>ML787395.1:270247-282110 GCA_009831015.1 Picea engelmannii | reverse complement strand
TGGACCCTCACTAGCTAGCTCTTCTTACAACAAAAGAAAATGAAAATGGTGATGAAAGAACTCTTTACAAATCCACTCAATGGTGAGGTGGATTGTCCAATGTAATGGTGCCAATATGCTTTTGTCAAGGATGGAGTCCTCAAGACAATCTAGGTAGCATAACATTACTTTGAATTCCTTGAGAAAATGTGGTGCATCCATGTATTTTTATAGCATTCATTTGGGTTATTGTTTAACTGCTTTGTAGTGTGAAAAGAGGCCAATTAGGGCATTATTAGGTCTTCGACCAACCCACCAGTCGGATCCAGCCCAGATTTGAGGGTCAAATCAGCTTGGGAGATGAACCATAAGTGGTTGGGAGGCCGACCACTTCCATAAATGCATCGTTTAGCAGGTGCGCGGCTTTTTGCACTAACAATCATGCATCGTGCGCCTATGCGCACTTTGTACGATCCTGTTACACGCATGTGCATGCCGGCCAATGGGTTCATAGCGCCCTTCAATTTTTCACTACTTTGTATAGTTTTTTTACCCTTTTTGAATGTTTTAGTATTAATTCAGGTCCATGGATGACTTCATTGCTGTTTGATGATGTTGAGTTCTTGTAACCATGTGCGGATGAAATTTCAGTGATAAGAGATGCCCCCTGATGGATGAGGTTAGGAGCATACGTATAGCCAAAATCCATCAATGTTTCTTCTACTGAGAATGTAGTTGTAAGATAGAGCAATAGTGGGATCATTCAGAGTGATCCGTTGGATAAAAAAGGAACCGGTAGGACCCGATCTGCCATGAGGTGTGTAAAATAAAAACTGTGTACAAACGAGGCAGGCATGCCCCATGCTCGTGTCATGTAACTCTTAAAAAAGATGATGGAAGTGTTGGTGTAGACAACTGCAGCGCCCTCGGGGGCGGTCTTAATAAAGGAAGAAGACAATTTTGTAGATGAACATACTCTGAATAATAGGCAGTGACAGAAATATCATGGATGTTTGTAGGCGTTTGAAAGCCTAGCCAAGTTCAGAGGTCTTCAGCAAGTATCAAAACTAACTACAATAGTCGCAAAGTAAGACCCACCATAACATGAGAAAGTGTTTGCGTTGAATGTTATGGGGGCCAACGGTAGCAGAGAGAAATTTTTGATTCTCCATGTGTCGTCCGAGATCTCTCATTGATTGGATAATGAGAATCAAGATACTGTTGCCCTTCTGGAAAACTGTGTTGATGTTGACAAAAAGGGGGACGCGACTTCCAAAAGAAAATGGCTCTGTGAAATCTACTAAGTGAGGTGAGGTAGTGGAGGAGGTACATGGATGAAGTCAAGATGTGGGAAGACTCAAGACTGCCCTTGGTTGGAGTGTGTGGGAGATAACAAGTGGCCGCAACCGTTTGATGAGGTCGAGTGTTAGGGGGACAACAAGACCGGGAATAAGTTGTGCCAGAGACGGGACAAGGTGAACAAATTCAGAGAGCAGAGGTAAGTGGCATGTGGGTTACTCTGAAGATATGGATGATGCCGATAAGGGTAAATGGTAAGTGGTGCCCCAACCAAGGGTGACATGGGTTGTGCTTTGCCATAATAGGGAAAAAAGGTCTCCAGAGGTGACGACAAAATGAAGGGAATATAACTGCTGGAAACAAAAGGCGTTTTTACAATAAATAAAGAATATTGTTGGGAAAAGTGTACAAATACAGAAACGGGTGCCCCAGTGTAAAATGGTTGGCCCAGGTAGGGCGCAATCTACTCGGAGAACTGATGGAGGGTGGGGGGCCCATGGGTGGGTTTTTGTATGAGGTAAATGGAATGAAGGGAAATTTGTAGGTGGGCAAAGTGATTGTGGATGAAATGGAAGGCTCATGATACTGCGGAGGTGCAGTCAAAAATAGAACCATGAAGAGATAATATGGGAGTCCTGCGGGAAAGATAGCAAAATGAGGAGAAGGAGTATGTGGTTGATTCGAGACATGATGTAAGACTATCGGGACTCCCATCCCTAAAGGGTTGTGAAAAACATCATGAGTGTCAGAAGTGCCAAAAGGTGCTTATAAATGGGACGACTCATGTGGGTAAGAATGCTATCGGGTGACAGTACCGAAGATGCCGATGGAGGTATGGGTACTGCCGAGCCGGGAATGAGGATCCTAGAGGTAAATGTCAGAGGGTGTGACTGGAAATTTAAGTGCGATATAGAGGGAAAGACTACATGCCAGTGCTGAGTATATACCTGAAGGGGTTGTGCCGATGTGTGTTGATCAAGTACCTGCACACATGAAAACCAAATACCCGAAGTGAACAATATCTGAAGAGAATCTAATATACGAGCATGTATTTGATAAGTGTAAATATGCGCATGCGTACCTGACCAAGGTATGAAAAAGGGCACCCCGGGGGCCTAGGATGAAAATAGGCCCAGGGACTGCTGTGATGTAGATGGTAGGATGCTGATCCCGTGGCTGAAGACGGATCGAGAAATGGACACCGTGGGCTCCCGGAATGATGAGGGGAAGTTTGGCAGAAAGGCCTATATATAGTTGTAGGGCCCACATTTCCACCTCATTTGTACCTGCTTCAATAGTGATTGGACCAGCAGTTTGTAGAGGAGATTGTGAGACTCGAGGAGGACGAGGCATCCGATTGAGGATCTATGAGTATCAGGTTAGTGGTCTGATCATAACCTGCATAGAAATAGGATTTCAATTTTTGGGCAGGGGCTGTACGGAGGGCCGTATAGGGGCATTTAGGGGGTGTGGGCCCCATATGCGCGGGCGATCCGGTAATAGGTGCGCACACATGCACGCCTGCCCACCGGATAAACGTGCATAGGGGCGCGGTAGAGGGGATTTAAGGTGCGCTCTAAGGGCGTGCCTATGGGGTGAACAGGCACACACAAGTGCGCATCTATTGGTTGAACACGCGCGCCTGGAAGCGCGCCTGTGAAGAAAAAATGTGCCCATTGATGTGCACCTATGTAGCAAACAGGTGTGCATTGATGCACACCTGTGTAGTGAACAGGCGCGCATGTGTGCGCGCCTGTGGGTGACAAAACAGTGCCTAGGAGGCAAGGTTGAAGTGTATAAAATGAGTCTTTTTGATGTTGTGATGGTTTCGTGAGCTGATATATGACTCTGTGTTGTGTCTGCAGGTGGACTTGTGTGACGATGTCAGTAAGTCGGTGAGAGCAATACTGGTCTCAGCTGCGAGACGTCGTGGCTATTGAGGAGCCTGGTGTGCGTGCGACTTTGGCAACCTGTGGATTGCTAAAGTTTTTTGAGTGCCCGCTGATACAGGCACAGGAGTACCTACTACAGTTCCTGATCCAGACATGTATTTTTTGTATGTAAACAGTCGGATGGCCTGATGGGCCTTCATATATACATGAGTATACATAGTGGAGATCCATATGGTGTTTACATGTGTTTGTGGATGTGTTGATGATGTCTATTCTATATATATGTTGTGATAGGTTTTGTTGTTATGTTTATGTATGTGTAGAGGTAGCTTGATGTGATATATGCCAATCTAACACTATGTTAGCTATGTTATCTGTTATTTGATTCAATTGTCTTGGAATATGTGTAAATGTAATGGAATCAAAATGTCGAGATAAAAGTCTAACCTGCAGGTATTTGAGAAAGAGGCAAGGATCGCGTACGTGGTACACATTGTTGAGCTGGAGAACGACTAGTTGAGAGTCGAGGAAGACACTGAGGTGACGAATATCATGATGCGGGGCGTCGGCTAGGAGGCCAATGATGGCAGTATATTCGACTTGGTTATTGGTTGTTGAACCCAAACATATGCCGCTCGAATGGAGCATTTCATGTGAGGGGGTGTAGAGAGCCCAAGTGGCCGAAGCGAGATTTTGTGTCCAACGGCTGGTGTCGTCGATGTATCCGATGTGGTAGGATGGTGGTTGATTCATATGTCAAGATCACAAATGAGAGTTTAGACATGAGGGGAGGAGAAAAAAGATTAAAAACGCTAAAAAAAGAAAATAACCTAAAGTAGAATGATTACTTTTAAGCGTAAAATTTCTTTAAGTACAACCCGTTGACGGGTTCTTTGAGAGGAAGGCCTTCGGGAGAGGCCAGAATATATGCACCTTTGGTGAGGCAATGTTCGATAATGTATGGGCCATGCCAGAGTGATTCGAATTTGCCATGACCAAAGGTATCATGAGCGATATCGAAAGCCAGGACGAGGTCGCCTTCGCGGAATGAGCAAAGGTTGACATGGCGATCAAAGGTAGCCTTGGATCATTTTTTAGCTGCCTCGTTGTTCTGTAAGGAAGATCGACGATCTTCATCCAGAGACTCCAAGTTCAGCAAGCGTTTCTTCATTGGAGCAGTGTCAGGTAATAGCTCAATTGCGGTGCGTAAGGTGGGAATTTCGCACTCGATGGGAAGAGTTGCCTCAACCCCATGGACTAAATGAAATGGTGTGAAACTAGTAGCAGTTTTCACAGCCGTTCGGTAAGCCCATAGTGCAGAAAATAACATATGATGCCAATTGGTTTTATGTTTATTAACCGTGTGCTGTAACATGGTCTTGAGGACTTTGTTAACTGCATCGACCTGTCCGTTAGACTGAGGGTAATATGGTGAAGGAAACTCGTGAGAGAAGCCTAACCGAGATGAGAGTTCGATGAAGATCTCATTCTTGAAGTGTTTCCCATGATTGGAAACGAGTTGGAGAGGTACGCCAAAGCGGGAGATGACGTGGTTAAAGAAAAAACACGCTGCAGTGTCAGCGGTGTTGTTGAAGGTGGGCATGGCTTCTACCCATTTGGTGAAGTAGTCAACGACGACAACGATGTATTTGTGACCGTTGCTGGAGGGGGGATTACAAGTCATGAAGTCGATGCCCCATTTACAAAAGGGGCTAGTAGTAATGACAGGGTGAAGAAGAGTGGGGGGAGCTCGGGCTTTGTTGGCGTAGAGCTGACATTGCTCACATCGTTTCATGGCATGAATGCAATCATGAAACAAGGTAGGCCAAAAGTAACCAGCTCGGATAATATTTTGAGCAGTGGATATGCCCGAAAGATGGCCCCCACATGCGTCGCTGTGACAGACGTTTAAGACTCTATCAGCCTCATCAATAGTCAGGCATCGATGAAGAATGGTGTCGACGCCCCACCGGTATAGGATGTCTCCTATGAGGAGGTAGGGGGGGGCCTGATGGCGAATACGTCGACGATCATCACATGAAAGGTGGTTACCAAACTTTTGAGTTCGGAGGTAGACGAGGAGGTCGCCATACCAAGGATCATCCGAAGTGATGTAAAAGAGATGTTCCTCGGGAAATTCTGTGTTGACGGGGGCACTGGTAGTGTCAGAGGGAAGGGCCATGACAAGTTCGGCGAGAACAAGGGCATTCTTACTCTTAGGTGTTGAGAAATTGAGATCGTACTCCTGAAGGATAACGATCCAGCGAGAAAATTTTTCGTTAACTTGTCGACGGCTGAGCAAGTACTGCATGGGGTTGGAATCTGCAACGACTTTTGTTGTGCAAAGCAAAATGTAGTGACGCAATTTCTGGACTACAAGGACGACTGCAAGAACAAGTTTCTCTTCGTGTTTATACTTCAAGGGTGGCCCTGAGAGGTTTTTACTAACGTAATAAATGGCATGTTCACGATTGTCATCACCGAGCTGAACGAGGACACCGGCTACTAATACAGCTGATGCGGATACGTAGAGGATATAGTCGCGATTATAGTCAGGTGCACTAATTAAAGGTGCATTTGAAAGCGCTGCTTTAAGATCGTCAAATGACTGTTGGGCGTGGTCGTCCCAGTGAAATGGGATGTCGTGATGTAGTAATCGAAGGAAACCGTGTGCGTGTATAGCGTAATCGAGGACAAAGCGTCTAAGAGAGTTAGCTTTGCCCTGTAGACTCTGCAATTGTCGTAAATTCCGGGGAGGTGGAATTTCGGTGATAGCTTGGACTTTGAGGGGGTCCACGATAATACCGCTTTGGGAAACAATAAAGCCGAGGAGGTGCCCTGCGGTGACACAAAACACGCACTTGAGAGGATTCAAGCGGATGTTGTATTGACGACACCGTCGAAAGATGATTCGTAAATCATCAAGATGCTGGGTGCATTTCTTGGAGCGAGTTGTGAGGTCGTCCAAGTAGGCGAGGATGATATTAGCCAGATCGTGAAAGATGTATGTCATAGCTCGCTGGAAAGTTGCGCCAGCATTTTTTAAGCTGAAAGGCATGACACGATATGCAAAAGTACCCCACGGGGTAGTGAATGCGGTTTTATACTGATCGGCTGGGTGGATTTGAATTTGATTATAACCAGAGAATCCGTCCATAAAGGAGAGAGCCTCATGGCCGGCGCAATCGTCGATAATTTGATCGATGAAAGGTGTTGGAAAGTTGTCTTTGGGACATGCGTGATTGAGATCACGAAAGTCTGTGCAAACACGGATAGTGCCCTATTTTTTGTTGACGGGTATAGGGTTGGAAACCCATAAGGTATAGGCGATGGGGTAAATGAACCCGGTAGCGCGTAATTTGTCAATTTCGGCTTTGATAGCCGCGGCTTTGGATGGGTGTAGCAGTCATTGTTTTTGGCGAACCGGTGTAATGTCAGCCTAGTTGTCGATGTGATGTTCGACAATAGAGGGATCGAGGCCAGGCATTTCCGTGTATGACCAGGTGAAAATATCCCTATACTCCTGGAAGAGGGCTTTATATGCGGCGATTTCTTAAGGAGAGCAAGCAGCTCCAATGATGATTGCTTCGACGATGCCATTTTTAATGGAAATGTCGATTTTAATGGTGTGGGAAATGTTTGCCATGTTTCCTTCTTCAAAAGCGTCAGGGGCAGGAATGGGGTTTTTGAACCAGTCGATAGGCCCTGATGGGATAAAATCTTTGGTTTCGACTGCGTATATGGGGTGTTGGTTAGGAGGTGTGGATGCTCCTAGTGGAAAGAAGAGTGTGCGGTGGTGTAGCGCGTCCCATGGGTAGTCAGGGTGGTTGATCTCTTCCAGTATTTCTTCATCTCTTTGGAAGCAATGAGAATAAAAGGGGTCGGGAGGAGAGATCTCGGTGACAGTAGGCGTGTGGTTGCCCCCTGATGGGGATGCAAGGGGAACACTGTTAGGAGATGATGAGGGTTCACTCGACATAAACCATATATTGAAGTACTGAGGGGTACCCGTGGTGGTTGGGTGGAGAGTGTCCGTAGGGGAATGAGTAGGAGAGTTGGGGGGGTTGGGGGGTGAATCCTCAGATACGTCATCTAAGAACCATGGAGGCGTTGGGAGTGCCTCGGGTTCGGGGGAAATGACACGAAGAGCTGTTGGTGGTGAGGGAAGGTCAACTAGTGACTTGGTGGGTCATTGAAGTAGAGTTAACTGACGTTGCCTGTATTCAAGGATCATAGGACACTGGTATGTAAAATGAGCTAATGAATCACAGACAGAGCATGGGCTTCTCATCCGTTCATTGACAGAAGTGGTGACATACCGGATGTTGGTGATGTTTGTTGAGGAGGACGTAGAAGGATGGGGGTTGTTATGGAAGTTCTGGCATACTGCGGCTAATGTCTGCCGAAAACGTGGCAGAGCTGGGCAGTGATGGGTATAATGGCCATACTCTGAATAGATAGCACAAGCATATTTTGTCCTCAACCCTTTACTACTGGAAGGGTGGGTGGTAGTGGCGGGACTAGCAGTAGTGGCAGGTGTTGGGGGAGTTGGATTGAGGGGGATCAAATTCTGTAATTCAGGTAGTGATGGACAGTTGTTGGTTTGGTGGCCCTCTTTCTCACATAGTGCGCAAGGTGGTGGGATGCGTGGAGGAAGTGGAGCGATGGGCTCTTTCTTCTTTCTCCTGCCCCCAGCTGAAGTAGGGGGGTTAGCGAGTGGGGAGGGGGGGGGTGGGGGTAAGGATGGGAATCGTCATGGGGATTCCTTCCTAGGGGGGAAGGGATGGTCGAGGGACCATCTTTGGTGGGTGTAGATACCAAAATGGGATTGCTAACACCATATTAGGTAGTGTGAGTGTTGCGGCTACCTGAAAAGCTTCGATACCTGGTGGAGGGTAAAAGAAGGGAATTTGAGTGAGGGGTTGGGGAACTGTCTCCCAAATGGGACTATGCCCTTGAGGGGATGTGGATTCATGGACTGTTGAGGTCGATGAGTGCGCAGGAGGCTCCAGCGGGAGTGGTTCTGTGACTATTGGGACGTCAGGAATGACTAAAGACTCCTGAGGAGGAAGAGCATCCTCTGTGTGAGTTCCGTTAGATGATACGATGCATACCTGATTGGAAGGAGGAAGGAGCGGTGGTGCTCCATGGTAAGTTCCTAATAATGAGGGGTCTTTGAAAATTCCAAGACCCATTTCTACGAGGGGATATGTGTCGTGGTTGGTCTGGATGAGAGGAAGAATGTTATCGAGGTTGGCAGAAGGGTTAGGTTCATAATGGGAAACCTGGTCAATGGTGACGATCTTCCCATTGTGGGGGAACATCATTGTCTGAAAGACGGAAGATGCCACTGCCTTCATAGCGTACATGTAGCTACGACCGAATAGAATATTGTAATCAAGCGGAGCATCGATAACTTCTATGTCAATGAGAATAGTCTTGCCCCCAAGTTCAACGGGGACATTTTGAAAGAGCCCTTCAGGAGAGGATGGTCATCCGTCATAAGCTCGTAATGTGATGGTAGAGGGTATGAGTTCCGGGGAACCAAGTTTTTGCCATACCGTTTTGGACATAATGCATGTAGATGCACCTTCATCGATGATACACCGATGAACTGTGATGTTCCGTATTTTGACTGGTATTTGAAAGGAGATCAAGGCAGGAAGACGAGGTTCTCCACTGTCAAGATCAAAGGTGATGAGTCGGGTATCTGCAGGGTCGACTGCCCCCAAGGCGGAAAGTAGTGATTTTCGCTGAGTAGGACAAGTCTGTAGGACTTCCAGGACTGACATGGTAGCCGGGGATTGTGCTAAGTCGTCTACCAGACTATAGTTATGAGTTTCCCTAGCCTGTGGGTTGTGGACATTCCTGTGCAATGGGATGTGAGGGATGCGAAGCGGTGGTTCTGCGGAAGGGCGAGGGATCACCAACGGGGGTCCCATTGGTGTAGGGTTTGTTTTGGGAGGGATAGGAGGAGACTCAGTGGATGCATGATACTAACGAGTACGTGTTTGCAGAAGGATTTCTTCCTCACTTGTGAGGAGAATTGTACGATTTGATGGGTTGTTGGGGTTGAGGTATTGTCCCCCTTGAGGTGGGGGATGATGTGTGTACTGCTAGGTATTTATCACACCTTGATGTGGAATAGGATTTTTCAGCACGACGGGAGGGGGTTGTTGTATTTATTGTTGTGGTGCTTGCTGAGGAGCAGGTTGTGTAGGAGAATGGGGAAGACTACCAGAGTCTTTCAACCTTTTGAAATCAGTGATCTGGGGGAAATGGTGAGTGTAATGGCCAAACTCACCACAAAGGGAACAAGGGAAGATGGTTTTAACATTATTTCTCCCTTGGCATTTATTATTATGATTATTTCCCTCTTGGGGGTTTTGGTTCCCTTGGTTCTGGTTGCCCCCAGTGGGTGGGTGTTGTGGGGGTTGATTCTCGCCTTGACCTGGGTTGTTGTTATTCCTGTTTTGTCCTTTCTTCTTGGCATTGTTTGATGGATGGGTTGGATTGGCTGTATTCAATTGTTCAAAACTTTGGTATTGTTGAACAACAGAGGGTTGAACAAAATTCACCCCCGCATGAGGGTGTGGGGGAGCCATGGGTTGTGGAGGACTAGGAAATGGGAAGTATGGATTATGTGGTGGTACCGAGCCATAGGGTACATAGGAAGGCGTAGTGATTTCTCTAGTACTATAAGCTGATGTTGAGGGTGTACCATTGTTTGTGGGAATAGGTGGATGTATGGGAGGTGTCGACGGTGGTCCACTGATGGGTGGTGGCATAGCAACAAAGTATGGTTGTTGATAAGAGGGTGGGGGGTAATAAGAAGTTCCCCCGTATGTCGGTGGATATTGAGGTGTGCCATACATCGGTGGTGGTTGAGGTTGTGGACCGTGGTGTGTGGTGGCACCGATCAGTCCGTCTGCTGAGTGAGACATCCCAGGTTTGTCTTGGCCAAATGGCACAGGTTTTGGAAGATCAGGAAGTACCGTGTATAAGTACCCTGACTGTGCATATATGAGGTCATACTGTTGGGCCTTGCTGATGGATTCCTCTTCAGATTGAGGGAAGGTGGAAGCTACATCCTTTCCGAGGAGAGAGACAAGTGATCTAAGAAACCAGTCGAGACACTGTTGCTTGGTGGTTTCTGATTTGCACAAACTACGTCGCCTATGCCACTCATGAATGTGGTCAGCGATATGTGTGGCTGAGGTTTGTTTGAAATTAGAAAGTAGTTCTATACCATTGTCATGGCGGATGGATAATTGGAAGAAGGTCAAGAATGTTGTGGTTAATGACTCAAAAGTTGCGTGGGACCCCGATTTTTCTTCGACATACCATTTGGTCGATGGGCCAGTGAGTGTACGTTGAAATAATCATAGTCTGATGGAATCATCCATAATTATATTGGAGGATCACCATAGGTGAAAGGTCATGACATGGTTGGCAGGGTCATCGCCTGCCTTTCCTTCAAACTTTGGAATGTCTGAAGGTAGTTTGGTTGGCATTGCAGGCCATGCAAGATCATGCAATATAGGATCATTGGTGAGTTTGGTGATATCCGGTATGTTTAGAGAGGCCAAATATGGCATCTGTAGTGGGGNGGGGGGGGGGATTAACTCCGGCCATAGTGTGAGTTTGTTGGGAACCTGACCCGTGAGGGGGGCTAGGTGGATTGGTACTGCCTCCTTGAGAGGAAGTGGGTCCCCTGCTTCCGTGTAACGGAGAGCGATTGAACAGATGACCTTGGGAGGTTGACCCAAGTAATGTAGAACCAAGCAATGTTGATCCTAAAATAGTATCACTCACAGGAGTGTGTGAAGGAGGTGCCGATGAGCGGGGACGACCAGTTACTCCCCCTAAAATAGGAGGGAGGTTTAGAAAGCATCGTGAACGACGGGGGTTCTATGGTTCCCCTATGATGTCAGACTAGTTGTGTGAATGTGTGCAAAAAGTGGTGAGAATAATATAGAAACACGAGCCTTTGCGTTGAATGTTTACACAATATATATATCCAAATCAAACTGTAATCAGATGTGCATCATACAAAAAATGAGAAAGAAGCATATAGGTGGGTAAGTGGGTTTTTTCCACGTGGGGGAATCAAAAGAAATCAAATGCTCGTATCCTAGAAGACGTAACGTCCTACCTCTCAAATAGCACTGGACCTTCCAAAAGTACTCAACAGTGGGGTCTAAAGCCACCGGAAGAGACACTAGTGAAGGATGAAATAATTGGTTATAATGAGGGGTAAAGGGGGCATATCCCGAAAGAGCTGGCGATACTTCCCAATAGCCACACAAAATCCAATCAAGGTGGAATTGCAGCCCACAATTTCCACCTGGGTAGATGTCCTAAAGTTGGTCACTAGGTACCTTGGTCAAAGTGCGGCATTTAGATTTTTGACCTAAGAAATGGGTCACGGGATGGATCCCATCCAAGAGGTGGGTGCCTCACGGGGGTATGCACAAAACAACCGGACCTCGGCCTTCAACCCTTCACGGGTATCTCCCTGCCTTATGGTAATTGGAACACTTGACTTGGAGAATTTTCAGTTCCCTATTTGACAACTTCTATTGTTTTGCAAAATGAGAGAACCAGATAACGGGGAGTTGTTTGGATGCCTATCCCCGAAATCCTACCTAGACTAAAAAATTTCTTTTGGCACCTCCTGTGGAGGAAAACTT
>ML787395.1:233232-269608 GCA_009831015.1 Picea engelmannii | reverse complement strand
GGAAATTGATTTTATCCTCCTAAGTGCCTATGTGTGTTTGACTAACCCCTTTATATGATGAGGGGACTAAGTGTGGTGCAACTTTAAAACATGTTTGACATCATTTTTAAGAAGGAAAATTGCCTTCCCCACATCTCAACAACTTTACAATGTGAATTTTTGAACAAATGTGTGGGTCTCAGTGGAGATAGAGGTGCACAGAGCGCATGCGCATGAGAAGAGACAAGTTAAAAAATCCACATGCATAGAACATAACCGTGAGTCAAGCACATGGGCACACGATGCGTGTCTGTGGGCTTAAAAACCCGCGCATATGTGGTGCATGGCCGAGAACGAAAAATCCGAATGGATTTCTCTCAATTCAACTTGGAATTGGCTGGTTGGCAGGTCGGTCTAGGCTGGTTAGTGCACCTGCAAGTTAAACAAACTAAAAGAAGACCAAAATAAACCCAAATGAGGTAGGAAATTGATACCTTTCCCCAGTGGAGTCGCCAATCTGTTGCGCCTCTTCCGTCACCTTGGTGAGCAAATAAGAGGTGCTTGCAAGCTCAGTTGGGTCTACTGAGCAGGACAACTGTAGAGAAACGAGTTAGGGAAAGAAAATAGAAAATATAATTAAGAATTAAACTAATAGATGCAATAAAAACTAAAATCATGAGCATAGGGACATAGAAACAAAAAGAACCAAAAGACCCATGTCACCAATGTTTGAGGCTGATCTATTGATGAAAACAAAGCACCAAGAAGAAAGGGGACTATGAGTCCCTTCTTCCTCCAAGAGAAGGCTCTTGGACCCTCACTAGATAGCTCTTCTTACAACAAAATAAAATGAAAATGGTGATGAAAGAACTCTTTACAAATCCACTCAATGGTGAGGTGTATTTTCCAATGTAATGGTGCCAATATGCTTTTGTCAAGGATGGAGTCCTCAAGACAATCTAGGCAACATAACATTACTTTGAATTCCTTGAGAAAATGAGGTGCATCCATGTCTTTTTATAACATTCAATTGGGTTATTGTTTAACTGCTTTGTAGTGTGAAAAGAGGCCAATTAGGGCATTATTAGGTCTTTGACTAGCCCACCAGTTGGATCCAGCCCATATTTGAGGGTCAAATCGGCTTGGGAGTTGAACCATAAGTGGTTGGGAGTCCGACCACTTCCATAAATGTGTCGTTTAGAAGGTGCGTGGATTTTTGCACTAACAGTCGTGCATCATGCACCTATGCACGCTTTGTACGATCCTGTTACGTGCATGCGCGCACGCGCCCAATGGGTTCATAGCGCCCTTCAATTTTTCACTACTTTGTATAGTTTTTTTACCCTTTTTGAATGTTTTGGTATTAATTCAGGTCCATGGATGACTTCATTGCTGTTTGACGATGTTGAGTTCTTGTAACCATGTGCGGACGAAATTTCAGTGATAACACGAGGTAAGAAAGAAATATGGCCACCACCACCGTTGTATGTAGGCACCTACTTCTTCAAAAAAACCAAGCAAGCTCAAGAATAGGTAAACACTGTGTTGTCTTACTATTTTGGAGAAGAGTAGTTCCAAAGGAACGACCCCAAGAATGTCATAAAATACCACTTCAACAAAGTAGGGCTCCCATGGGAATACATGATAGAGACTTGGTATGAGGAAGAAGTGCATCACAATGCACAGACCTATGATGATTTTATATTCTAGAGATGTGGCCAACCTGTGGGAAGGATCATAGATGAAGAGAAATCAGGAGAAGATGCCTGAAAGAAGGCATAAGAGGAGGCAACAGAGGAGTCATCTCATGTTTTTGTCTCTGTACACTCGGGATTGGAAGAATAAGAGGAAACACCAACCAATAATGAAAGAAGGGATAAGGAGAAAGTCTATAAGAAAAATAATGATGTTTCCAAGAAGAACAGAAAGTTTGAAGTAGAAAAAGCGAAGGCCAAAGATGAAGCAACAGTCGTAGCATAAGAAAAGGTCGCAACACAAAGAGAAGTTGAACAGAAAGCAGAAACAAAAAAATCATCAACGACAACAAAAGAAGCAATGGAGAAGGCAGCCAAGGAAGCAATTGATAATGCAATTGAAAAAGAGAGACAAAAGAAAGATGTTGATACCAAGAACAATGACACTCAACCAATGGATTCTAACACCCAATAGGTATCCATAGGAGGTACCATCACAAAAACACCATCTAGTGGTTTAGGAATGGGGGATTTGGGCTCTATTTCAACCAAGTGAGGTACCTTATATTAGGAGATTCACTTATGACAAAACATATGGCAAGATCATGCAACCCAAGGAATGTCGATCTCAATCCTTGTGCAGGTTCCTATAACAGGAGATGTAAGGGAAAATAAAATTGCCAACGCCTCAGTTGGCACTGCGTTCATGAATGCTAATGAAGACAATATTTGAAGGTTATTCCATCATAACCAAGAGAAGGAATCCAAAATCAAGGAACTAGAATAGAAACTCCTGCAAATGAAGGTAGATGAGAGCAGTGTCTAGAGCTTCAGGGAAAGCATTGTGAAATTAGGGATAGAGTTGGAAGAAGCCATCATAGATATGTATGCACATTTGTACCTCTTCCAACAAGAGTTCTCCACTATAATAGATCATCATGGTTAGGTACAAGAAAATATTACACAATTTGGCACGATCTGGGAAAGGATGAGTTAATCGACCAATGGATCGCAGAGAATCCTGATGCACCAACCAATCTTTATCGCCCCTCTAAAATGGAGAGGAAAATGGATATCTATTCATTAGAGTGTTTTCAATAGGTTGGGTAAAGAGATGATAAAGAAACTACCAAATCAATGGAAATATGCTCGAAACTACACAAGTCTACTTAGGAATTAATTAAAGGATGTTGACTCCCTCAATTAGAAGAACTCGAAAAAAACCTAGCCATGGAGGTCTTAATGGACAAAGTTCAAGACATAACTAATCATCGGTGAATGGTCATTGAATCAACCACCAAAGTGACCACAGACCTGATAGAGTACCATATTGTACATCCTACTAGATTTCACACCATGATCCAAGCATTCATGGCTACTTTGTCTAAATATATGCAAGTCATCGAAGACAACATAGCTATGCACACTACAGCACTAGATGAATTACTCTACCAAATGATCATTCCTTATACGAACAACTAGAAGTGTGGACAGTTTACCTCAAGGACATGAATCCTAAATAAGACAAAATAGCAATCAAAAATTTTTATTACCTATCTTCTATTTTATCTTTTTCTCAACCAACCCCTATTTTGTCCTTATTATGTACACTTGTCATTGAGCAAAAGGAAACTGAATAGTTTGTAACATCTTCTTCAAAAGGAATGCAAAGATTAACCCAACAGTTACAAATAATTGTATAAAAGAAAGAAGATGCTTATTTTGTAAAGGGGCTCTTCAAGCACTGTATAGACTCATGAACCAATTCAAGAACATATACTCTATTAATGATTTTTGAGAATCCCTTGGGGCTATTTTTTCCAAGAAAGAAGAATTTATGTGTGATGTGTGAAGTTGTTTTTTTTGTGAACTATTTCAAGTGGGATGTATGTTGTTCACATGGACTGTAAGAATGTTTGTTTGCTTATAGACTAATCTTATGCATTCAATGTTATTCTACAATTTTGATTGTTCTTTTGTATATCTTTAAGTTCTAATCTTATTGAGTTGTAATGTATGCAAAAATATAATTTAGACTGTTCTAGTTATATGTATGTATGCACATGTTTCCGACCTCGCACCTTCATTCCAGCTACCTGTGTGGTGGTTTTATGCAAAGTTTAGTTCCATTTACAGCTCACCTGGTTACTTTAGTATGCTCTTAGATATAATAGGGTAGGATAGATTAGCAGTAGATTAGTTTTCTTTTTTATACATAGTCTTCATCTACATATTTTCATTGCGTACCCGTCCATCATCCACCTTCATCGGTAGATCGGACCATAACCAGTAAAAAAAAAAAACAATGGCAGTCGGGCCAAATTAAACCAAATGGTACATAGTCTAATTGGGCCTGTGTACTGGGGAGTATCCCTTACTGTTGCAGGACAAATTTTGCCCCATTAACAAGTTATCAATATTTTTTATTCTAGATTGCAAGGAGAAATCAATAATATTGCAGGCAAATTCTTCCATTGTGAGATGCTTCTAGATAAGACAACTCCTCCATACATTTCTTAAACATTGGAGAATCTCACTCAATGGAAAAACCACATTGAGGAGACTTAGGAATACTAGAATTAAATGAAGCATGAAAATCTTGGAAATCACAAGAAGTTTCTTTTTCTTAGGAATTATGTTATCTTTACTTTCCTAAAAACTTTGATCTTCATTTTTTTTTTTTAATCTATTTATAAGATTTGTTATTCACAACCAAGGGGTTGGAAATTCTAGAAAAGAAAGCTATGTGCACTATTGTAAAAGCCTAAATTGTTTTTAGTTTTGAAGACCTGGAAGCGGCAATGGATATATGATGTTTTGATGGTTTCAATACTATTATTCAAGACTAACGAAATGTTTATTTTGAAAGTCACTTATTTATCTTGTTAGATTTATTTATGAATGAAAGCTTTATGTTCTTAGCTTCTGCATTGTTGTTAGAAATTTGAGAAATTTGTATTATTCATTCTTAACTAAATTTGATAATAGATAATCTGGAATTGAACATGCAAGTGTGTATTAATGACTATTGAGTAACTATTTTATCTACTTGTTATTGGCATACATAAGTTTGAACTATTGTTTTGGTATAAGAACTATTTATGAAGTCTGACAGATCATCCTTATTTCATGTTTAATTTATATTATTGAATATGAGTATGCATATTGATATTTTCTTAGTAACTATTTGCTAAGTGAAAATTAATATGTATTTATGTTAACAATTATCAAGTTATTTGAACTATTTATGTAGCCTGGTAACTCATTTTTATCTCATACTCATCATTAAATATCTTCTTGCTCGTCATTGGAATACTATGAACTATTTATGGATCCTAGTAAGGATAGTATAGTTTTAGAATAGATCTTATATTAGTCCTTCCATTTTCTGCAGAGTATTTTAGAAGAGATTTAACGGAAGTCTCCTTTCGAGGAGAAAATCCCCTTACTGGAAATCGATCCCACGTATCGATGAGGATCACCATCCTAAATGAGTATAGGCCTAATTGGGGCCTTCATCATGAGATTTATCCACATTGTTTTCCAAGAGTTTTTCTAGGAATCAACACCTATATGCCAATTATTTCTATATCAGGACGTGTATCAGACTGACGATCATGGATACAAGTGAGTAAAAGATGATCATAGTGTTGGATATATAGAAAGAGGCATAGCGAATCTCCTTATTACTCATATCCTAAGTAAGGCATGGATTATGGAAATAATGTACATTATGCTTATGTCAAGCTATTGACTAATATTGATTCAAATAGGTTGGATTCATGTAATAAACATATATATCTAATAGCATAGGTTCCAATGTGTGAACTTCATCATCTTAACTAAGCTTACGAGTATTGTCTAGTTTCATTAGTTACATGTAATCACTAGAAGCTATGTCACTATAATAGAACACTAGTAATGAATATGGTAAATATGTATAAGCACTCAAAACATGACCTTTATTGAGTTGTATATATATTCATTTATTACATGTAGATCATGAACAAGGAAATATGTTAGCCCAAATGATTATATTGTCTACGCACTATACTATTTTTGTAGTCTATGACAGTGATGGAAACAACTTTAGATAGTGACCAATAGACAATGTTAGGCCTTTAAATAGGGACATTAGACAATGTTAAGCCTTTAAATAGGGACATTGGGGCATGCCATACATCCTCCTTTCTATGAGGTGGATAAAGAAATAAACCACCAAATAGTTTCCAACAAATGAGATCACAACATCAATACTTATGAAATGACAATTATGTAATTTGTTAGTCAACAAACAACCTTCATACAGTTATGAAAATGGTGCAACGATGCACATTTTTAAGAGGATGTTTGCATCAATTTGGCATCATTTTATCATAGGTGAATGCATGGAACACAAAAATACTTTAACGCTATGAGGATGAATGATATATGTTTCTAGTTCGAATTTGATCCCGAAACACTTGTTTGACCTAAGGGATAAATAAATAGTCATGAAGCCCCAATAAATTTTCTCTTTCAGTAGGTAAAGATAGGAAATATCTCGATAGTTTTATGCTAGATGAAAAGTTTAAAGTTCCAAACATTCCCACAAGCAAAAAAATTGATGAATGTTAATAAGATGCCAAGATTTAGATTCCTTTGGTAATGAAGTCAAAAAAAATCATGAAATGTGTTGGGGATAATCTAAAGTATGAAGTTAAAAAGAAATCCAAATGTCTTTTAGGACTTTAAGTAATTGTTATTTCGAAATGATCCTAATTTTTTTTGACAAAATCCTTTGAAAGTAAAGTTTAAAAGGTTAAACTAGTATTCTTAATAATTTCACTAGCATTGTGTAGTATTTGACTATCTTATCATGATACAAATTATTATGATTTTTTAAATAACAACCCTTCATCGGACCATCGATGACATATTTCATCGATGGTTCGACTAGCATTACATTTTCCTCCTGCCCCAGTAATCGTTGGAAACACAGTCGGTTCGTCGGTACCTATTCGATAGTTCAATGGGGTCTTGATGATCTTATGATGAACATTCATCGATGGTTTTTCATAGGATAGTCGATCTGCCAATGGAATAGAGAGGAAAACATGATGGATTTGAGACGAGTTGTAGTGGATGATACGACGGACTAACGACGGTCATTAGTCGATCTTCTGACGGACTAGCGACAAAAATGTGATGGATCTGGGACGAATTGTAGTGGATGATATGACGGACTGACAATGATTAATAGTCGATCTTTTGATGAAGTAGAGATGAAAATGTGATGGATTTTTTATGAACGGTAGTGGATGATACGGTGGACTGGTGACTATCATTAGTTGATCTTCTGAAAAACTAGAGATGAAAACGCGATGGATTTGAGATGAACTGATGGGGCACATTCGTCGTAGGTTAGTCTCTCTTACGACAAACAAGCGATGAGAACAACCTGGATTTGGGACCTACATCGGTCGATGGTATGACATAAGTGTTCATTTGTCTTGTGACGAACATGGATTTTCGTAATTTCGGCGGATGTGACACAATGAAAAGCGGGTTGTAGACTTTGTCGTACTTGAGACGTTGCGGTGACGAACATGCGTCAGTAAATTGTCAGAAAATGGGCCCAATATAGTAGTGAGGTATGATGATAGGCTTGGAATGATCATTATGTACTTTATTTTCTTCCATGCATTCATGATAGTTTTCTTTTGTAACTTTAAAATAAAATTCAAGTTTACTTTCACTGAAACTACTTCCAATATCACTCCTTGCTTCTTCTTGAGACTCATCTTCAAAACTTACCTTCATTAATTCATTGTTTATAAATGATTCATTCTCATGACCAACTAAGGAATCATCAATAATATCATTTGATGTGTATGTATCAACCATTAGGATATTTGTGCCACAAGTAACATCAACAATTTGCATTAAGTCATTTGTGTCACAAGTTGCATCAACCATGCTCTCAATTTTCTTCTCCTTTTCAATTAATTTTGGTTGACGTGCTTCAATCAATTTAACCTTCCAATCAATTGTCTTGTTAAGATCAATAACCCAATTATCCAATTCATGTAAGGATTCATATAGTTCTTTGATTCTAGATTGGCATTTTGCAAATGCTTTCCTCCTTTACCCATTTCAGATTTTCCATGCTCACTTCTACTTTATCGCTTGAACTTGTGGAAAACAACCTTAAGGGGTGTCAGGTACTATCGATCATGCACCCCAAACTATGATGTTTACAATGATTTTTATTTGATAACAATGACCTCTTTATTCAATTTCAGGAAAGTCTTTTTTAAAATGGTCATAATTGATTTCTGACTTTGAAAAGGTTTGCAACTCCAACCTTTATAAGAGACAATTTGATTTACAATTTTCACTTAATACAAATGTCTCACTAAATTTTTTTCCAATTTACAAAAATAATAAGGTCGGGAGGACTAAAATGTTGCAATCACCATTGCACTTCATGAGCAAACAATTTACAAAAATAATAAAGTTGAGAGGACTAAAATGTTGCAATCACCATCGCACTTCATGAGCACATGATCGTTTTAATTTGTGTGCTTGTTTTGTTTGCCTAATTAAAAATTTGTAGCAAACATCATCATCGATCATGTAATAGAAAAACATACACCATCACACACAAGTGAAAATGTCCTTAAACCTTCTTATTCAATTTCAAAACAATTCTATGACAAATCCACCACCCATAAATAAATTGTTTATTCAATATTTAATACAACTAACTCTTAACACTTAAAGATTGATTTCTTCAAATAATTCTCTTTTCTACAAAACATTTGAGCAATGGCTATAATATTTTGATGACAACAACTCCATGCAAATTCAAATAATTTTCAAATAAACAATTCTTTTTTCTGCAAAATATTTTGATGGCAACACAATCAACTCCATGCAAGAGACAATAACATTTTGATGCAAGAGACTATAGCACACAATCAAATCCATGCAAGAGGCTATAACATTTTGATGCAAGACACTATAACACACAATCAACTCCATGCAAGAGAGGCAAGGGGCTATAACATTTTGATGCAAAAGGATATAACACACAATCATTTGATGGCAACAGATTCAACTCCATGAAAGTTGAATGTGAAAGTTATGAAAATTAGATTTGTTAGGTGTTTCACTACCTGTCACTTTATCTTATTTTCAATGCTAACTGGAAAGATTAACTTTCAATATAAATAAATTGGTATTTTATTACCCTGCTCATGTGGGATAAAGAAAACCATAAAAAAACAGTTATTCTCTTCCTACTTGCTACTCGTGTTTGTTGTGTGAGTTGGATGTTGGATGAAAGATACTTCTCATTAGCTGAAGATTTGAACGGTCGACCTGCGAAAAGGATGATCTCCCCAATTTGGGGCAAAGGGACTATGGTCTTAAACCCCAAGGCCAAGTGGTGTCAAAAGAAAAGGAAGCTTGTGGAAAAGGATTTAACCCATATTCAACACATGTATTCATCCAATGATATCAATATATAGTACATGTATTTGACCCATATTTAACACCTCATCAGTAGATAAGGATGACAACTCATAAGAAGAAGATCTTGGATTTTTTCATTGTCTAGGAACTCATAGTATAACAAACATTGTCTTAGGAATGTCTGCCTCCTTCATCCTTATTTGGTCATAGCTTGAGAAAATGTCTAGTTTAGTGATGAATTTGGCACCATGAAGATCATATAAGAGATTATTAGTAATTGGGATGAGAAATATGTCTTTGATAGTTAGCTTATTGAGAGAAATGAAATTGCCTTCTTTCTTTAATACCATGATCATTGATGATGAGTAAGGGCTAGTACTTGGACATACAGATAACCCATGGCTCCAACCATTCCCCAATAATATTTTCAATTTCATTCTTCTAGGAAAAAGGGTGTTGATAGGAACACACATTATGTGGTTGACTACTTGGAATCAATGGGATACTATTGTCATTCTCACCTTGTGAAGAGGGAAAGCCCCTAGGTGTGTCAAATACCTATTGATGTTTAGTCAATTTACTTCTTCCTTTAAGACCATGATCAGTAAGGGTTGGTACTTGGACATATGGACAAACCGTGGCTCCGACAATTCCCCAATAATATTTTCAAATTTATTCTTCTAGGAAAAAGGGTGTTGATAGGGACACACATGAGGTGGTTGACGAAATCAGTGGGATACTATTTTCATGCTCACCTTGTGAAGGAGGAAATCCCATGGGTGTGTCAAATTCCCATTGATGTTTAGTCAAGACCAATTGAAAATCAAGGTGAATATCCTGTTGGGGGCTATCCATGACTTGGATGGCATGGAATTGGGCTATAACATCTAAGTGGCCTTTCTTTAGGGTCTTCTCCATATGATAAGAACTGATAATTTCAAGGGAGCCTGAATTGAGCCCTATGAGAGTATGTTAATTCTTATCCTTACTTAAACTCATAAATCCATGATAATAGGATTGAAAGTGCATAACCATCATTTCCAAGCACCACATCACAACCTCCCATTTATAATTTGAGTTGATACTCCCCCATTTGAAGTTTAGCATACACCCACATTTCATCATATTGTTGTCATTGGATATCATTATTTGGAATTTGTGCATGGCATGGATGTAACCTCTTTTCCCTTGGACCCTATACCATTTTCCTCCAAGACTCAAACTCTTCCTCTAAAATTTGAAACCTCTCCATCCAATCTTCCTCTTTCTCCAAAAATCTAAGTTACATTTGTATCTATCAAAACTTCATCTCCCCCTTGTTCTCCTACAGTTCACAACCCAATGGTAGGTGTTAATCTTCCTAGAAATAGGATGGATGCCATAGTGGCTGCTAGGTATGCCCTCTTATTTTACCTTAGCCTATGAATTCTCTCCCAGTTGGAGACTACCTTAAGTACATGCCCACGTTCACAGGGGAGGAATACATAACTGCAAAGGAACACCTTGCATCTTTTTATAGTTATGCAGATAATCTTAACATTGAGGATGAATATGTATGGATGAGGGCATTTGTACAGAGCCTTGATGGTGAGGCTAGAAAATGGTTTAGGGGTTTTACTACTGGATATATTGTTGGGATTGAAGCTTTGGATGATGCTTTCTTGAGGCATTGAGGGGATTAAAAGGATTTCCTTTATTATATTACAGAATTTGGGTCACTTAAGAGGAAAGAGGGGAAATTTGTTTCGGATTTCTCAAAAATATTTAATAGAATGTACAACAAGATTCCCACTGAAATAAATCCTACAAAAACCTCTGCCAAGATTACCTATGCCAGTGCTTTTAACCCTGATTTTTACCTCCTATTGAGAGAAAGAAGATCTACCTCTCTAGATCATATGCAAGATGCATCTTTGGAAGTAGAATCTAACATATTGGCAACTGAAAATCTTAGGGGAAAATTTTATAGAGACAGAAGGAAATGTAGGGCAGAGGCTTCAACCTCAAAATCCCTCGTTGTCCACCCTCAAGTTGATGAGCTTGCAAAATTGATAAAATCACTTTCTGTTGAAATGAAGTTGAAACTTGAAGGAAAACAAAACCATAGGAACACACATAATGTTGATAATAGAGGTAATTTTAGAAGACCAAATAATGCCCCTCGGGTCCTCCAAAGAGATCAAAGAAATATAGATAGGGATGATCAAAAAGTCCAAGCCCCTCTCCAAAACAACCTTGTTGTTGATGAAGAAGGAGAGGATGAAGAAAATGATCCTGAAATCCATTGTCTTGGAGAGGATGAAGCCCAATCTACATATGAAGAGTCTCTCAAGGATAATCATTTAAATGAATTGAGTAAAGGGGCAAAAAAAAAATGGCAATCCAAGTAAATACAACCTAAGGTCAAAAAAGAAAGATGGGAACACTGACACTTCTAATCATCCCACTAAAATAGAAAATTTTGCTAAGGTTGTGGTAGCTAGCAGTAAAGAAAAATATGCACAAAACCCCCGGGCATTGGCTAAGAGCCCTACCCCAGAAGTTAAGGAGATTCTAAAATCTCCATCCTCTTTTAGCTTTGAGAGTGAGATTCAAAAAATTAAAATCCCTGTACCTTTTTTGGAGCTGATTAAGAATGAGGAATTCAAAAGATACCTTTCTAAAAAATTTCAGCCTGAGCCTTCCTCTAATTCCACAGATTCAGTCAACCTTCAAGATGAAAAACCAGTTGTCATTCTGGGACCTTTGGTAGAGGATAGAGATGAATCTTCCCTCCCTTTATACACATCATTAAACATTCATGATAAAGTGTTGCACAACTACTTGATGGACTTAGGGGCATCTCATAACCTCATGCCTAAAATTGTCATGGATGAGCTTGGGTTGGAAATTACAAAAACCTACAATGACCTATACTCATTTGATTCTAGGAAGGTGAATTGTCTTGGGGTTATTAAAGACCTGGTTGTTACATTGTTCCAATTGCCAATGAAAAGTGTGGTCATGGATATTGTGGTAGCTAATGTCCCCCCTAATTTTGGGATGCTCTTGTCAAGATATTGGATCAAAATACTCAGGGGAAATTCGTAGATGGACCTTTCATATGCCACCATTATTGTGTTTGGGGGAGAACATAGAAGGCTTTATAGGGAGGCACAATTAGCCTACATCATTAGTGATGAAGCAAATCCTACCAACCACAATATTTTTTCACTTGACACTAATTTAGGATCCAATATATTACAACTCACTGATTCTCCTCAACCACCTATTGAAACCAGAAAGAAGTCCATCACCTCTTGTGAATATCCTCCTCCTAATACCTATGTTTGGAAGATGTTTTTTGAATTAATGTTATCACTCAGAATCACCCTCAGATTGCAAAAGGATAAGCCCAATAACCATCAAAAAGGTTTTTGAATGTAAATTGATGATGAAAGGTCAAATGGACAAAACTCAACATAAGAATGCTTTAACACACAAATATTGGCTAGCATGCATAAGAAAATGAGGTTTTGATTAACTTCAATTAGTAGTTTAAGGATAAAGGTGAATAGAAGGAAGACTTAGTGAGGAAGGTGGATAGGCATGCTATAAGCATCAGGCCTTCAAGCAGCTAGGCGAAGAAAAACTCAGTCACAAGAACCTCTTGAGCTTAAAGTTTAAAACACTGAAAAAACATTCATAGCAACATTATAATCAAACATCCATTATAACACAACCAAAAATCTCATATGGATCATCCAATCATGATAATTTCATAGTGAGAGGAAACAAGATGGAGAAAATAAACTAACTTCTATTAATGAAAATTCCTCAAGTCTCATACATAACCAGAGAACAACTCTGCTTAGTCAAAACATTACAAAAAGGGAGCTCTTCTCAACCATCTAACCCTATCATATAATTCATATGATGTATTTATAATCAAGAAATTAGTTGGTGTCTTCTCTTGTCTATCATGTTCTTTATATCAGAAGGAAACTCGTGTCAATCTGAGCCTGCAGGGGAAAATTGCCCTCTGTAGTACTTCGGGCTGACAATTTAATGTCTCCTCGGCGAGACCCTCCATGATTAAATTTAAGGAGGGGATTTGATTGTTCAACCACCATTCCTTCTTTCATTAATTGATTTCTCCTTGGAAAAACTCCCCTCTGTGGTACTTCAGGCTGACAGTTTTTTGTCTCCTCAACCAAACCCTCCATGCTTCCATTTAAAGGGATAATCGATTGTTCAACCACCAATCCTTGTTTCATTAATTGCTTTAGGCTGACAACTTTCTGTCTCCTCGGCCAGACCCTCCATGCTTCCATTTAAGTGGGGAGTCGATTTTTCTCTTTCCTCTAGTGATAGACTGGTCGCAGTCTGCTAACACTCTACTTCTCCTTGTGACGCTCCTTTGATGATTTGGCTTAACACTCAGTTTATGTTACCACATGTTGATCTCATATTGGACCCCATATAAGCACATGATTGTGGAAGTTTCCAAGGGAGGTTTGGATCCACACCACTTCAACCCCCGCAATCCACCACCAACTGCCACGTACCTCTTTAGATATACCATGGTTTCGATTGCGGGACCGCTCTAGAATTTTAACATTCGAGCATGTTTCGTCTACACAATGAAGTGTGGTTGTCGATCTGTTTCAATCTGTGATCTGGGTAACCCTACTATTTTAGCGCCTCTGCTAAATTTTATCCGTCCGTCAACTCCAGAATCCTTTTAACTATGTTTAGAGATGGAGCCAATTTTGGTGCTTGGGAGATTTGAATGTTGAGCAAGAATAACTCCCGGAGGATGATCTCCCGAATATTATGTGGTGGCCTGACGTCATTTTTGTTGCAGCTACTAATGGATGAGCTCCATGTGTCTTCGGCACTTCGACACTTTTGGCTTCAGGAGTTTTGGATTGTGAAGCATGAAAAACTATCGAAGTGGTACGGGCCCAAAGTGACGTGGTAGCCTGAAATGAATGTTATGCATCCTCAGTGGATAAGGGCCATGTGTTGAGTTGAAAAACACCCATGGAGTGGTAGGGCCTGAAGCGACATGGCAGTCTCTCGTTACTTCGGGACTTTGGGATGCTTGGATAGAAATCTCTCGAAGTAACTTTCTCCTGGTTGACGTGGCAACCTTGCGTTACTTCGGGAGGTTTTGAGCATGGGCATGAATATCTCCTGAAGTGACTTTCTCCCAGTTGATGTGGAAACCTCTCATTACTTCGGGACTTCGGGCTTTGGGAGGCTTTGAACGCAGGCATGAATATCTCCCGAAGTGACTTTATCTTGATTGACGTGGCAGTCTCTCGTTACTTTGGGACTTCGGGCTTCGGGATATTTTCAACGTGGTCATGAATATCTCTCGAAGTGACTTTCTTTTGGTTGACGTGGCAGTCTCTCATTACTTCAGGACTTCAGGCTTCGGGAGCTTTTGAACGCGGGCATGAATATCTCCCGAAGTGACTTTCTCCTAGTTGACGTGACAACCTCTCGTCACTTTGGGATTTTGGGACTTCGACATTTCTGTCTATTCGTTAATCCTTGTGTGACTTTGAAACTACAAATGCACGAGAGATGCTAATCTGAACTTCTCATGGGATATCCACCATTGAAAATTGAACCTATCTGCTCGCCAATATTTCAAGATCGAAATGGATTGCTCTGAATGTTGTGTTTTGTGCTCATGGTTTCTTCTTGTGAAAACAAAGGACTTGAATGGCCTTCTGTAAGATAAATTAAAGGAAAAAAATACAACCAATAACTCGAACCAAATCACGATACATGTTTATCCTTTCAAGAAAGACATAAAACTATATGCAAAGAATCAGTCAAGCAGGAAAAATAGGTCATCGAACAAAAAGGGAAACCAACTTTATCAACCAGAAGAGGAAAAAATTATAGGAAGGTATGCAGAAAAGAGAGAGACAGGGAAAAGGTGTAGACCTAGGTCTTAACAACAACTACATATGATCCATGACAACTTTATGTGATAACACAACCTATTTGGACTCTAGAATAAGCCCCAATATTTAAGGAGGATATTGAAGATGACATAATCTATAATTTCATAACACATCCTAATTCATTCCAGTATCTGGTTTTTCCATCCATTGTGTTAGCACTAAAAGTCACACTTTGACTGCTAAAGTGTAAGCTCGGCACCCATCAGAATGTAAAAGATAATTTGGTTTTGAATAGGTGGATCAACAAGATGGAGAAAGAAAGGGAGAGGGCAGCAAACTGCAAATCAATAGGCTACACCAATGGGCAATGGAGTCACAAACATCCCACTCATCTAAGGCACAAAATATGCTTAACGAAAAACAAGATTATATGTTGATAAGTGGAAGAAATGAAGAAGGAAAGCATAAGATATAATGTTTAGTAAATAAATATCCTCTCAATTTAATGAATCAACAAATACTTGAATATAAACAATGACTGATGGGCAAAATACAGTAGATCCTCTATTGCTTAGGGATCCATAAATCATTGAGAGCCTTTGATCCTCAAATATGCAATATATTCAAATAAGAAGAAATATAAACAGAAGAGTTACAATCTTAAATCACATCTCTCATGAGTCTCCAATAGCAGTAATTATTACAATCCTAAAATGCCCACAAGCTTACAAACGAACACGCACAGAAAAATGCCTATTCATACGCTCTCTAGCCTCTCTTGGCTCATCCCTCCTCTTCTCCAAGATATATATACCTCTTTAAATAGAAAATATCATCCAAATAACCTAAGTATGTTGAATCCCATCTCCTCCATTGGATTCTAAGCCTTGGAGATAGGTGGCAACAATCAAAGAGACAAAAATCCAACAAACTGCTGATTTTCAGGAATTTGTTGGAAGTCATTAATAAATTGTTTCCACCTCATGCATGAGGCCTTTGCTGGAGCTAAATATTAGGTGCAGGTGTCCATTGACATCTAAATGATCTTTGAGAAGTCATTCAAACCCTCCTTGACATGTAGCAACCTCTCAACAAGGCGAATATCAAAACCGTGACCGCTACAGGAAATTAGTACACATCGCCACTGTGTAGAGTATGCAGCGCCTACTTCTATATCCAATATCTCTCAAACAAAAACACATTTTGAAAAACTGAGAGAGGTTTTTGTTATTTGGAATGTTATGAACAAAAACCTTCTCCAGTTGTCAAAAATACATCCTCAACTGCTCATAAACAAAGTTTTAAATTAGTGACTCAAAACTGACAGAATAACTCTGCACAATTTAGCCTCTGCCAGAATATTACGCAGCGCCTGTAGGTAGCACCCAACTTTGTTTATGCATGCAATTCAGTAGCATAAATCCATGGGTGCTTTTATTCTTGAACTTGGATATTGGGAATAACTCAATATAATTTCAATTTTCCCCAAAAAAAATAAAAATCCCATAACAATTGTATTCATTTTCCAAAATGAATAATGAAATGCAGATTTTGTTCTCTGTGAAATATTAGGTAGCACCACTTATGCAATGCTTAGGCATAAACCAATATTGTGCTAACACATTGTACATATTGTGAGTAAACATCCTCAAGAAAAAATGTTTGTTAACTAAATTGACACAACGATTTGATTCCATACTTCCTCATTGTGTCCCATATCTCAAATCCATAGCACACCCATTGAGATCCACCTAGGAAAAACATTGAATATCAATTTCAAACTTGAGACCACCCAGTAGGATCAATTAATAAAGATGTTGCAAAGGAACAATAGTGCATTTTCTTGAGATTAAATTGTCATGAAAGGGATTCATCCCAATATATGCACCCATCACATCTATATTAAGGAATATTCTTGACCCATTAGACAACCCCAATGAAGAATGAACCCTACTTCAAGGGAAATAGTGAAGGAGGAACTATAGAAGTTACTCAATGTAAACTTCATTTACCCCATCTTCGATAGTAAGTGGGTCTCACCTCTGGTAACTGTGCCAAATAATAATGGAAAATGAAAAATATGAATTGACTACATAGAACTAAATAAATCCACCATGAAAGATCACTTACCTCTGCCTTTCATTGATCAATTCTTAGACACCTTGGTAGGAAATAATTTTTTCTCTTTTCTTGATGGATTCAGAGTTTGTAACTAGATACAAATTGCCCTGAAATATCAAGACAAGATGAGCTTTACTTTCCCTTGGGGTACTTATTCCTGTCAAGTGCTACTTTTGTCTTGTGCAATTCCCCTGCCACTTTCCAAAGGGTTGTCCTTAGGAATTTTTTCAACCTGATTCATGATTGTGTTGAGATATACATGGATGATTTCATTGTATATGGGGATACTTTTGAAAAATCCATGGCTAACCTTGAGAAATTCCTTGTAATATGCCAGGAATCACATCTCTCCCTTAGTAATGAAAAATGTCATATGTTAATCCAGAGGGAATTGTTCTTGATCATCACATATCTCTTATGGGGATCAGACTGGACCCTACCAAAATAGAGGTAATCTTAAAACTCCCAGTTCTAGGAACTCAAAAGGATGTGTGTATTTTTCTATGGCGTGTAGTGTATTATCCTAGGTTCATTGAAAATTTTTCTAATATTGCATCACTTTTGTTTCTACTTCTCTCAAAAGTTACAAAATTCTATTGGACTACTCAATGTCAGATTACCTTTGAAGCTTGAAAGAGAACTTGTCAGTTGCACCAATGTTGAGAGGGCCAAACTGGTCTTTGTCTTTTCATATTTCTACAGTCCCTTCAAATGTGACCATTAGAGTTGTACTGGGACTAAAACAAGAGCATAAACCTTATGCTATATATTTCATTAGCAAGAATCTCACTCCAGCAGAGAAGAATTATACGACAACTGAAAAAGAATTTCGTGTTGTTGTTCGTGCCATTAATAATTGTTTTCATTATATCACTAGTTACCCTATGTTTATACATACTAATCATTTTTCCATTCATTATTTCATAAATAATCCTATTACTAATGGTAGAGTGACTAGATGGTTTCTTTTGTTGTAGGAGTTTGATATTACCATTCTTAATAAACCTAGAAAAGATAATGTTGTTGATTTTGTTTCTAGGCTTACCAATGAAGGAGATGTTATCCCTATAGAGGATGTTTTTCTCAATGAACACTTATTTGCATTATCTATTAACAAACTATGGTTTGTATATATTGCTAACTATGTATCCACATGAAATCTTTCACAACAACGGTCACTAAGGGAATTCTAGAGAATCATCAGACAAAGCACCATGTATTCATGGGTCTAGGGCCACCTCTTCTACACATAGATGAATCTTATTATATGACTTTTGTGTTCATGAGGATGAGGTCTATGACATTCTCAAGGTTTGTCATGATGAACCTTAAGGAGGACACTTCAATGATAAGATGAACACAAACAAGGTACTACATATGGGATGTTATTGGGATACCATATTTAGGGATGTCAAGAAGTATGTTAGAAGTTGTGGTGGTTTTCAATAAATGGGACAACCAGTTTAGTCTAACGAGATTCCATTGCAACCTCAATTTTTGGTAGAACCCTCTGAAAAATGAGATCTTCATTTTGTAGGGTTAATCAATCCACCTTCAAGATAGAAAGTGTATATTTTTGTTTGCACCAATGATGTGACTAAGTGGGTGTTGGGTATGTGTTATATTCTATGCATGACTAGACCTAGTGTTCGCATTGTGTCGGGAATGCAGGGGGGGTTGTGGTGGGGGGGCGGGGAGGGGGGGCGCTATCCCCCCTACCCAGGGGATCATAGGAAGGTGGATCCCCTCCTATCCGGGGGGCTTGCATGGGGGAGGGAGCCCCCTGCGTTGAGGTTTGGGGGAAACATTGTTGAAAAAAAATGGCATGTTTTGCGTCTGGTTTTAGTGGTTTTTCAGTACATGGTTTTTGCCAATGGTTTTTCTAATTTCAATTAAGGAATTAGGGTTGTTGAGTCATTCGGGTCAATGGATTAGGGTTTTTGGATGCCACGAGATCCTATATATGTATTGTATTGTAAACAATGAAGATATGGTGAATACAATATTATAGGTGCAACTCTAAATAGGTTGCTATTTTTTCCGGTTTGGGTTTCCAAGGTAAAATATTTGTGTAATGTGTGTGTGTGTGTGTGTCATTGTATATTTTTTTTTTTTATTAAGAATCTATTTGCAGTAATTAATTGCACAAGGTTAAAAACTACAGTGAGTTAAGGCCAAGGCTCTCCCAAAATTCATTGAGATAGCAATAGCTTATTTTCTATATGAAGAGATATTTTTCCATTTTGGGTTCCCTTAGAAATCGTTACTGAACAAGGGACCCAATTCACTTCTAAGCTCATCCAAGCCATCACTCAGCAATTCAAAATTAGGATTCAAACATCCACTCCATACAATCCATAAGGAAATGAACAAGTGGAAGTCACAAGCAAGTTTCTGGAAACCATACTGACCAAAACTGTGTAGTTTCAACACAAGGATTGGGTTGATATGATTCTAGAATATATTTGGGCTTATTGTACCACTTGGAGAGACACCATAGGATTTAGGTCATGCCCTGTATTATTATTAAATAAATAAATAATAATAAGTATAATAATTATCATAAAGGGCTCATAATAAGTACTTAAAAAACAAATATTTGTATAATAAAAGAAAGGGGTAAAACAAGTAAAGATGATTTATGGAAAAACAATAAAAATAAGATAAATTTATGGGAAAAGAAAAAATCAGATAAAGAAAGAATTACATCATGACAAGTGGATCCTAGGGATTTATTTCTTTATCATGGATGGATTCTACATAAGGATAAAGAAGAATGAGAAAAGATGGCATATCCTTGCTTGGCCAATCTAAGGACAAGGCTAAGAAGAGCTAGAATAGTAGTGGATTGAGGGCTTGGGACCTCTCAATCATGATTATTGAGGGGTTGGTTGGGAGGAGAGTCATCCCCCACACTCTGTTGCAGCATGAAACATGAAGGATTGGAGTGAAACAAGTAAGTTGATTCCTTCTACTTTCAGGTAAGTTACTCACCACATACTCCTTCTTATAAATTTTGTAATCTTAAGTCATGTATCTTTATATTTATCAGATAATGGTTGCAAATGATGGTGTTTATCTATGTAATTAGAATTTGTTCCATGACAATTTACCCATTATGAGCTCATGTATGGTAATCATGTATTTCTTCTTATCGAATTTGAAGTCAAACTTTAAGAATTTAATTACAAGTGGGTTTGGATCTTTTAAAGGATTAACAACATCGGCTAAACAAAAATAATGAGAGGATTAACAACATCGACTAAACAAAAATAATTAGCTTGATGGGATCTGTCATGATGCTTTACAACAAACATCTCTTATCTACCAACAAAGGGATAAGTGACATTATAGATTCATCAAGAAGACATTTTTTTTAAAAGGTGATTGGGCTCTCTTGTTTGATTCTAGATACAAATATTTTAAGGATAAGATTTGCACCTACTAGATGGGAAAGTATGAAATTAACATTATTTATGATAATAGCTCCATGAAATTTTGCACCATTGATTAATATAGAACCCCACTCATGGCTAATGGCCATCAATTGAGGTTATACTGGAAGCTAGTGTCAAAGGAAGATTTTTTCTAGGATATGATCAAGAAATTTAAATTTGAGGTCATAAGTAAGGTGGCTATTCCACCGACATCTACCTCTTCCTGATTTGTTTTCAGTTCAATATTTAGAGAGAGAGAGAGAGAGAGAGAGAGAGAGAGAGAGAGAGAGAGACATTAATAAATCTAATAGTGAAAAGATGTTGCAGGCATTACTGAACCTCGTGGTTCTGGAAAACCGAATTTTGGTTGGTACCACTTAGCTTGAAATAAATCCAACTATGAAAACCTCCACAAGGCACAATTGGAAAAAAAAAATTGAAAACCAGTTAATTGGCAAGCAAGGTTTGTGAAAAAGGAAAAAGGAAAAAAAATAGAAGCAAAATGAAACCAACACAAAGTTTTTTTACTTGATACTCAGCTTCTTAGATTTCTATATTTACAATTTTCACTCCACAAAGTAATCTATCTGAAGGATTCTTGAGCTATAAAATTGGTATTATTTACAGCATCAAGGATCAACCTACATTATGTTGTGACTCTAATGGTTTATATCAATTTTGATTGCAGAAGGATAATTCTACCATACTTTTTTCTCCTTTACTACATTTGTTTCTTTAAAAAGGATTTCATATTCTAGTTCATTAACAAAGAACAATTCTAGGGTTCATTTCACTTTTATTTGAGTTTCTCAAAGAATTATGTCAACTTATAAATGGGATTTGCAAAAATATTTTTAGTTTCCTTAGATTATGGTATTTCTTATTCATCATACTTTGACATTTTTCTTTTAGTATCCTAGCTCCAAGGATCAGCAGATCATTATAATTATGCAATTTCTAGCCTCCAACACTAAAACATTATTCCTATCTCAATTGATACTATTTATATAGGTTTATTTCTGGGAGTGAAAGTTTCGCATGAATCTCTAGCTTCAACTTAGTTACAACAATGGTTTAGGTAACATCTAAACTTCTTGGATTTCTTTTGCAAACTTGAAATCAATCCTTGAACAATATATGAAGTTGAGCTAATTATCCTAGTAGCCATGCCCTGAATTTATACAAGGGAAAGGTATGACTTAGATATGAGTTAGATAAGATTTTAAAAAAATTATACATATATGTTTTAGAACTTGCATCCATATTCCCAAATCATAACTATGATATGGTAAGAACTCATTCCATAACACCTATTTCCCATGTCATATATATCTAATCATGAAGGAAATTCATATATATCAAATCATTTGTAATAATTGAAGGAAATTCATGTCCATCATATCATTTGTGAGAATCAAAGACAAGTCATATCCATCATATGACCTTACTCCTCCAATCGAGTTCCTCATTCCTTATGAATCACACTATAGTATGCTAAGTTATCTTCACTACTGTCTTGGTCTCTATCTATACCCTATCTCTATTATAGTACAAATTAAATTTAGCATTCATATGTCATGGGAGGAAGATATAAATGACAAGATCCTACTAGTATTGAGATCCTGATGCTCAATCTAGTGGAAATGGATATTTTTTCTCAAGGAGAGTGGCTTCCTTTTTTTGAGTAATTCCAAGGTTATGATCAACAAGTTTCCTTGGAATTTGCATGATCATTTGATGGTAATAGATCATAGATTCAATAGATGATGCTAGAAATGATAGAATAAAAAATTACATGTTCCATAGGATTGCATCTAAGGGGAGAAATATGGTAGAAAAATTTAAATCTTCCATCCAACAACTAGCCACGGTTCTTGCATGAATTGGTCCAGATTCAAAAAATTTACAAGGTTGTGCCATGAAGTCTTCTCATCTCACTATGGAAGGAGGTCATATTATTCCTTCAAAAATTCATTACATGTGAGAGTCATTATAGTACTATATTTCAGTATTACATAAGGATCTTGTTACATTTAAAAAATAGGTAGTATATCAACTTTCCCTTCTTCTTTTTAAAGAACCTCCCGAACATGGCCATGATAATTCAAAGGAGAACAAGACTAGAGACTAGTCTCTATAACTATGGCCTCATTAAGATACTTATCTTAGTAGAATTCAAAAGATGAGGTTAGACATGGGTGACCTTCCTAATTGAGAAGATAATCAAACAAAAACATGAGACCATGGTTTATTGCCACATGTCCGATAAATTCAGTGAAATAAACCACGAGGCATTTCCTATAACTCAATTCTAATGATATACATTGATATAGATTCGAAATTGGACCAATTTGAAGGTCAAGAAACCTTGCCTCAAGAAGAAGGGAGTGCATTACACACTGTTATAGAACCATAATCAGGTCAATTCAAAATTGGAGAAACCCTACTACTGGAGAATGAAGATGTGTTGGATACTCAGACCATGTCACCAATTCCCGAGCCTCTATTTCCAATTAATACTAATACACAAATTGAGATAAAACCAAAGGAACATTTTCACCCACTGAAATCAATCCAAGAACTTCCATGCAAAAGTAATCAATGACCTAAAGTTAATCATCACATGCCCAAGCTCTGTAATCCTTTTGGTCCCTCTTACTTAAGGTTACTCAAAGAAAATGAGAAGTTGGATTAGCTACAGAATAAAGAATTGAGAAGAAATGTATATAAATATAATTCAAAGGCTTCAAATATTGATGTCATGTTGAAAGTTATTTATCTTGAGAATACACCATGTCATCTAATACAAAAATACAAGATTGTGTTTCTTTTTCTCACCAATTCATTAGTGTCATTTTAGATGATATTATGGTTAATGTTAGTTTTTGTAGCTTGGAGATATTTTTGCATTAGAGGTGTCCAACATGCAGAAGTAACAAGAAAATGTATCTCTTAAGTGACTTTATAAAGTGATTTTATAAATTGAGTTTAGGGACTTTTAATATTTAATGGGTAAAAGTGACTTTATAAGGTTAGGGTCACTTAAGTGATTGAAGTGAACTCAATGGAATATTAAGTCACGACCATTGATCTCAAGAGGGAAAGATCTAATCTTGATCACCTATCTCTTTGGAGATCTAGGTTTAAGGAAGTTACTCATTTATGAGTAAATAAAAGGATCTTGTGAGAGAGATGGGATGCACTTTTCAAGGGAGATTGGAGGGAATGTGAAGAGGCACACTTTCCAAGAGAGATTGAGCTGATAGGAAAAGAGTATCAACAATGAAGGATTGGCATGCATCCCAAGAAGGGTTCAAAATTTAATTACGGACCGTACAACATTAAAGGAGGCCATACAATACAGATTTAGTAGGTTCGTACAACTATTTTTATGCACATAAATCGAGGCAAGGGTTGCATGGATTTCGAGGAATTTTTGGGTGCATTTATTGTTGTAGTTTATCCATACATAATAGGACCATACAAAAAAAAAATTGGGCACAAAATTTGAGGCAATGTTTTTTTGTGTTGATTGTACAGGGTCGTATAAGTCGTACGGTAAGATGGCACATTTTTCAAGGTGGTTTGGAACTAAAATCGAAGTGGACCGTTGGCACATTTTTCTAGATAAGTACAGTTTTATTTGTTGAAAAAGAATGTTTTTGTAAACTCATAAATTTTCCTGCAAGCTCAATAAGAAAGAATCTCTCCTTGGCTGGTTTTCCCTTCGAGGTTTTTCCAGGGGCATTGCCTACAAATTTTTGTGTCAGATGTGATGATATTTTGTCTGTTGTTCATTTTTATCTATGTTGCTATATTTTTCAGTTTTCTTATTCAATGTATTTCTTCTCATAAAGTACATTAGAATGTTGTTGAAGTTATTGGAGGTTGAAATATGAGTTTGACTAAGTGAGTGAAGTAAGTTACAATATACTTTAACATGGTGTAAGAGCTAGGGATATGAGTTTCAGTGGATAGAGTTTTGATAGTAGTGATTTGTAGGGATTTTTCTTGGAATAAGAAGGGAAAGAAAGTGTCTTTGTCAGTTGAAAAAGGATGGCTTCCAGTCTCAGGTTTGAGGATAGGTTAAAGGGGATCTCCAACTACTTGCAGTGGAAGGTAAGGATTGCATTTATTCTAAGGGAAAACAAGTTGTGGGCATTTGTGAGTACCACACTGATAGTGCTTTCACCGGATCCCATTTCCCTAGACCTTCATGAGGTGAAGGAAGCAAGGGAAAAGAGGATAATATTGGATAGAGTGAGAGACCACCTAATTCCACATTTGGTTGAGAAGTTGACAGCTAAAGAGATTTGTGATGCACTGACAAAATTGTACTACAAAAATGACAATAACAAGAAGATGGCCCTTAAGGACAAGCTCCATAGCACTAGGATGGCCACGGGAGAGAGTGTGACCTATTATCTCACCCATATTAGATAGGTGAAGGATGAGTCGGTAGTTGTAGGGGAGATTATTCCAGGCTTGTAGTTGGTGCGCATATCCCTGAAGGGATTCACCAAAGAGTGGGATGTTTTCATGAAGTGTGTGGTGGGGAGAGAGAATCTCCCAGATTGGAGTAGACTATGGGATGATTTTACTCAAGAGGAGATCTGGGAGGGTTCTCATGAGGAGAAGGCAAAGGGTGGTGTTGACGAGCATAATTTTTCTCTTGTGGGAAAGAGTGAAGACAAGAGAAGGACATGAGAAAAGTGAAAATATTTGCATGTCACAAGGTTGGCCACTACACTAGTCAATGTCTGAACAAGAATAAGAAGAAGCAGGAGTTGTACGTATCAGCATATGTTGAGTTTGTTGAGTTTACTAAGAAGTTTGAGAGGTAATTTTCTCTTATGAATGGCCTTTCAACCAGTGGTAGTACAGAGTTTGGGGAAATTGGAGTGTGGTTTATGGACAGTGGTGCATCTCATAATATGATGAGAATGTGGTTTTTGTTCCTCTATTGTTTAGAGATAGACTCAGGCTATTATGTGGGTTGTGGGACTAGCACCAAAATTGCAGTAAAATGGGTTGGATGTGTGAGATTCTAGTTGGAGTCAGGAGGTTTTTTGGAGTTGGCCTAGGTGTTGTTTGTTCCAGAGCTAGCAATAAATTTTATCTCAGTGTCACCTTTGGAGGTTGATGGATGTGGAGTTGTGTTCTTCCATGGATTGGTGTTTGTGTGTCTAGAGGGAGTTGCTCTGGACATAGTTGTATTTCTTGGTTTCAACCATGAGAGTTTATGCATGTTGTTGGGATAGCCTATGGTTGGATCCAATGGATTATTGGATTTATAATCTGTGTCAATGTCATAGAGTGAGTAGGTCACTCAGAAGAGTGATATGATATTGAAGACTCGTGCCTCTTCCAATACTCTCAGAGGACTCAAATTGTATGAGATGACATAGTTGGATTCTCATAAGATTGAGGAGACTCCTAGGAGCATGTCTTGGATGGACATGTCTCCAAATCAGAGTTCAACATAGGTAGCAGTAGTGGCTTCCATTTTAGAAGGAGTAGAGGATTCTAGTTCAAAGAGAGAAACTACAGTTGCAGATGATATGTTGGGGTTGGAAGAATATTCTGATAGAGGTTCTAGAAGTACCTCACTCGCTAAGAGGGAGTGTTAGTTTTTGTATCTCGAAGGTACTTCGGCATTGGCGGTGCCTAGGATGCAGAAGTAACGAGCAAATGTCTCTCTTAAGTGAGTTTATAAAATGAATTTATAAAGTGATTTTATAAAGTGCAGTTAGGGTCTTTTAATATTTAATGGGTAAAAGTGACTTTATGAAGTTTGTTTCACTTAAGTGATTTAAGTGAACTCAACGGAAGATTAAGTCACGACTGTTGATCTCAAGAGGGTAAGATATAATATTGACCATATATCTCTTTGGAGATCTAGGGTTAGGGAAATTACTTATTAATGAGTAAATAAAAGGAGCTTGTGAGAGATATGGGACACACTTTTCAAGGGAGATTGGAGGGAATGTGAAGAGGCACACTTTCCAAGAGAGATTGTGCTAAGGGGAAAAGACTATCAACAAAGGAGGATTGGCACACATCCCAAGGAGAATAGGAGGAATGCATCCCAAGAAGGGTTCAACATTTACTTATGATCTGTACATCATTAAAGGGGTCATACAATATGGATTTGGCAGGTCCGTACAAGTGTTTTTATGCACAAAAATCAAGATAAGGGTTGCATAGGTTTCGAGGAAGTTTTGGGTGCATTTATTGTTGTATCGTACTCGTATAGAACAGGACCATACAAAATATATTTGGGCACAAAATGTGAGGCAGTGTTTGCTGATGTGTTGGCTATACATGCTTGTACAGTAAGCTAGCACATTTTCAAGGAAGTTTGGCACTGAAATCGAAGTGGATTGTTGGCACATTTTTCTAGTTAAGTATAGTTTTATTTGCTGAAAAACAATGTTGTTTTAAACTCGAACATTTTCCTGCAATCTCAATAAGAAAGAATCTCTCCTTGGCCAATTTTCCCTTTGGGGTTTTTCCAAGGGCATTGCCCAGGAATTTTTGTGTCAAATGTGATGAGATTTTGTCTATTGTTCATTGTTATTTTTGCTGCTATATTTTTCAGTTTGCTTAGTCGTTGTATTTATGCTCATAAATTACAATAGAATGTTGTTGAATTTATTTGAGGTTGAAATCGGAGTTTGACTAAGTGAGTGAAGTAAGTCATGGTATATTTTAATAGTTAATACTTATGCCTTCCTACAATTGAAGCTCAATTTACCTAATTGGAGAGATAAGGATGAATTATTTGAATTGGAAATTATTGATAAGGATAGCTACCAATAAGATATCCAAAGGTTGAAAGAGAAGTGGTTTGGCATGTGTATATCCCAGGAGGAAAAGTGGAAAGATAGAATCAATGCTTATAGGGATAAATTGGCACACAATCAACATGAGTTACAACATGTGTGTGGATTGGAATTGAAAGCACTATCTTACAGAGCTCCTTCAACAATTTATGTCGTACTTCTATATGAGAGATGGACTCGATTTTGAATATAGTGAATAGCCACCAGATGCTCAAGTGAAATACATAATCAAGAGAAGTTTATAGATGCATTCTCTTCAATTTCATCTAATGACCAAAACTTTATTTTTGAGTTGTATAAGTTTACTTTTCTCTTGCAAGATGATTTTTGGTAGAATTTTGACCCCTATGCTAGGAATATTTAGTTTTCATAATTCTCTTCTTTCATTTATAATCAAATTGTGTGGAAGGAGGCTTTAGTATTTTATGAAAGTGCATAGACTAGATCTAGCCTCATCATTAGATATGAGAACCCTTTTCCCATGGTTACTATGGAGGATTATCATATACTATTGGTTGATCCAAGAAGTGCAACGAGAATTAGAAAAACACTAATGACTAGAAATTGTTGACTACAAATATATCATTCATGACCATGCATTGGAAGCATTGCTAGCCTCACATGATTGATGGATAGGGTTACTTTCCCCCTTGAGAGAAAGGGATCCCATGACATATCCATTGTTCGACCTCTCCTTATCCAAAGCATAATACTATGTGAATTCCATGAGAAGAAATGGTACCAGATGGATGGGATAAGATTCCATTTCCCTCTCATATAGTTCCCCACTAGAGCATATATAACAAATTTATAGTGGGATGAATTTGTAGAGAAAACTCAATGGATTCAAGAGGATAGATATTTGGGATTCTATACCTCGAATGAATTTGGTCATCTGGCCTTCAACTAGAGTGACCTTCATTCCTTACTTCCTAACCAAGAATGAAGGGTTGCATGAGGACATGAAACAAATTTGGCTGGGGGTGATAATGAGTCCCTAAAATGACATCATTTTTTACTATCTATATCCATTTATACTAACTAGTTATCCCTCTTCAGTTCATGTTTTCCCCAAGAAGTATCCCATTTACCAAATATCTAGCTCATAAGGTTTATCATGTATTAATGGATTTATTTTTAAGTCTTTTTTTGTTTATAAAGGTAATATAGGTAATGTTTGGGTGTCGCTTGTGAACTTTTTAAACTAGGTTTCATATATCATGCTAAAATTTCCATAAAGGTTTTGTAGGCTCTCTTTTGGTTGCTAACATGGATACCTTAAGGACACATTAAAGAAGAATAAATATTCTATTTCTCAACCTCTCTAGCACCTCTATACAACATAGACAAAATGGGGAATAATCAGTGAGGAATTTCAAAGACTATATCTAAATGGCATAAACAAAATTACCTTGTAAACAGATTAACAAATGTACCATCCTTTGGGGTGATTCTAGGAAGTTCTATTGGTATATATTGCTTTGATTTAGGGTGTTCAATGAACATAGAATTTAATTATTGACTAATATACCAACGTCAACATGGTTCCAAGGAGTTGTCGCAGGACCTCTTGTCTCAATTCAACATGTTTGAACCTTCGGGAATATAGAAGGATGTGATCACTAAGTAATCACAACCTCTTCACTCTTAGAATCCAATCATAGAGTAGAGTGGAATTTGATCCATTTTGATTTTGGTTGTAAACTTGTTACAGTTCATAAATTTATAATGCATTCAAACTCTTTATATAAGCCCCATACTCCTGAGAGAGGGGAGATGGATATATAAATCCATAGCATAAAGTGTGTGCAATTTATTCTAAATTATATCAATATAAACTAGAGTTTCTATCCCACTGAATGCACAATTAACATGTTGACTCTGTAGAGAGCATTTAACAAATGGGCCTTCTGAGGCAGATCCCACTCAATTGGTATTGGTTCTATTCCTTTTTATTTTTGTTTTATTTCTGAGTGTTAGCTATAATATTTTTCTTATGTTCAATATTTTTAGTTACTCATATTATTTCTTAATTGTGGTGAATATATATGAAAGGTAGAATCACATTCCAGATTCATTTTCTATGAGTAATGCTATATTGATGATAAAATATCTTAGTTAATTTAATCATTTCTAATTCCACTATAGTGAATGGACATAAACTAATAGAGAGTAGAATTTATCATGCATATTAAAGCCACATAATTAACATTGATGTTTTAAATTAGACTTATATTGAGATAACATGCACTATTTTTTTATTTGAATTTGTCTTGATTTTTAACTAGATCAAATCAGATTAAGTTTACTTCCTTTGTCACTAGATTAGAAATATCCTCGTCACTGAAATCATTAGGCATCATTAAAATATCAATCAATTCAAGGACTTGATTATGTACAAACAATACACAATATCTCACAAGTTCTTTAGAAACTCAGGTTGATAAGAGTAAATGAACATGTGAATAGCATGCCCTCTATCAAAATTGGAAAGTATATAAATCCATTGTCATCAAGCCTATTCACGTGAGTAGTATTCACTCTTCAAAATAGTTTTTGGAATTTATTCCAAAATTATTTTTCAATTTTATTATCCTTGGTCTGATGAATCAAATTTGTCTTGATATTTATGATTATTATCCTGAGATATTCATCCTTCTTTATACAAATGAGTTATGATGTAGGAGCATCACAATCATCCTAGGGATGACCAAACAAAGTTAGTTTCGATACATGACAGTGCTACTACATGAGTGATTGGTGTGATAGCATATAAATGGTGACAAAATGTGATAGGATAGAGCGTTGCAAATCGAATTCATGTTGCAGATTGTGATAGTGGATAAAATGGGAATGTTGGTGTTGACATAGGGGCAGACCCAGGGTTCAATGCTTCAATAGTGCACCAACCAAACCCTAACTAACGTCCCTTTCGAAAACACCTGCGAAGTAGGCGAAGTCTCACCTGAGGTAGAGGTAGGGGGGTTACAAGACTCAGGTGTCTGTAACCAAGATGGGACACAGATATGTGATTACAACACTTCGCAAGTACTTTAATAACACTTAGGACATGATATGCATTATTTCATTAGCTTCATTAACATCGTAGAATGAAACTCTAAGATAGATCAACATATTAACAATAAAGATAAAGTACTTCAACCACTTAGCACATAGCCATGAGTTATATCTAGCATTCATTCATAAAGCACAAGTGAAGCATTAAGAAAAATCATATCTATCCATTATACATAACAAAAGCACTAAGAAAATAAATGACAAACACAACATAGCACAAAGCACACCCAAGACACAAGATATACGTGGTTCACCCAAGTGTGGGGCTACGTCCACCAACTACTTTGTCTTATTTATTATTCTTCAATTCTCTTACATTCATCCACTCTTGTGCACTAAGCCACATATATAAGCTTCGCAGAGGACAGGAGATCTATGCCCTAAGCACCAGATCCTCCTTCCCAAAACTAGGTCACAGCACAAATCCAACTTCTCTATTTAGCACAGAGCCTTACATACACAATCGATTGCACAAAGCAACCCAAAACTACTTGCACTTATCCTTACAAGCTATCTTCCTCTTCTCTACTTCTACCATACAGTCTTATCTATTTATACTTTTACATTTCCTTACAAAAAGGCCTAAACATGGGTAAACCCATGGGTTGACATCCCATAACCCATTACAAAAACCCTAGTGAACCCCTTGTTAGGTCCACTTAGCCCGAAAAACAAGTGAGATCCACGATCTCAACTCTGCCATGGTGCTCCATCTTCGATCCTCACATTGAATTCCAAAAGGTGGTCCAAACCTGACCAAGGTTTCCTCAAAACTTGGTCGAGGGACAACAGGCCCCCAACACTCACCTTTGACTCATCCCGAATCACTTAGATCTCAACAATGTCACTTCGAAGGCATCGAGCTTCACTCGAGATACTTCAACTTGTCACTTTTCCTGAGCCTCCTTCTCAACGAGCTCTTGGATTGTCTGCACTATAACAGGCCCTTCCAGGCGTTGTTCCATTGTTGCAACCAGTTGGTCCAGTTGCGAGCCTTGTCCTTCAATTTCTCCAAACACCTTGTAGGCCTCATCCTACACAGGTTGCAACTTCTGTGCGACTTCCATTACTCTGCCTTGGATGGCAGTAATTTGTTGTTGTACCGCACGTTGTTCTTGTGATATTTTCATTCTCTCGACTATAGTGAGTAGATTCATCTGCTCCTGTACTGACAGTGCTTAATGTTGTGCCTCCTGTAACTGCGCTTCCAATTTCCTTACCTCTGGATCTTCTGTGAGATGTTCATAATTTTGCGTGCTTCTATTGCTCAGTTGTTTTCATTTTGAGGCAAGAGATCTGATCCTTCCAAATGTGTTCTTAGTGGCTTCCTCCCTCTGATCGCGCACCTCATGCAGAGTGCTCGACACTGCTTGAATATCCAACTCTGTTATCCTCACTTGAAGTTGTTGGATGGCCTCAATGAGCTTCGCCACTTGAATCTCAACTGATTCTTGTTCCTCCTATGCCAAGTCGGGCACAGAGTGAAGTGCTTTATTCACCGCTTCTTTGACTGTAGTCTTCTCCATGAGAAGTTGGTCCTTTTCTCTCTATATCTTCACTTTTTCCTCCTCAATTATCGCCCGAAACTCATCTTTCTCATTTTCATAGGCAGTTACGTAGTACCGTGCAAATCATAGTTTCTCTAAGACTTTCTCTTTCTCTTGTTTCAGGGATTCTATAACCTTCTCCTTTTCTTCTTGGAATTTCTTAAGTCGAGCCTCTATCACATATGCAAGTCTTCTTAATTGGGTAGGCTCATCCCCCAATTCTGCAACCTGTGACAAAGAAGGCACAGTGGGTATTGTGCGGCTCAAATGAATGGCTTGTTGTATTTCCTTTAGTTCCTTCTCAACCCTTTCATACAGCTCCTCCTACTTCGCTCCATATCTCTACAATATATCCTCTAAAGCATCCTCCATGGCTCCGTAGACTAGACTGATATCACCTTTTGTGAGTGTGGCCTCCATCTGGGGCTTACTAGCGCGCATCTTATTTCTTGTTGAAGGTTTCTTTGGAGAAACATTTCTCTTTTGTGGTGTTACAATAGGGGGATATTTTGGTGGTGTAGCTTTTCCTTCTCCTTGATTTTCTCCTTCATCCCCTCCTCCTTGTCCATTTTCGTCGTCTCCTCCTCCTGGCGAGCTGGATCCATTTCCTTCAGAGTTGTTGTCTTCCTCATCGGTCTCTATATTCTGGAATTCCTCCTTTTTATTTTTCTTCTTCACACTGGATTGTCCAACATGCTCGACCCGGGTGAACAAGGGCCTTCCTATGATGTCGAAGTTGGAGAGTTGTGCATCATCGACTAGTACAAGGAACTCCTCTGACCACTCCTTCATGATCTGCTCCATGTCGTCGTCTGTTAGCTTGTAATATGATTGCAACTCATCCTTTCTCTCATATCTACATGCAGTGATATATATAAAATGTCGATATGCGTGAAACTTCGCAAAAGGTCAGTACTGGTGCAAGGTGAGTGATGTCATGAGTGGAAAGGCTTCAATAGAAACCTTCAGTTGTTGATAATAGGCATGGAACACAACATTCAACTGCCATTTCTTCGACATATCATTGGTGTACCACAAGGTAGAGAACCTAGCGACCAACAAATCTGATGGTTTGATCTCTGGGAAAGTGGCTCCTTTACGCATTTTCCAAGCGAAAAATGTGATCAACATGAGAAGCCAACTAAAGTGTAACTTGTATCCCTGATCTTGAGCTTCACGATAGTATTTCTTGAGTTTTTTGATTCGTTAACTCACCCAATTCATTTGCATGCCCTCCACACACTTTCGTGTGAGGTCCACCATGAACCTAGTGACCTGTGTGGGGTGATTCTTTCTTACGAGCTTGCCAACTGTGAGTTGGAAATCAAGGTGCATTGTTCCATCTTGGATAGAGGATACCTTGTAGCCTCACTTTCCCTTTTCATCTTTTCCATATTCCTCCTTGATGTGTTGTGCCAGGGAGCGGTCTGAGGCCTTCCCTGGGTAAAATTTATGAGGGTCGGGTCCCTTCATGCTTAATACTATAATCAAGTGGATCAACGTCAGATCCATAGTAATCCATCGGTCGAGCCACATGTATCTGCCATGCTAGCATGACAAGAGGAGTTTAACACAAGAATTAACCTCTTGGTGGCGGCCAAAATGGGGAATATTCATCACGTTGAGCACAATGGACTACGCCAGCTCCTTAATCCATGGCTGGGAGATAATGCAAGGCTTCTTCCCAGTTGACTTCGTCACATATCTTTGGGGTGCTAGAATAGCATAGTTCTGTCTATCTCTAAGGTTGAAGTCAATGTTCTTTCGTAACGGGATCTATCCCAACTGGCTCCCAACTACGCGTATTCCCTTCGGAATGTATGCAGTGATCAAAGTGTACTCATAGTCTTGTGGGATGCTATCAAGGTTAACTGCGCTAGCCAATGATGGGATATAGTCTGGTAATATCAATGAGATCTTCTTCGCATTATCCAAATCGCTGTGATTCTTCCTTCGTTGTTCAATCATGGGGTTGGTATGGACAAAATGTCATCCATTCGAAGGGGAATCCTACAATCCCATGGTCAAAGATGCCTGGATACGTTCAGAAATATCTTTATTAGCCATAAAATTGTTAAGAACCTCCTCAACGGACTTCTCTAACTCAGTGTGTTTGCCCAACATTCTCAATTTTAAACAGGCAGGTCGGGGTAGGTGAACAGAAATGCGAGGTAGAAAAATGGATGGTGATGTCTAGCTTATGATAACATAGTTCGATGCACAATCAGTTCTTTGTTAGCTCAGTTAATTCACGTGTGGAAAAAAGTGGTCCCAACACAATGAACAATGGGTTAAATAAGAGAGTGTCATAACGGATTCCTCCAATGGGCAGGGATGCTTCCATCAATGTGAATATGTCCATTATGGCGTGGTCTCAATGTCCCAAAAGTGATCCATCCTCCCATAAATGTGTTTTCTATCCATTCAGGGGTGTCGTTCTAACAGGCAGGGTGCCTCCAATGGTCATATAGCTTCACCAGGGAGAATTCCCATTATGCACGGTTTTGTTGTCCGGATGAGGTTCAAATCCTATAAACCTGCCTCCTGCAAAGTCTTCCATTTGTTTTTCGTAACTCCATGTAGATTTTCCAACTTGGATTTCTTCTTACTGAGCTTCCTTGCCTTCTTTCCTGTGATTTGAGTCTCTCTAACTATTTCTAGAATTCTCTTTCCATTTTTATTCTTATCTTCTCCTAGCGTAGTGACTTCGCATTGTTGATGTGCTCTCAAAGGGTTCGAAGTTAATACCTATTCTTTTATTAATTCCAAGGTGGGTATACTTCTTTCTTGCATGGATAGGTCCTTCAAACCTTCTTGCATTCTTTCAATCTTGCTAGATAATTCTCTTGCCTTATGTTGCTTCAACTTATCCTCTCGTTCTTCTATTAGTCGGTCTATTTTTATGGCTATGAAATCCCTTAGTTCTTGCTCTTTTTTTTCTACAGCTTCTTCCTCTTCTTTCATTCTAAAATGATCCTTCTCGATCCAAGTATTTCCTAACAAAAGTGGGAACATGGTGTTGTTCTCAACAAATTTAATGACTTCAAATTCCTCTTCAGTTGATGTTCCATGAACAATAATAGGTACATTAGTAACTCTTCCACATAGGGTTATCATCTTTCCTTTAAATAAGCCTATTCTTCCCAATGAAGGTACCATAGTAGGCTTTCCCAAAATTTCCCAAGTTTCTTCTATCATAATATTTACTTGTCTTTCTTCATCCAAGACACAGTCTATGTCGAAGTCTTCTATTCTTGCACTTATGCGTTGTTTTACTTTCAGTATCTCTGGTAAATTGACATCTTTGTGATCATTCATCATTTCTTTCAACTTTGATAACATATTTTGATCTTTCTCTGACTCATTCTCTTGATGATTATCTAACATGCTCTTATTCTCTTGATTTCCTTCATAGTTTTCTTGTCTCATGTTAATTTTTCTGGATTTAGCAGTCATCCTTGGAAAATCCTCAACGTCATGACCAACAATTTTACAACAAAGACAAATAGGGCCTGTACTAGGGCATTCCTTAACAAGATTTCCTAGTCTTATGCAGTTATAATATAGTGGCAATCTTCTCTTTCTCTTGTGAGTTCCCCAATTTCTCCTGTACTGCACACTAGGATCACAGTGTTGGACCTGCAATCTACAAAAGTTCTTTATAGGTTCCTGCATCCATTTATTAGTCCAAAAATTATTTCAATGCATAGGAATAACATATATTTCTTTATTTCTATCAAATTTATTCAGATCAAATATTTCTTCCAACTACGCCCTAGATTTCAGACTAGGACATAATCTATTAAACATACCTAAATTCATTCTTTCGAAACAAAAACTTTCACTTATCTAACTCTTATCAAAGCACAAAGCTTTACCTCTTTCAAGATCTTACCTCTTTTCTTCATATCGGGTTTTTTTCTTAGCACAGAGCTTCACAAGTCAAGTAGAGCATTGCGCAATACAACAACAGATCTACGTACAGAGCTTCTCTTTTCCTTACTTTAGTTCCTATAACATCCCGCTCTGGCGCACTGACAAAACTTATTCTTTGAGGACACTTGCTCGCAAGTGATCTGGATTTTTATGATGATGAACCACTTAACCTTGATGATGATGCTTCATGATTGATGACAGGATGTTTTACTATTGCTATATACAGATGCTATTAACTCAGTTTCATTGAGTGTGCAGGGTTTCGGACCTTGAGGATGCAGAGGCATCGGTGGAACTCCCTTGGAATCCGGATTGAGTCAGGGAGTGGGCTATTTGAGTTGTTTCATTTACAGTGATATTGTGTGGTTTTGATGATAT
>ML787395.1:204997-231934 GCA_009831015.1 Picea engelmannii | reverse complement strand
TTATCTCAGCTGTGTGTGGGAGTGGTAGCTCCGCCGTGGAGGCGAGCTGAGACGCTAGTTTATCTCTGGTGCTTGTGTGGCCCCTTTGCGGCTCGGGGGGCTAAGGGGGAAGAAGAGTACCCCTAGCGTTTGGCTAGGAGGTATCGGTGAGCTTTCTTTGGTCGGCAAGCAGAAGCGGCACGGAGCGAGGGAAGCGGCACAGCATGAGGGACGTCTCCGAAGCGGGCGTGTGGCTAAGGTATGATTTTAATGGTAAAGTAGAAAGCAGTTTTATATTCGGCAAAATTATTGTTATTGGTGATAATATGATGAGATTGGTTGGCATTATGGTTTGTGATTTCGTTCCGCAATGATATTGTAGAGTTTGTTTATATTCTGATCACGTGTCACCTTAGTTATGATGTCATGTGTTTTTGCATTGATATGAATTAGGTGACGTTGTTAATTTCTTATTTGTTAAAAAGAAAAAAAAAGAAAAAAAATTCCTATTGAACTTCGCTATTCATGGACGTAACGAAGGGGTCGTTACATTTCCCAGCAATCACAGTTTCAGGTCCCGACAATAGAACCATTTGTTGGCACAGAAGAAGACCCAGGGTTCAACGCTTCAACAATGCACCAAAAAAACCCTAACTACCGACCCTTTCGACAACACCTGCGAATCAGGCAAAGTCTCACTAGAGGTAGAGGCAGGGGGGTTACAGGACTCAGGTGTCTGTAACCAAGATGGGACACAAAGCTGTGATTACGACACTTCACAAGTAGTTTAATAACACTTAGGAGATGATATGCATTAGTTCATTAGCTCCATTAACATCACAGAATGAAACTCTAAGATAGATCGGCGCAATAATAGTAAATATTAAGTACCTCAACCACTTAGCACATAGCCATGAGTTAGATCTAGCATTCATTCATAAAGAAAAAGTGAATCACTAAGTAACATCATATCTATCCATTATACATAACAAAATCACTAAGCAGATAAATGACAAACACAACATAGCACAAAGCACACTCAAGACACAAGATATATGTGGTTCACCCCAGTGTGGGGCTACGTCCACCAACTGCTTTGTCTTCTTTATTATTCTTCAATTATCTTACATTCAACTGCTCATGTTCACTAATCCACATAGCTAAGCTTCACAGAGGACAAGAGATCTATGCACTGAGCGCCAAATCCCCCTTCCCAAAACTAGGTCACAACACAAAAAGACAACTTCTATATTTAGCACAGAGCCTTACATACACAATATGTTGCACAGAGCAACCCAAAACTACTTTCACTTAGCCTTGCAAGCTATCTTCTGCTTCTCTACTTCTACCATACATTCTTATCTATTTATACTTTTACATTTCCTTACAAAAAGGTCTAAACATGGGTAAACCCATGGGCCAACATCCCATAACCCATTACAAAAACCCTAGTGAACCCCTTGTTGGGTCCACTTAGCCCGCAAAACAAGTGAGATCCATGATCTCAGCTCCGCCATGGTGCTCCATCTTCGATCCTCACGTCGAAGTCCAAAAGGTGGTCCAAACCTAACCAAGGTTTCCTCAGAATTTGGTCGAGGGCCAACAACTGCTATAGGTGTTATAAACGTAAGCCCAAGTATAATAATAATATAATAATATAATATATATAATAAATGAAAAATAAATCAAAGTTAAAAATGTAATAATAAAATGAATATTATAAATCAATAATAAATTAAATCCATGACTGTTGAGAAAAAGGTATAAAGAACCTCACTCCAACATTTTCCAATCCTACTAGGCTAAGGTAAGATAATTTGGAATCAATGTTGCTTTTTTATGATAATTAACTGTGCAAAAGAAAGGAAATATAAAATGTATATACGATGTTTTAGAGAAAAAACAAATGAAATACCAAATCTGAAAAAGTATCAGAAAAATACAGAAGTGATACAAAACCAACAAAATGATTTATTTATTGATTTCATTATGAGATACAATAACAATCCTCTTTTCAAACCCCTGCGAGGGTATGGACCAAAGTCAAATTTTGAGTTCTTCGATGGGCACCATACAAAAAGACTCTGAAAACAAGAGAAAATTGAGACTAAATATCTGGATCAACTTTTCCACAGAAGCATCATTTATTGACTCTATAAAATACTCCCCGTCAGTAATGAAATTTAATCCATAAACAGATCAAAAAACACATAATTCCAAGGATAAATTATCAACCTTTCAATAACAAGTTGTTGAAGTATATGACTCAATCCTTGAATCTTGTTACCTTCAATATGACCATGTTGTCAACAAGAGGGTTAATATTCCTAGAAAACTCAGAATGAATGAAAAATGATAATATCACACGTATATAAGAGTAGACCTTGTATCATAAAATTATTTCCTTGCTCTCCTCCTTTGTCCCTCCCTGTGATGAGATTTTATCTCTTCCAAAAGAAGTTATGGTAGTTCAAATAACTTTTTTGTTAAGTTTTAATTGACTTAACACCAATTAGGGAAAAATAATAATAGTAAAATAATAAATAATAAATAAGGGTATATTGAATAATAAGTAATAGGTGGTACCTCCTAACTCTTTTAAAATCTTTTAAAGTTTTAATTCCATCCTTGTCACTCCACAATTTATCCAAATAATAAAACATGCCACCAATTAAAAACTCATATATTATGCATTTAACGTTCCCTTGTGTCTCCCAAAATCATTCACATATTTTCCAATAATTAAAACCTTTTGCCATCAAATAATAGAAATATGTTGGTTGTACAAAAATGTGATATCATGTTGTCCAAAAATGCAATATCATGTTGTCAAAAAATAAAATTCAAGAAACAATTTAAACTTTTTATCCATGAGACATGAAATTAAAAAACCATATTTGTTGTGTGAGGCAGTCTACCTCTTTTCATTACTTGTTGCTTTGTCTGCCTTTTTTGTTTCTTTATCTCTTTCAACAAAAGTTTGATTTGACCCTTGAGGTTGAATTTCACTAAGGACTAGAGACTGTGCATCATTTTGTTGGGCATGTGAGGTGATTTATTCTGAGGATTCTTTAGAGGAGTTAGAGTGAGAAACCACTTTTTTTCCTTTACATGTAGGAAGCTCAAGGATGGAAATTTTCAATCTCTTACTGGCATGCGAAGACTGAATGGGGGAAATAACATGGTTAACTTTTTTGGCATGTTGGTTCAATGGAGGTGGTGGTGGAAGTAGCAATGAAACAGTGGGCCAGCCATTGTGGTTAAATGCAATTTGGTGAATAATTTCTTGCCACCCATCATTGATGGGGACTTTTGGCTGGAGAGAAATATGAGCAAGTACATGAACATTTGAAAAACTCTAACGAGGTTAGAAAGGGGGTCTCTCGGGTCTAGGATGAGGTTGGAACACTCCTTGACCGACTAGGTTGAAGAACCCATATTGAAATGATTGATTTAATTCTTGTGGGTAAGCATCGAAATGAATAGAAACCATGGGTATCCTATGGTATCTTTGCCAAAAATTATTTATGCCCATGTTTCCTCCTCTTCCATGGCTACCTCGGCTAAAAAAACTCATATCTAAAGGAAATTCAAATCAGAATATGAATCAAAATAACTAATCAATCATCAAATACTCTACATAAAGATAAAATTGAAATATTGGCTCTCTTCATTTCACGCATTAGAGTACATGCAAAAAATTCATCACTCTGTATATAACAATCATAATCATTTTGTAGCTTGATCCATAATATCATTTAGAATGGGGAGATATAATGACATATAGGATATGACGGGATTTGTAATAAATGAAAAATGGATGGAAAGTATGGATATTATTCTAAATGAAAAACAAATCTTTAACCCCAAATACATATTATATATTCATATAATTAGCCTCATATAACTTCAAATATCATCAATTTTGCCTATAATTCTCATTTGAAAATTTGCCTCCTAAAAGCCTTAAAAACATCAAATTTCTTGTGAGAATCAGGACATGGGAAAATAAAATGATTCGGGAATAATGAGGGGTTTGTAATTAATGAAAAATTAATATAATGAATGGGAAATGTAATCGAACCATATCCTTATAATAATCAATCACAAGTTCAAATCCCTTTTCTTTTTTCTTTTTTTGGTTTATAATTTCTGGAAAACAATCAGTGAAAACATAATTCCCAAAATATTTTTAATAACAATGTTTTTATCCTTGGAACAATACTCTTTTGAATTTTTTTTATCAAAATTGTATCCATTAAACTCATCTTCATGAAAGATTGAATCAAATATCAAGGTGTCAGAGTGCAAGTAAAAAAATAGCCAATAATCTGTATCATTTTTCGCCTCTCAGTTTTTAGTAGGTCGAACTCTAACCAATACTGAAATTCCAAAAATATCATGTCGACCAAGCAATCCCAATAACATGCTACCAAAACTCATAAAATGAATTTGCGGCAATAAGTAACAATGAGCAAGTCATGGCTTGATTCCTGAGTCCAGGGGCCCATACAAATTTTGCAATAATTCTCAAGTTTGCACATCCATTACAGAATAAAAAAAATCAAATCAAGGAGCAAGTGAAACCCTTGTTTTGAACCAAAACCCATTTTTCAAGTAGTTCGAGACCCAACATGACCAAATGAGGAAAATTGAAATTGTTCAAGGGTTTAAAAGATGACAAGTCAAAATGGGAGGAGAAAATAATAATCCTTTGGCATGGCTACGATAGAAAATGAAATCTACAGTCATGATAAACTCCAAATGAACCCTCATGAATTCATGTTGTTGGGGTTTGAAACCATACCAAAATACTTATCATAATCGATGAAGTAAATATTCCCATAAGCCAAAACACAATTGGAGTTAAAAATGGGGTTATTAACAATATTTTTTTGAACGATTCTTTTAAAAGTAAAAATCGTAATGAGTATTAAATGAGCCCATATTGGATGATATGAATCCCAGACAAGTAATATCACAGTGCATCATTACTAACAAGAACCCAACTTTAATTCCTTTTCAAAACTGTACAAAACCGAGGTCATGGTCGTCATTGCATTTCAACTTGTCATTTTATTCCATTAAAAACCCATAAAATTCTTCATTCAAGAACAAAGAAGCATTGTCATAGTGCACATACATCATGCAAACAAATGAGCCAATATCCCAATTTTATCAGAGCGAGAGTGAACCATTGATGGTAGAAGAGTCAAAGAGTTCCATACATGTTAAAATTTTCTTAAAAATCCATAAACAAATAGTCCCAAATCACAACAAACCACCTCAAAATATGAAACCATTGTTAATAATAACTACAAGCCCTCGAATAAATAACAATACAAAAGGCGGTATACCAGCAAAAAAAATGAGCAAATCTCATTTACTTTACGTCGCTTCAACCATTAAATGCATCCAACAAAACATTACACGGTGGAGACCATTCAATGCCAACTCAGATCCAACCTTCTATCATACATTAACATGTCAACCAAACCTTTGATACATATCCCATACACACTATCAGATAGGAGCATCATTATTTTTTAAAGAAGTAAAATTAAATAAAACACCAAGTAACATGAAGTATGATATATGAGACTTGCATTGTAATCTTGAGTTCATTCATAATTGTGCATGATGGCCCTAGCATAACTTTGGAATCTTTATATGATATCATTGGTGATATATGATGAATAAAATGTGACCACCCCCTTTTTAATTTAAAAACATATTGCATTCATAACCATATTTGCATTCATAACACATCATTGTATTTGTATGCAACATAGTTTACTTGGAGGTCCTTTTCTTTTGATGAATATCACATCATTTAGAATGAAATATGTGGATGGAAATATCACCAATTAGCATTGCGGAGCTACTAATGCATGTGAGAACATAAAATATCAATCAGACCCAAAAAATTTATGTGAAAGTCATATTGGCTAGGAGGGAATCAACTTATCACACTTTTCTCTTGAGTCCCACCTATTAATTATTAATATCATATAGTATAAGTATAGTGTATTGCAATTCTTTGCAAACAGGATTTTCGTTGCACTTTTATGTGTCAAAAAATGGTGACTCCATAGGGAAGTCTTAGTGTAGAATATTTAGAACTCATAACTTTGGTTTTGAATGAAATCAACAGGGACATAATAAGAGATGATAGTAATAACCAAGAACAAAGTTATGCAACGGGGGGGAAATAAAATGAAATTTAAATGATGTATGGACTAGGAATTCATGGAATGACTTATGGAAAGTGGAATGTATGAGGGGGTTTGGTCATGTTTGCATAACAATCGTAATAAATAGAGTATATGTCTGAAACAATCATCATTGAAAATTCAACATTTGTTGCAAGTTTCATGTAATCCTTTGATATGCTCTTATAAAATCTAAATGGAATGAAGAAAGAGAAAGGATAAAAGGGAGGGTCAAAACCATCTATCCCACGAAAAAAATGAAACTGAAGGTATACTTCATCATTATTTAAAGAAAAGAGTACCATAGTATCTCAACTATGTATCAAAATTTCATTATTGACCAAAAATATTTACAGATAATGACTAATGAAAAAACTGATCCATTTTTCTTCATCTCGACAAAAATGTTATGAAATCAAGAATAAACAGAAAATGATAAACAAAACAAAAACTATAATCAAGAAAAAACAAGGCAAAAATGTACAAAAATAAAATACTTACAAAATATACAATCAACAATCAGGTTGGTTCAACATAATGTTTCAGATGTGAACCATTCATACTATAAGAGGACAATCACTCATCCATGTACTTCAATAGATATTAATCGGTGCCAAGGATGGAAGCGATCTTAAAAGGACCTAGCCACATGTTTTGGAACTTAATGTGTCTTCCTCTTTCAGCATGGGCAAAATCCCAAAGTAGCACTTTTTCAACAACTTTAAAATCAATAGATTTAACTATTTTGTTGAAATATTTATTGACCTCTTGTTGTCTTCTTTTCAAATTTTCTATGGCATAACCTTGTTGTTCTTCCAAATAAAGTAGGGCATTCATCCTCTGAGAAATGTCAGTAGAATTCAATTCTTCGGTTTGTAATGTCAAACGTAAAGAAGTAATCTCTAGTTCAATCGACATAATAGTCTCTTAACCATACAATAACTGAAATGGGGTAAATCTTGTAATAGCCTTAGTAGTGGTACGATATGCCCAGAGTGCATAAGTGAGAAGTGTGTTCCACTAGAGATGTTTGTCTTCTATGATTCTTTTCAGAATTTTGACCAGATTTATATTAGTTGACTCAGCTTGCCCATTTCCATGAGGGTAATAGGTGGATGAAGAGAAGTGTTTGACACCAATCTTAGTGAGAAACTAAGTTATCTTTGAAAAAATAAAAGTGGGTCCATTATCTGAAATAAATTCCAAGGGAAGACCAAATCTAGAGAATATATTGGTTTCTAAAAAGGAAATCTAATGTTCATCTTGAGCATGTTTAAGAGGGAAAGTTTCAGCCCACTTTGTGAAGTAATCTGTGGTTGTCAGTATAAAAATATGACCTACAAAATATGGCATATTAATAGGACCAACAAACAATAAACCCCACTTGGAAAAGGGAAAATATGGAAGGAAAACATGTAAAGGCATAGCAGAAAGATGTTCTTTACCAACAAACTTTTGGCATTTATCACATGCCCTTACAAATTGATAGGAATCTCGAAAATTGAATGGCTAGTAGTAACTAGTTCTAATGATTTTAAAAGTAGTGGCTTTGGCATAAAAGTGACCATCAATGTGAATAACAGATGTTGTTGATCTATGAATTTAATTTAGTGTTTTTTTATATCCATCATTATCTATGCATCATAGCAGCAACCCATCAGTAGATCCTCTAAATAGAGAATATCCTAGGATGAGATACTTAGAATCTTCAAGATGGAGTCTCCTTCGTTGATGTTGATTCAATTGATCTAGACACCTTTGATATTGCAAGTAATGAATGATATGTTTATACCAGAGGTGTTTAGTGAGAGTAAGATTTTGATTTTCAATATAAAACAATGTTGAGAGTGGACTATCTTCATATTCAAAAATTTCACTTGGTTCAGGATGTTGAGTTAAGTGAAGGGATAAGTCTCATCCCTTGATCGTTTTAGAAGTAATTATTTTTAAATCATGTTCGTGGATTTTTTCGATCCAATGTGCAAGATTTCCTAAAAGATAAGTCTGTGAAAGAAAATATTTGACAGGCAAAGGGACTTTTACCTGCGTATGCTTTCCTAGGATGAAATGGTGAAATTTTTCTATAGATTTTACAAGAGAAAAAGCATGCTTCTAAATATAAGAATACTTAATTTTTTCATCTTACAAGATTTGACTCATGGAAACTACAGGTTTTTCGTTATTCTGGTCATCATTTTGTAATAGGATAGTAGAAATTGCTTCTTTTGTAGTGTTTTTATATATGACAAAGTCCTTTTCAAAGTTCAGTTTCACCAGAACTGGTGCATAAGTGATTTCTTTCTTAATATTTACAAAATCATTTTAGACATCATCTATCCAAGAGAAAGAATGATTCTTCTTAAGTGGATTATGGATTGGTTTAACAATGACAGCAAAATCAGGAACAAATCTCTAGATGAAATTAATAGTGCCCATAAAAGCTTGAATTTATTTCTTATATGTAGGGGCAAGAAGATTTAAGATAGTGAAAATCCTCTCATGATCAATGCTTATTCCTGAATCAGGAACAATATGACAAAGAAGTTTACCTAGAGTGACATCAAAAACCGATTTCGAAGGATTTAAAGAAATGCCAAATTTCCTACATCGCATAAAGACTTTTCGAAGATGACCAGAGTGATATGATCGGGTTTTGGAGTATATTGTTAAATCATCAAGATAAACTTGAATAATTTTTCTGATGAGATGTGTTGGCCCTTGACCAAGTTTTGGGAGATCCTTGGTCAATTTGACCTATTTTGGGACTTCGACATCCTGTCGAAGGCAGAGTGCAAGATAAATCATATATCATGGGATCTCGACCCCTTTTTGGGATTTGGGATTATGTAACAGGTATGAGGATGTCGACCCATGGGTTTACCCATGTTTAGGCCTATTTTGTAAAGTATAAATAGATGTCTAGGCAATGTAAGGAAGAGCATATATATCTATGTGATATTGTGATAAGTGTTAAGTATGGATTGTAGATGCTTTGTGCATACTATGTGAGACTTGCAGAGCTACGTGAAAGTAATTGTAAGAAGGCTTGGTGTTGTACCCTAACTCGAAGAAGGAGGATCTGGCGGAGTGCGTGCATATCTCCTGTCTTCTGTGGAGTAGGATTTTGATGTTATGTGCCTGTAAGAAGCTTGACTGAAGATAATAAAGATAAGAGTTGGTGGACATAGCCCCAGGGTAGGGATGAACCACATACATGTTGTGTTTCTATGATTTGTGTGATGTGTTGATGTGTTTATGTCCTTGCTTTTTAAGTGCTTTGATATAGATAGATAGTTATGTTTATGCTTTGTGCTAATGATGTATATGGATGTTATATCTCACCTATGTGAATGTGCTTAGTGCTTGAATCTATTAGATATAATCTACCTCTCTATGATAAGTTCTTAAATACATCATATCTTAATGAATGATGTGATGCTCTGTTTTATCTGCGGAGTAGATAGTGGTCAAATATTGATGAACCGTCAATGCTAAGTGCTATGTTAAGTGTTGGAATCACATATCTGTGTCCCAGATAAGGTTGCAGACACCTGATTCTTGCAACCACCCCTGCCTCTACCTCGAGTGAGACTTCATCTGCCTCGCAGGTGTTTCCGAAAGGGCCGATAGTTAGGGTTTTATTAGTGAGTTGTTGTAGCATTGAACCATGGGTCTGTCCCTGTGCCAACAAATGGTTCCATTGCCAGGACTTGAAATTGTGATTACTGGGAACTGAGGAAGAAGAATCTTTGTGCAAAGATCCAACCTGAAATTGTGAAAGATTTGTGCATAGATCTATCACCCTAGTGCGCAGTACTCTACTTAGTTTGAGAAGATCTGTGCTAAAGAAAAGAAGTCTGATCTGAAGAAAAGAGGTAAGATCTGAACGCTTTGTGCTCTGACAAAGGTAAGAATAGTGAAAAGTTCTAGATCTGAAAGCTTTATGCTCTGTAGAAGTAATATAAGTGGATATTTTTGTTTCAATAGTATGGATCTAGGTATATTTGATAGATTTTGTCCTAGCTTGAAAACTAGGGCACTAATAGATGAAAGAAGGTTTGACATGCATAGATCTAATAAGAATAGTGAAACATATGTTATACCTATGCATAGAAAGAATGTTTTGACTAACAAGTGGATGTAGGATTCTAAAAATAAATGTTTGCAAGTTAGCTACTATGATCCTAGCGTGCAGAACAAGAAGAGTTGGGAATCATTTAAAAGAAAGAGAGGATTAACCCTCTGTTACAGTTGCAGAAAACTAGAACACCTTGCTAAGGCTTGACCTGGGAGAAGACCTAGTTGTCTTTGTTGCAAAGCTATGGACCATGAAGTATTGGATTTCCCTAGAATGATTGCTAAGCTTGAAGGAATGAACATGAGACAAGACAACCCTAAGGCAGATCCAGAAACTACGATTATGGCAGAACCCCAGAAAGAATCAGAGAAAGTATTGCTACAGATTAAAGAAACCCTGAATGATCATCGACATATTAGTTTATCAGAGGTCTTCAAAGAAAAATAATGTATTGAAGTAAGAATAGGAGACTTCGACATTGACTGTGTTATAGATGAGGAAACATAGGTGAATCTCATGACAAAAAAAACTTAGGAAGTTATAGGAAGCCCTGCTATGATTCCTTCATTAGGAGGAATAGGACTATTCAAGGGAAATCTGATAAACCTATGTGGAAAGCTCACCCAGATACTTATGAATGCCAATGGGACTTCGACAGAGGAGGATTTCGAGATTGTTAAATTTATTGAGAATGACGCCCCATTTACCATGTTACTAGGAAAACCTTGGATTGAAAGAGATCAGGCCAGAAGGAAGGAAGAAGAAGAAGTTTTAGAGCAGAAGAAATAAGAGTTAAAAGATTTCGAAGGATCACACACTTGATTGAAGAACAAAAAAACAAATCGAAGCTATTTAACACCAAAGACTCGGATGTCGATGTTGCAAGAACACTAGAATACCCACAGAAGATTGAAGTACCTATTCCAGATAAAGAAGAAGTATCACCCTCAAATCTTAGGAAAGAATCTCAACAACGCGAAGTAACTATGCCAAACGCAGATAAGAATCAAAATGGAAAAAGGAATACCAAGACAAATATCACTGGAAATAAGGCCAGAAAGCTAAGTAAGAAGAGAGCTAAGATCGAAAAGTTACAGAAGGTTCCAGAGGGAACTTCGCAGAGAGGAAATTTGCAAAATTGGAGCTTCGTCGGGATAACAGAACAACGCCACATGGCACTTCGCCAGGGTGAAGCAATATAGTCATTGGGAACAATATAACCGTTCAGCCGACCCTCCAAATGGGTAGAAATGCATTTATGGTTCACCACCAGACCGTTGGACCGCGTCGTAATGGAAATAACAGATTTAATGAAGACTTCTCACCCATTGCAGGAGATTTGTTTCCAAGTTATATATTTATCCCATCGCGCCATGCACCAAGAACACTTTTGCTAACCGTGAATCTGAGCCCGTAGACTCGTCGATTTTACATAGTGATCATTGCGCTATTGTCCTCTATCCCATTGCAGTGTCTAAGTTACTCCTTTAACCCGATATTTCCAACCCCAAGCATGTATGTTAGACGAGTTCAGCGCTGCAGAGAAAGTTCTCGAAGAAGTTTTCATCGACCTCATGACTGAACGAGTAAATTCGATGTCTACAGGTATATAAGTGTCATTGACGAGAGGACTGCAAGCCTCTTTGTCGACTGCTTGGGGAGATGGATCATCCCGACCCTCAACAGAAAAGAGAACCAACCACAAATATGACCTAGAAAATGCGAAGGTGATTCCAACCATATTTCCCAATTACATCCCACCTCTCACTAGTATGGTGAATCGTGATAGTGTGCCAAGAGATTTAGAGTACACCATGGTCACTGCATACCACTCAAAGGGGATATGCGCAGTTCGCACACAACAGGACAAGATCACAGCATTGAACTTCAATGAATTTAATCTCGGAGATCACAAGATCTATGGTATGCTCGCCCTGTACAAATACCTAACCAAAATGAAGGGGAAGAATTCAAAGATAATTCCACAGCCATGGACGATGAAACTCGCACAGTCCACCCTGTTGAATGTCATGAAGATCCCACACTTCAGAATCCATCAGGAAGTCAACACATGTGTCAAGCTACTACTGTTGTGTTACCATGGTGGCTACTTATGGCTAGATCATCGTATTACAGTTGACCCAACATTGATCCATAGGATCACAGGAATGAGTATGCAAGTACCCAACCTGCAGGAGTTTTATCCAGGAAAAGCCTCAGATCGGGTGCTGGCACAAAAGATCAAGGATACATATGGCGATGTTGAGAAGGGAACAAGAGGTTACAAGGTAGCTTCCATCCAGAGTGGTGCAGTGCGCCTAGCATGTCAACTGATAGCTGGAAATTTAGTAAGGAAGAACCAACCTACGCAGGTCACCAGCTTTGTTGTTGACCTCGCAGGGAAGTGCACAGAAGGCCTACATATGAACTGGGCAAAGTACCTAGTTAACCAGTTGGAACTACACTGCCAAGAAGCACAGGATCAGTGTTATGAATTTTATTTCAGCTGGCTCCTAATCCTCATTCCATTTGTTTCCTGGGAAATGCCAGAAGGTGCGACCTTCCCAGACATAGAGTCGTTCAAACCACTTGCTGCAAAGTTTGCTACCCTTTAGTATTCAAGTGATATGAACAAACAGTGGCAGTCGAATGATGTGTTTCATACATATTACCTCCAACTAAAGAGATCCATTGAAGCCGATCCTTGCATGAATTTGAACACCTTACAAATGTTCTAACCCTTGATGAAGTTCAGTGCAAATCAACACTTCATCTACATTACAACGGGAGCAGATGAACATAAAGAGCAGCTCCAGTCATATTATAAACTTACAGAAGAAGACCTTGAGGAGATCACTAAGGAATGGTTCACTGAACTCCTTATCCCCGCCAACCCTGTAGATATATATGATCTTGACAGCCCAGAGGACACTCATAAAGAACATAATACACCCAAGAAGACCGAGGAGGTCCAAAATTTAAGCAACACCTCAGGAAAGACTGCTTCAGTGTCACCTGACTAAGGGGGTGATGATGAAGTAGAAGATGAACAGAATCCAGGCGAAGTAACACTTCCCAGAGACGAGGTTGATCCCTTGAAGAAGAGGAAGGTTTCCCCCCTGAAACCTTCTTCTTGGAAGAAATTGAAATCCACCATGACCAAGATGCAGACTATCCTCACCTCCAATGATTTTGACTTCATCATAGTAGCCCTGAACAACACTTCACTAGAAATAACAGAGAAACAAGAATCCAAGAAGGAATAAATGTATGAGAGAATTGAAGTCGAAATCCGAGGGGTAAATAAGGCCCTTCAGTCCAGCCACGCAGTCTCCACTGTGCCCCTACCATCGGGAGAACCAGAGTTGGGATATGAGCCAACCCAACTCCATCGACTAGCTGATACAGTCAAATCTCACCTTCGATGAGCACAAGAAGAAACATAACAAGCCACCCAGACCTTGAAGCAAGTGCAAGGTGTACTCGTAGAACAACGCAACTCTACAGAACAAGAAAATATTTCTCTCCAAACGAAGTTTGAGGAAGAAAAACCGCAGATGCAGCAAGGAAAAGAACAGTTTCTCATGAAGCAACTCGAAGTGAAAGAAGTGGTCAGCAGAGCACTTCTCTCTGTGACAGTCTTAGAAATAAAGGCAGAGGACCGAGTCACACAACAAGTAGAGAAGCTCATGGAATCCATCCAACAACTACAACAACGCATAGCAGACTTAGAGATCCGCACAGTGCTTGAGACTTCGCGGGATGTAAGGGATCAAAGAGAAGTAACCACCCAGAGCACAATTGAAAGGATAAAGGACCTTGCCATGGAATGCAAGCAGCTGAGTAATCACAGTGCCCAGACATATGAGAAACTCACTGAAAACCAAGAATTGTAGGCACTGGAGTTACAGCTCCAGGAAGAAAAGAAGAAAGAAGAGAAAATACGGGTGCAGTTGAAGCCCCTGTCAGCTATGGAAAGAATGAAGCAATCCCAAGAGAAACTCATTTCCCAGCAACAGATCCACACTATCCAAAGTAGAGTTATGGAAGTAACTCAGAGGCTCCAACCTGTACAAGATAAGGCTTACCAATTTTTCACAGAGGTCGAAGGCCAAGGAACAGAACTCGAGCAAGTTGTCATTGCAGTTGAACAACACCTAGAAGGACCTTTCAACAACACAGTCATCCAAGATTTCGTTGAATAGGAGGTTGTCGCACAACAACAAGTCAAAGCAACTCGAGCCATGCTCGAGGATTTTGAGGCAGAACTACACAGACTAAAGTGACTCAGGACGAATCACAGGTGAGTGTTGGGGGCATGTTGGCCCTTGACCAAGTTTTGGGAGATCCTTGGTCAAGTTGACCCATTTTGGGACTTCGACAGCCTGTCGAAGGCCAACAACAAGATGAAGTAGAGATCGCGGGATCTTGGCCCTTTTTTGGGTACTTTTTGGGATTTGGGATTATGTAACAGGTATGGGGATGTCGACCCATGGGTTTACCCATGTTTAGGCCTATTTTCGAAAGTATAAATAGATGTATAGGAAATGTAAGGAAGGGCATATATATCTATGTGATATTGTGCTAAGTGTTAAGTATGGATTGTAGATGCTTTGTGCATACTGTGTGAGACTTTCAAAGCTACGTGCAAGTAATTGTAAGAAGGCTTGGTGTTTTACCCTAACTCAAAGAAGGAGGATCTAGCGGAGAGCGCACAGATCTCCTGTCTTCTACGGAGTAGGATTTTGTTGCTATGTGCCTATAAGAATATTGACTAAATATAATAAAGAGAAGAGTTGGTGGACATATCCCCTGGGTGGGGGTGAACCACGTACATGTTGTGTTGCTATGCTTTGTGCGATGTGTTGATGTGTTTATGTCTTTACTTGCTAAGTGCTTTGATATAGATAGATATTTATGTTTATGCTTTGTGCTAACGATGTATATGGATGTTAGATATGACCTATGCAAATGTTCTTAGTGCTTGAATTTGATAGATCTAATCTACCTCTCTATGATAAGTTCTTAAATACATCAGATATGAATAAATGATGTGATGCTCTGTTTTATCTGCGGAGTATATAGTGGTCAAATATTGATGAACCGTCGGTTCTAAGTGCTCTGTTAAGTGTTAGAATCACAGATATGTGTCCCAGCTAAGGTTGAATACACTTGATTCCTGCAACCACCCCTGCCTCTACCTCGAGTGAGAATTCATCTGCTTCGCAGGTGTTGTCGAAAGGGTCGATAGTTAGGGTTTTGTTGGTGTGTTGTTGTACCGTTGAACCCTGGGTCTGCCCCTGTGCCAACAAGATCATCAAAATATATTTTCATATCTCTCTGAAATGTAGCACCTACATTAGATAATCCAAAAGGCATGCGTTCATAAGAAAAAGTGCCCCGACGAGTGGTAAACGTGGTTTTATATTTATCATTCCTTGTAACCTTGATTTGATTATATCCGTAAAAACCATCAAGTAAGGACATCATCTCAAATTCTACAACTTTCTCTAAGATCATTTCCATGTTAGGAAGTGGAAAATTATCTTTAACGCTTGCTCTATTTAAAGAACGAAAATCAACACAAAGTCTAATCTGACCTGTTTTTTTTCGAACAAGCACAATATTTGAAACCCATTCAGAATACTTGACCATAAAGATTATATGAGCGTTTAAGAGTTTTTCTAATTCCTTTCGGATTGTATCCTCAATGCTAGATTGATAGGTCTTTTTTTTTCTAACTGGTTTATCCCCTTACTTGATGAGAATGGCATGTTGTATAAGATTAGGATCAAAACTACGTAGATCCTCATATGACCAGGAAAAAACATCACAAAACTCATGGAACAAGTCCATAAATTTATTTTTTTCTTCATCGGAACATTGGGCACCTATCTTAATGATATTGGGAGACTCAGGAGTTATGATGTTCAAAGGGATGGCATCCCCAACTTTTCCTTTAGAATCTTCTTCTTTATTAATTTATTTGTTTCTTACATCACTTGTAGAGAATGAACTCTCAAGGAGAGTCAAGCCTTTGGAAAATTTATCATTTTCAATGGAAATGCTTTCTTTAGGCTTATAGGGTTCATTCTGTAAGAAGGAACAAATGCCTTCATCATCTGAAAAAAATTTCCATGATTCTTCATTATCGAGGAGATGAGGTCGGTAAAGAGACATAAATGTACAATCTGGCCTCTATGGTAAAATTTGTCTTGTGGGTGAAGTTGCAAAAAAAACTAACCTATCAACCATGGAATTAAGTTTTCTTTTTATATGAGTGATGTTGAAATACAAAATATTTGAGATTAATGTCTACATAGCCTGAGTGTATCTCTTTAATAACTTGTTGTTGGGCTTATAAATTTTCCTGACTAAATTTACAACAAGTTCTGAATCACCAAAAGCTATAAGATGACCGCAGCTAAGGTTATAAGAATTTTCAATGCCTAATAATAAGGTTTCAAACTCAACAACATTATTTGTACAGGAAAACGCTAATCTACAGAAGAAATTGTGAATTTTTCATATAGGTGAGTACAAAATGATGCCGACTCCATTACCTTCATTCAAACATGAGCCATTGAAATGCATGTTCCACATACCATCATAATAATCGGTTGGTTGAAGATGCAAGTCATATTTATCAACAAATATTGAATATACACTTTCAATATAGGGTGAAATCCTTCCTTCCCTTAGTACAATAATATTATTTCCATTCTTAGGGATGGATAAATGTGAGCCATCTAACGAAAGGTAACCACCAATTAAGGATTTCCAGTCTCTACCCAAAATGATTGAATAGTTACTTACATCCATATCAATTACTTACATCCATATCAATGGTTTCACCTATGGTAGATTGTTGTTGATTATTATAAGAGAGCATACTTCTTGCATTTTCGTTTATACAGGAAAGGCCTAAATCTTCCATAATAATCTTTGACATAACGCTTGGACCAGATCCACCATATATGAGGCAACAATGAGTTATTTATCCATAATCTTTATATAAACATAAAATGGAGGATATTTTATAGGGTTTTTAAAGTTATGTACACCTAGTTTATTTGCATTTGAGTCATTTCCCTCAGGATTTTCAATCAAGTTGGCTACTGTGGAAATTTTACCTGCCATAAAAAATTTAAGATGTTGTTTTTTGGGGATGGAAACCATATCCAAAAGAGAATAATATGCTTTAATATTATCCAATTGATTAAGGATGTTATATTTAGGAGGAAAAAAAGAATTTTTCCCTTGACTATTCAAAGTCTTGACATCCTAGGAGTCGATTCCTTGGGATGATGTGCTCACTACTTGGGGTAGAAGTAGTGTGGGGAGGATAAACTTTGTTATGGTTGGGGTAATATTTATTTATGGTATTAACTACCATAACACCATTAGGATGAGCCTAATCTAGAAAATCAATAGTAGCATCAGACCTCTTACCAAAGATTCTATCCTTAACATTCTTTTTAACTTCACAAGTGATTTCGTCATGATTTTATTCAGAAAAATTACACCAGGAATGAGATATGATATCCTTTGGTTGAAAAGGATTATCATTTGGATTACTAAAAGCTACTTGAGAATATGTTTCAACGGGATAAGAAGAGGAACTGATTCCTTTCCTTTCATAAGCGATCATTATATTATTCATATCCTGCATAATTTGTAAGACTACAGACATATCAGTTTGTTTGACATAATATCCCTTAGGAAGAATGTTGGTTATTGTTTAACTGACTGAGTTTATAATACGCTTGATTGACCCAAGGTTCATGTCTACTGGGTTCCAACAAATCCACTAAAACTATCGACCCTCCTGGTAAACCAGAAGGCAACGCAGCGCACAGAGTGCATTGCGCAGTCTCACCCAAGACAGTCTTAATGGGTGACTACAATGATCAAGTGCTTGCAGTCTAGGATTCAGTGGGGATCTGAGAAGTGTGTGCTGAGAGTTCTATGTCAACTTATTAATGCAATAAATTTTCATTCACGATTATGCATAACATTTAATCAAGTCATTTGTTTATCATATCAACAAATACTTTAAAACAGTAAGAAAACACATGCATTCAATCACATAACATAGGTTTTACCATGGTTCACCCCCCCTTGGGCTACGTCCACAAAGATCTGGCTTCTCGGCTCTTTTATTATAGCAGTTCCAAAACTACAGCATCACTCACTTTACAACTCCTCTCAGTCAGATCGAGATCTATTATGAGGCGAACTAAATCACACCAGGCTCCTCAGCCTACGATCTAACCCTCAAGATCTACCCTTCTTACTCCTCTCCAACTCAAAAGCTTACAAAATTAGGTCGTATAGAAAAATATTACAACTAGCTATCAAAACAGGACTCCTCCTCTATATTCTACTTCCTTGCTCTCTCTCGCTATGAGACCTAGGTATCTATATTTATATGTTTCTGGATCACCATCCATTACAATGTATTTCAAAAACCCTAACCCTAACGCCGTTATGTCTTCCATGCATGCATGTGTGCTGCTCTTTCTTCCAGCTGTCGCTTCCCTCGTGCATGCCTTCTTTCCCAAAATAGCCTTTCTTTCCTCTTTGGCCTGCTTCCAATAGGTCCCCTAACCTTTGTGTGCTTCGTTGATCTCCCTAGTGATCGCCTGGAAATTCTCCCTGAGCTCTATTGCTTGGGTTTGAGCCTACACGGTTTTCTCCTTGAGTGCGCCTACTATCTTTGTTGAAATCTCGTCATTGATCAACCCTGCACATTCTTCCTAGGCCTGTGCCATATATGTCTTGGTTTCTTTTTCCTATGCAATGACCTCTGCGACTCGCTCCTGGAGTGGTTCCATTTGTGCATGGTGCTCCTTTTTCTGCGTCTGCACAGTGATGAGTTCTACCTGTAGCTTCTTCATATCTTTTGCCTATTTGATGCGCTCCGTGATGGACATTATATTCTTCCTCTGCTTGAGGTCTTGGATAGATGCATTTATCCTTTCTTCTTCCTTGTCCCATTATTGGACTTGATGATCCTCTTCCAGCTTCAGCCAGAGTTGTGTTGCTTTGTAGAACAAGTTGGTTGTTGTGCTGACCTGTCATTCTATCTCCTGTATCTACTTTTTTACCTCCTTCTTCCTTTTCTCACTTACCTCCGGTGAAGTGGTAGGTGTGAGATTCTCTCGAAGATTCTCGATCTCCTGTTGATATTGATCGATTGTCTGTGCAATCTAATCAATCTTCTCTGTTGTTGTGATTTCATCTCTCTGCGCGATCTTTGGAATATTCTCATAAGCTCCAGCCACTTTTTGTTCCAGTCCATTCACGCGCTCCCTCTCATCTTTGGTCTCGATCTTGGACTGCTCATATATCAATTCCAACTCGCCCCATTTATCTGTTAGTTGTTGCAATTATTTTGCGTCTGTGCGTGCATGAGACTGTACCTCCTAGGTAACACTAACATGTAGTTTATGTAGAGCCTTGGATGGTATCCGTGGAAATACCAACTTTAATTGAGCTAAGTCCTTTAGGGGTGTTTTCCCCACAATCTCGTCCATGCGCAGCATGCTAGGTGTAATGTGAAATGTTTCACTTGGCTATGGTATTCTGTGCACTGTGTATCTGTCTCACTTGCTTCAGGTGCTCCTCCTATCTATGATGCTGATGACCTTGTTTCTATGCTATTGTCGGTTGCCTACGCATCCCCGATCTTCTTGAGGAGTTGTCACATGTCTTCCATCTCTTATTGAATTCTATCCATGTGGTGCACATCATTCTCAAAATCCTCAAATGTGTGATCCTAAACCATTTGGGCTATCATTTATGAATCATCCTATGTAATAGTGTATTCTGGAGGTTTTCTATGCGCCTTCATTTTCTTGTGCACTCCCCCTGTCTGAGTAGTTGGTCGCTTAGTCAGGCCTAGCTCTTGTGGATTAGGACTTGGTTGCATCCCCTGCATTGCCTAGGCCTATCTCTGTTGTACTTAGGGTGGTTGTGTATTATTTTTCTTCCCCTTCTGGGTTCCTTTCTTATATTTCCCCTCTTTCGTCTGCTTTGGCTTGGCCTGGCTCGTCCTTAGTTTCTTGGGCACTGGGACTACTTGGGGTTGTGTCTCTCACTGCCCTGCCTCTTAGGTATGTGTATGTTCCTGCCTTGCCTCCTCTTCCTTTGCCCCTGCAGGAAAGTCTAGAGTGAGGACTGGAATCCTCCAATTGTCTTCCCAATCCTTGATGGCCATTTCTATGTTGCCTTCTGTGATGAAATAGCACAGTTGTATCCACTGCTTGTTAGATTCCTTCCGTGCATGGATCCACATCGCATGTCGAGTGGCCTTGAAGTTAGATATGTCCCGATAGTATGAAACAGCCTACATTGTTATTCTCCATAGGTTGGCAATGGTCTCCTGTGGGTCATGGAGGTATCCTTCTAATATTGTTGCATTCATATTTTTGTTCCTGGAGTCTGAAGTGGCTTCGAGTGACAAATATCTCACTCCATGATTGGGTTTGGGTCTGGTGCCGAAAAAAACATATTTCGGTTCCTTCCATCCCATAATGGCTATCATCATGAGCAACCATGAGTAATGAAATTGTGTTCCTAGATCCTACGCATGTGCGCAGTCATCTAGAAACAAATTCAAAAGATAAGGGGCCCAACTAACTGTGGTGCCCTCGGCACACTATTCTACGACTATGAAAACCACGGTCGGGACTTCCTCCTTGTGACATTTTCTGAGTGGATTGCAGGACATGATTTTTGCGGCCATGTTTGTCGCAATGTCACTGATCTGTTTGATGATGATTCTGTGTGTCCCCCTTTTAGTTCCGTATTTATTTTTCATATCCTCAACAAGTGCTTTCTCCTTTGTTTTATCTTCGAGAAATTTTGCGAGATCCATGCCCCGTGATGTGCACAATGAGATTTATGTCTATTGAGACGGGGTTTTCCAACCATATATCTCCGCCATGTATGACCACCATCAATTTATTTATGCAATTGCTTGCACACTGTCCTCTTCTAAAGTGTGGTAGTTCTAGTAGACCTAAACTCCCCATTTTTTCCAATCCTGTTTCCCACTGGAGTGGTTGATGAACCGGTTCCCCAAATGCATCTAGAACCAACGTTTGTAGGTAGACTTGCTTCGCGAACTTCAGGAACTTGTCCATGTCCGTTACATAATGGTATGAGTACTTTATTTTTTCTACATACCCCAACAAATTTGCTTTCACCCGTACCCTTTCTGGTATGTTCGGCAACACAATTGTTGTGGGGGGTTGTTTGTGCGGAGACCTAGGTACTGTGTGCTTATCCTTTCGTGGTGGTGGATGACTTGAGGTTCTAACCTCCATTGGTCGTTCTTTGGCATACTCTTCTATCTAGATCGTGGCATCTTCCACTTCTCCCTCTTGTGGATGTTCCGACATGGTTGTCTGTGTTCTGTTTGGATCGGCCGCTGCTTATTGATTTGTAGTTGTCCCATTGACTCTCGAGGATTCTTCGGGATTTCCTGGCTGTGCTTGGATTTCTATGCCCTCATTCTATCGGCCATGTCCCTCTTCTGGCATATCCACATCCATGCCTGTTGGTGTTGTCTGTTGGGTTTCCTCCACAATGGGTGTGGGGTTTACTCGTGTTGTATCTAGTGATGGGATTTCATCTATATTGACGACCTCTAGTGGTTTTTGTTCTCTTTCTTGCAACTGTATCTGTACTCTGGTCCTAAATCTGGATTTTATGGTAGTCTGTCTCAGCTTTGCTTGTTTCGGTGGTGCCATACTGGAAAATCTGGTCATTCACTCTGTGCTTTGTATGCTCTATTGCTCTCTGCCTCTTTCAATTTTCCCAATAAGATTTTTTCTCCTGAGTCCTTGTGTTGTATGGGCGTCGTGTGAAGATTGTCAAAGACTCTATCTTTATGACTGATTCAATTAACCTATGGTTCCTTCATACTTTCCATTACTCTCCCTCACCATCTCCATTTCGCACGATTAATGCGGCATCTCGTCAGTGATTTTCGACATTCATTTACACTTGCCTTCGCTATTTAGTACTTATTTTGTTGTCTTTACCTTTCCCGCTTGTTTCCGTTTTGAACTGATCGTTGGCATTATCTTCTTTGGGTTTGTATTCCTAAGTGTGCATGCTCTTTCTCTTTTTGGCGCACTGTACCTCTGTTGGTACCATTTGATATCCTGTTTTTATTTATTTATTTTTATTTTTTTCAACTTCGCGATGACTTTCATGTTGTGGGTGGTTAATTGTCCTTGTACAACTTCAGTCGGCTTCCATTCATCATCCCTATGATTTTTTCACCTCCTAAGTCCTTCAATTGTACAACTCCCCCATATGTGACAATTTTTACTTTGTACGGTCTTAACTAGTGCATTCTAAGTTTTCCTAGATGCTGAATGGATTTGTTGTCATATATCAACACTAAGTCTCCTTCCTTGAAAGTTTTCTTCTTGATTTGTATGTCATGCCAATTTTTTTCCCTTGCCTTTTGAACTTGTTGGTGCAATCCTGCTAGGATCTTATCTTACTCAATGATCAACAGTTGATTCAGCATGTCTTGTATTGCGCCTCGTTCAGTCATGTGTGTAATTGATGCTACACGTAGACTGGGTACCAGAAATTCTAATGGCACCATTGCTTCTTTTCCATATACCAGTTTGAATGGTGTGTGTCCTATCAAATTCTTGCATGTGGTTCTGTATGCCCACAATACTGCTAGTATTTTGAGGTCCCAATCATCCCTGTTGACATTACAAATATTTGTTAGTGCATTTTCCAAGATTTTGTTGAATGCTTCTATTGTTCCATTTGCTTGTGGATGATATGGTTTTCTCTTTTGATGGTGAACTTCAAACTCTTCAGTCATAGCCTTAATAGTGTTATTAATGAAGTATGTGCCTTGGGCCCTCATCAAAAATTTTGGGCAACCAAATCTAGTGATTACTTGTTCGAATAGAAAATTTGATGTTGTTTATGTGCTACAATCCTTCATTGGTGTTGCTTCCGCCCATCTTTTTAGGTATTCTGTCGTAGTAATAATGTACCTTTCTCCTGTTCTCTTTGCTAGTGGGTTAATTGGTCCCACAAAGTATATTTCCCATTTTTTGAATACCTACAATGTTACCTGTGGTCACAATGGCATCTCATGCCTTCTATTGGGTTTACCAACCCTTTGAAAGACATCGCATCTCCGGTAGTACTCTTTCAAGTCTCTTTGAATGGTCGGCCACCATAGCCCTGCGCGGTAGCTTTTCCTGCGTAATGTCCTCCTTTTATTCCCTCATGGGATTCTGCTAAAACCCTTGGTCTTTCATGTTCTAGCACATATCTTCGCAAGATGCTATTTGTGCCCATTTTGTATAAGTGTCCTGCAATTAGTTGATAGTTTACAGCTCGGACTACCAGGTTCTTCTTCTGCGCAATGTTATATTCATGTGGTGCAGTACTTGTACTCAAGTACTGGATGATATCTGCAAAGTATTCGTTGGCGATATGGACTAAAAATAACTGTGCATCTGGAAACTTGTCCTCTAAATTTGTAGGTTCTTCTCCGTTCGTGACCCTTAATAAGTGGTCAAGTCCTGCATTTAGCTTTCCTGGCTTGACTATTACTTCAAAATCAAACTCTTGAAACAGTAGTAATAATTGAAAGATTCTCCCCCGCAACATTGGCTTGTTGACTAGGTATTTCAGGGCTGAGTGATATGTGAACATCTTGAAATGTTTTCCTAATAAGTAGTGTCTGAATTTTTGCAGTGCGTAGACCATAGCTAGGCCTTCCCTCTCTGTAGTGTTATAGTTATTCTCTGATTCTGATAGTTTTATTCTCGCAAATGTTATAGAATGATCCAATTCTCCTGCTCCTAGCTGCGCCAAAATAGATCCAAGTGTTATGGCTGATGCATCTACATGTACATGGAATGTCTTCTCCCAGTATGGAAATACTATTATTGGTGTGGTGACCATATTTTCTTTCAGTGTATCCAGACCATGTTGACAGTCTTCATTCCATTGAAACTTTGTATATTTCCTTAACATTTTCTCCATTGGCGCGGTAATCTGTGCATACCCTTTGATAAAAAAAATTGTAGTATCCTATGTGTACCAATGTCGCTCTTAGTTGACGTATTGTCTTTGGTGGTGGAAAGTTAACAATTACTGCAATCTTTGCAAGATCTACTAGTAAGCCTTGTTTGCATACGATATGGCCCAGTAGTATCCCAAACGATGTTCCGAATATGTATTTTTTTTATGTTTAATGATATCTGGCATTGCCTACATCTTTCTAACATCAACCACAAGACCTCTACATGGTCTTTCAATAAAATATAGACTTTCCAGTCATCCAAGTATACCTCTAGAAATTGGTGAATAAATTCCTTGAATGCAGTGATGACTACTCTGGAAAATATTGCTAATGCATTCTTTAGTCCAAACGACATGACTATGTACTGGTAGGATCCCCATTCTATAGCAAACATGGTCTTGTATATGTCTTCATGTTCTATCTTGATCTAGTGGTAGCCTGAGAATCCATAAGTGAATGAGTAAACTTCATGACCTATGTTCTCCAACACCTCATCTGTGAAAGGTGTAGGGAATGGGTCATGTAGGCATGCATCATTCAATTTCCTCAAGTCAATGCATATTCTTATCCCACCTTGTTGTTTCTCCTGAACTACCATCGAGCTTATCCATTCCGATTCCTCCACAGGTTCTGTGATTCTGGCTTTGAGCATCATGTTGATCTTAGCTTTGAATTTCTTCTTATACATCGGGTTTAATATTTATGGTCGTTGTTTAATCGGCCTCACTTCAGCTCTGAGTGGTATCTTCATTTCTCCTAGCTCTCCTGCTATGCCCTTCATTTCTGTAAATGTTGTGGGGAACAGATCGTTGTACTCGCGCAGTAACTTTGTTACGATTTCCATTGTTTTCTCATCCTAGTAATCTCCAATGCTAGCCATTTTAGGATTCACAACTGTCCTAATGTTGAATTTATTCACCTTGATCGGTGAAAAAATTACTTCTGATTCTATAGGTGGACCTTCCACTTCTCTTTCACCTTCTTCTTCCTTGATCTGAATATCACGTGGATCGTCTTCATCTGGTGCTTCCTCCTACACATGGTAACATGACAACAGTTCTTTGACTGTTTGTTTGTTCCATTGTTGTTATTTTGTTATGATTTCGACTTCTAGTTCCTTAATGAGTATCACCCCTCTTATATGCTAAAGTGTTGTGTCTATGTTGGGGTTCTCATGCATGAATGAGAAAGTGACTGTAAAAAAATTTTGTAGTATTTTCCAGCTTGCAGTTCCTCTACGCAGTTCTTGGTTTGTATACCAGATCGCTGGTATGCCCTCTAAAGTGTGTATGAAATGGTGAGGCCATTCCTCTGGGGGTGTCATCTTCCACAACATTATTCACTTCTCCAAGTGTTTCGTTGGTGCCCCTTGTCCATTGTACTTTTTATGCTTATTTCTTTTATGTTATGCGCCAAACCTTATGTGCAATAACCTCTTACATTGGTACCAATCTGTGATTGTTTCTTTGTGTGTGCCCCACCATCTTGTAGGTGTGGCCTTGAGTGCTATGTCAAGTGCTAAGATTCTATGATTTTCTAACACTTTGTCCTCATACTGTGCCAAGAATACTTCTAGATCATCCACTCCATGGAAACTGGGTGGTTCCCTTATCTCTGTGCCTACACATCTTACTACGTGGTCTATTCTTGCACACCGTATTGTAGAAATTTCATGTAGCCTTTGTTTCCAGTTTTCTAGACCTTTATATGAGTCTATCGTACATGAAGTAATGCTCCACCAACTGATTATGTCATCTTCAGTTGGATTTATGTAATCCTCATCGCGCACAGTTTTTCTGTATAACTGGTTTGTTTCCTCTAAGTTCAAGCAAGTAGGTTATACAAACCTTTCCCCTTCTAATGGGTCTAATGGCACGATGACCCTATATTCTCCTGACTCGAATGCCATTTTTAGTGTCTTTAAGTTGATTATGGCCTGGTTATCAAACGCCCAATACAAGCCAAGAAATATTGGATATGGTGTTGTGCCATCCACTATTTCAATGACTTCAAACTCTTCTTTAGTGTGCACTCTATCCAGGTCTATTGTGACTCATTTCAATCTACCAATTGGTAGAACTCTATGTTGGTTTGCTAGTTTCATTTGAACATGTGAATATCCTAATGTGGGCTCTCCCATACATTTCCATGTCTTCTTGGGTAATACATTAACTTCGGATCCTAGATCTAGTATGATATCTCCCATGTTGAAATATCTGATGTTGGCATTTAGCCTGAACTCCCTACTGTTAGGATATTTAGACACTTAGGAGTTAGTTAAGATCTACTTGGTCTAATATGTCGTTAGGTAAAAGTGTGTTTCTTTAGTATGCATTAGTATGCATTTGTAGTTAGGCAATCCGACGGTCACAATATGTTCCCGACATAGAGTGATCCGACGGTTCATACTCTTATCGATCTTAACGGCCATTGATCCGTGGATTAACACCCGATTGGTCCATGATCTCTATTTAAAGAGCATGGAGGGTCATTTTCCGATGATCGATTGTGAGAAACTCTATTGTAAAATTTCTCTGTAATCTTTTTCTTTGCATTAATAAACTGCTCCAAGTGGCCGCGTTGGC
>ML787395.1:162662-183756 GCA_009831015.1 Picea engelmannii | reverse complement strand
CAGTGTTTCCATCATTCTACTTCTACTTCAGGGTGGCAGGATGGGGCAAGGGCAGGTGGTTGTAGCCAGAGAACATAGGGGGTTGTAGCCTCCTTCTGGTTGTATCCAGAGAATTAGGGAGTTGGAGCTTCCCTCAGGTTGTAGCCTAAGAAACTAGGGGGTTGGAGCCTCCTTCCAGTTGCAGCTGAAAAACAAAGGAAGTTGGTGCGTCCAATGAATGTAATTCTTCAATACATATAAGAAAAAATATTATGTGGTTTTCTCCCGATTTGGGTTTCCACGTAAAACACTAGTGTACTGTGTATGTGTATGTTTGTTCATTTGTTCATTTCTTATTTACTCTACAATTATTGGATGATAATACTTCATTCATATAACACTTGGATTATATGGTTAAAAAGGATTTTATTGCTCTATTACTGATTCACACCCCCCCCCCCTCTCAGTAATCCAACACATAGGATGTATCCTCTATTTTATTTCTCACAAAATTCTCCATCAAGTATATGATGACTCATAAGAATTCACTACAAATGATTTATGGAGCAGATTGGAGGTTTTATTTAGGAATAAGGAAGAATGCATGCAAAATGTTGACAAGATAGAGAATGTAGAAACGTCACTGGAAGATAAATCATCTCAGTTTGAAGAGACTTCTACACAAGTATATACAAAAATTTGTATTACATTAATTGAAGATGATGTCTACTCCATTTCAGATTTGTTTTCTAAAATTCATGTGGAAGATATATGGCATGCATCTCAAGAGTCACATGCAGATACTTTTCCATGCACAATGCATGTATCTCAGGAGACAAAAATGGAGCCGTGCACATTAGACTTAATTATGATATTTTATGATCCCCATTTGAAGAAACCAATTGGATATTTGAATTCCTCTCAGGAAAATATCCAATTTCAAAAAACAAATCATCTGAAACAGAGTCGGGAAAGTGAAGTTATGATCTTTTCAAAATCAACAAAATTTCAGCATTTTTCCGGAAACCGCCGCACGGTTTTCAAAGTATCATCCAAACTTTATTTGGATATTATTCATTAAAAGAAGATAAAGTGGATATGTGTGGACATATCAATGGTTTTTATACTTCATCAAATCCATGCATACATCTACATCTTCAACAAAATCTTCAACGAGCACAAACTTGCACAGTTGCGAGGTCTTCTTGGAGTGAAGGACAAGGTTGTTTGGCAACTATTTTTTGTTCCTTCTCATTTAAAAAAAAAAAATATGCATTGTAATTTGAGGGGGGGGTTTCCCATGAGGTTTTCCCTCTTTCCTCACTTTATTTTCAGTGTATCTTTTGTACTTGGGTACCTAACATGGCCTCGTTGCTGGGACCCATTCTTTATTTTCACCATAGTGATGTTCAGGGGGGGTGTTGGAGTTACTTCACACACACCTAGGATTTATTTTTCCTAATGTTTTTCCTTGTTTATTTGTCATAATTAGTCATTATCAAGTCTCCTATATTTTAGGAGAGAATATTCCACCTGAAGAATATTCTCTTTCAATTGACACTTCAGTTTGACTAATTGAGTTGAGTTTAGATGTTGCATTGGTTTTATCACCATGCAACATTGGGATCATCACCATGATAATTCTAAATTGCCTTGGGGTCATCACCAAACTGGTGCATTAGCCTTGATTCCCTGAGTTAATTCCTCACTACTCATTGTTCAGACAGTTAATTGAAGACTAGTTGACTAGTTAACTTAGCTAGGTGGCAGTTCACTCTCGTAACTGCCTGAGAGACTAGACTAGGTGGAAATTTACTCCCGTAACCACTGGTGTGTGTCCAAATCACTCTAGACCACCACTATGGCTCATTATTTACTCATGTATCCTATATCTATTGTAAATTATTCACTCTTTGAGTGTGGAATACAATTAATGAGAATTCTTCCATTCTTTCTCTCTTGCTTCTTCTTTCTCAATTTCTCTTTGCAAATGTGTGTGGTATTTTCTAGCTAGATATATTCTGTGTAGGTTCAACACATTTACACCTCTACCTCTTCTTCATCACTCACCAAGACTTCCCTCGCGGCTACAACTCTCTTCTTAGTATTCACCTTGTATTGGTAGGGTACTCCACTGCGCGTCTTTCCAGATGTCGCCATGATCCGCTTGATCTGGTCATCGTCCATCATGATTGGGTCCAAGTGTTCTTTCTTATTTCCCTTATCCATTCCTCCTTCCATTTCTCCTCTTTCTGTCAGTGCTTCCCCCCTTCCCCCGTGCACGCAAGGAAGTTTAGTTGTCTGACTCCATTTTCATTACCCCTTTATTGTATAGCAGTATCTTAATAGAAGTATACAATGATCTAATATACCTTCCTCGAGGCCCATGTAGAAAATCTTTCTCTGTTGCATTGTACGACTTCACTGTATCGACTGCAAATTTTTTTATAAATCCTTCTACAATACTATCAAGCCAAAAACATACTACGCGGGTGAATTTGTTGTTCACCTGTTGTAACTGTTCAATCTGTACTGAGGTCCACTCTAACTGTCAGATCTGGTTCGTTGTGTGGTTATCCTTCAACCTTAATATCCACTCCTGCAATAAGTGTGGAAAATCACAGAAAAAGACTTCATGCAAATCAGTAAACTCGTATTTCTCAAGATATTTGTGCGGTGTTACTCTAGGGTTTTGGTTATCTTTTTGTGAAAAGTCCATCTCTTTTGTCTTCAGCCAGCTTTTGATCTCTTCTTTTGTGGGATTCCACGGTCTCAACATCCCCTTCTAACAACTCATTCTTTTCACCTCCTCACCGTCCGCTTCAGTATTATTTTGACCCTTTTTCCGCAAATCTCACAAATTTTCAATAGATCTCATCTACTCAATCCTCTATTGTTCCAACCAACGGAAATGGAACCATTTGTTGGTTATTTATTAACTGACTGAGTTTATAATATGCTTGATTGACCCAGGGTTCATGTCTATTGGGGTTCCAACAAAGCCTCTAAAACTATCGGCCCTCCTGGTAAACCAGAAGGCAACGCAGCGCACAGAGTGCACTGCACAGTCTCACCCAAGATAGTCTTAATGGGTGACTGCAATGCTCAAGTGATTGCAGTCCAAGATTGAGTGGGGATATGATAAGTTTGTGTTGAGAGTTCTATGTCAACTTATTAATGCAATAAATTATCATTCACTATTATGCATAAAATATAATCAAGTCATCCGTTTAGCATATCAATAACTACTTTAAAATTGTAAGAAAACACATGCATTCAATCACATAACACAGGTTTTACCGTGGTTCACCCCCCCTTGGGATACGCCCACAAAGATCTGGCTTCTCGAATATTTTATTATAGCAGTTCCAAAACTACAGCGTCCCGCGCTTTACAACTCCTCTCAGTCGGGTCGATATCTATTATGAGGCAGACTAGATCACACCAAGCTCCTCATCCTATGATCTAACCCTCAAGATCTACCCTTCTTACTCCTCTCCAACTCAACATCTTACAAAATTAGGTTGTATAGAAAAATATTACAATTAGTTATCAAAACATGACTCCTCCTCAATATTCTACTTCATTTCTCTCTCTCACTATGAGACCTAGGTATTTATATTTATACGTTTCTGGCTCTCCATCCATTACAATGTATTGCAAAAACCTTAAACCTAACATCATTAGGTCTTCCATGCATGTGTGTGTGTTGCTCTTTCTTCCAGTTGTCGGTTCCCTCATGCATGCCTTCTTTCCCAAAATAGCCTTTCTTTCCACTTCGGCCTGCTTCCAACAAAGAGATGTCCTTTATAATTTTTCTTCATACTTGAGAGAAGTTTGAAGTGTAGATCTGATATTTTCTATATCCTTTTCTTCCAATCTACGACGATAGGAAGAAGGTAAATCATCATAATAATGCATGAAAGCAGCCTGGTTTTGGGGGCGGATCAATTTAGGAATTTGATTATACAACTTAGTGAAATGAAGATTGAATGATTTAATAGTTTCATGATTTTTATAAGTAATATTATTATATTCCCTTAGTTGATCAATTGGACTTTTAGGTTGTCCATATGTATATTTAAACCAATAGACCAATTCTTCCCACGTAGAGAATATTTTTGGGGGTAAGTCAAAAAAATATGCAACTACCTTCCTTTCAAGAGAGTTGACAAATAAGTGAATGAAATTATCGTTATAATTTTCCCATATATTTTGACAGGCGTTGGAAAATGCCACCAAGTGTTCCTTTGTAGTGATAGTGTCATTTCCCAAAAACTTAGGGAGATGATCCTTAAACTTTGGAAGGGATTGGGAGGCTAGTGTAAGATTAAAGGGAGAAGATATTGTAAATGTGTTGAACCTGCACAGAATAGATCTAGATAAACAATGATACACACATTTGCAAAGAGAATTGAAAAAGAAGAAGAAGGAGAGAAAGAATGGAAGAATTCTCATTAACCGTTGTGAATAATGAATAATTTACACATGATATACTCTATATAACTCAATGAGTTTGACTTGAGGTGAACCAAGTCACCATAGTGGTGGTCTAGAGTGATCTGGACACACACCAGCAGTTACGGGAGTGAAATACCACCTATTCTAGTCTCTCGGGCAGTTACGGGAGTGAACTGCCACCTAGTTGAGTTAACTAGTCAACTAGTCTTCAGTTAACTGAATGAACAGAAAGCAGTGAGGAGTTAACTCAAGGAATCAAGGATAATGCACCACTCAGGTGATGATACCAAGGCAAGTTAAAATTAGCATGGTGATGATCCCAATGTTTCATGGTGATGATCCCAATGTTGCATGGTGATGATCCCAATGCAACATCTAAACTCAACTCAACTAGTCAAACTTAAGTGTGAACTGAAAGAGAATATTCTCCAAGTGGAATATTCTCTCCTAAAATATAGGAGACTGGATAATGACTAATTAATGACTAATAAAGAAATAAAAACCTTAGGAAAAAAAAATCCTAGGTGTGTGTGAAGTAACTTCAACACCCCCCCTAAAAATCACTATGGTGAAAATAAAGATCGGGTCCCGGCAATGAGGCCATGTTAGGTACCCAAGTACAAAAGATACACTGAAAATAAAGGGAGAAAAGAGGAAAAACCTCATGGGAACCCCCCCCCCGCCCCCCCCTCAAGGTACAATGTATGTAAAAAGAAGAACTACAATTGCTAGGCAACTGTGTCCTTCACTCCAAGACGACCTCGCAGAGAATGAAATTTTTGCTCAGTGAAGGTCTTGGTGAAAATGTTTGTTGTCTGTTTTGCTGAAGGACATAAATGTAAGTCGATGATCCCCTCGTGTACTAAGTCCTAGATGTAGTGCATGTGGATCTTGATGTGCTTTGTCCTATGCCTTTGAACTGGATCTCTGCAGAACTTCAGAGTGCTCTGGTTGTCACACCAGATGACGATCGACCGATGAAACTGAATGCCCAACTCAGTGAGAAAATTTTGTAGCCACATAGCCTGAATGGTTATGTTAACTACCCCTTTGTACTCTGCGTCGGCTGAATATAGAGAAATGGTAGCTTACTTCTTGCTTGACCAACATATAGGCCCGAAACCAAGACTGAGTGAGTAACCAGATGTGGACTTGCAATTAATGCTATCGCCAACCCAGTCAGAATCAGTAAAACCAATGATATCTAATGTAGAGTCTATTGCATAATGAATCCCAAAGGTGATGGTGCCCTGTACGTATCGAAGGATACGCTTTACATATTTCTAATGTAGTTCATGCGGCTCTTGCATGAACCTAGAAACTGCGCCAACTGCATATAAGAGGTCTGGTCTAGAGTGTGTGAGATACAAAAAGCTCCCCACTAGTTTTCTGTATAGTGTGTTTTCAACCAGTGGAGTCTCCCCGCCATCCTCAAGTTTGAGTCCTGATAGGAAAGGAGTCGGAGCAGACTTGCAGTCTGTCATGTGAAATCTCTCAAGGAGATCTCATGCATACTTGGCTTGAGACAGTTTGATGCTTGATGCATCCTGACTGATCTCAAGTCCAAGGAAGAAGTGTAGTGGACCCATGTCCATCATCAAAAACCTATCATGAAGAATCCTCTTGACTGTAGCAATCGCTGAAGTCGAGCAACCAGTGATCAACAAATCATCGACATACAGAACTAAAAGTAGAAGTGAATCAGTCGTCCTGAGAATGTATACATTCGGGTCTGATTTACAACATACAAAGTTTTGTGACAACAGGTAGGAGTCCATCTTGGAATACCATTCCCTCGGAGCCTGCTTGAGGCCATAAAGTGACTTCTTCAGTCGACAGACCAAAGATGAGTCTTGCATAAATCCCTGGGGCTGCTCCATGTAGATCTCCTCAGAGAGATCACCATGAATAAATGAATTCTCCACGTCCATCTGATGGACTTCCCATCCCTTGGCTACCACAATGGCAAGTGCCAATTGTATGGAATCCATCTTCGCTACTGGAGCGAAGGTCTCATCATAATCAATACCATGAACCTACTGAAAGCCTTTGGCGACAAGCCTAGCTTTGTATCTACTGATCTTTCCATCCGTTGTGCTCTTGGTCCTGTAGACCCATATGCATCTGACAAGTTTCCTCCCAGAAGGAAGGGGAACCAGATCCCAAGTCTGGTTCTCAAGGAGGGAGTTGTACTCCTCCTGCGTGGTGGATTCCCAAAAGGGATTTCCAGCAGCCTCGCCATAAGACTGTGGATCTGAAGACTGAACCAAGAAAATATTCCTGGAAGGTAATGGTTCAGTGGCAATGAGTGCAATAGAAGGCTCCTCAAAATCAGATCAATTCCTCCTAGTATCGGTTGGATCACCTACGAGATCCCCTGCATCCTGAAGAGTAGTTTGTGCCCACTTGGGCCTCTGCTCTAGCTCTGCAATTGCATCTGGATGATCTGACTCTGCATATGACTGTACTAACTCTGAATCTTAATCTAAATCCTCTGAGTCCTTTGAATCAGAACTCTCATCTGAAGAAGATTCGGCATGTGCATGCTCATCATCTCGGACAAGTGTAAGAGTAAAGGTGTCTGCATGCAGCTGTTGAGGTACATGCGAGACACTTTCCTTGAATTGGACACTACGCTCAATGATGAGCTGGTCCGAGGAAAGATCAATAAATCGATATCCCTTCACACCGTCAGGGTATCCAAAAAAAATGCACTTAGTTCTCTGTGGATCAAGTGCCTTCCTCTTTTCAGAGGGAATGCAGGCCCATGCACAAGAACCAAAAATGCGAAAGTGGGTCACTTCCGGTTTGAGGCCGCTCCAAGCCTCGTAGGGGGTCTTATCCTTGACAGATCTATGGGGAGATATGTTTTGGATGTATGTTGCACAGTTAAGTGCTTCAGCCCATAGTCTCTGTGGTAGTGACTTTGCATGCAACATGCAAGATGCCCTCTCCTTTAGAGATCTGTTTTTCCGCTCAGCAACTTCATTTTGTTGTGGAGTGTAGGGAACTGTATGCTGCAACTGAATCCCTGCCTCATGGAAAATATTATGAATCTCATGATTCACATACTCTCCCTCGTTATCAGTTCAAAGGACTTTGATCTTCTTTCCAGAATATGTCTCAACCAAAGATTTAAAATCTTTGAGGTGTTGAAAGACCTCGGATTTTTGCCTGAGAAAGTAGATCCAAGTAAAACGTGAGAAATCATAAAAAAAAATGAGAACAAGCCTTGATTTGTTGATTGATGGATGCGGAAAAGGACCCATGAGGTCACTGTGGATCATATCTAAAGGTGCAAAATCTCATTGAGACTTTCCCTTGTCGAATTTCTCTTGAGGGTGTTTCCCGAGAACACATCCCTCACATACTCCCTTGGAGAAATGGATGTCTGGTAGACCATCAACTAATCTGTGCTTGCTAAGCTATTGCATGTATCTGAAATTCAAATGTCCAAACCTTTTGTGCCATATCCTACTACTTTCATCAACATAAGTAAGTAGTAAAGCATAATCAGGTTCAATGAATTTAGAAAATGTATACAATCTAGACTGATGATTTACCTCATTGATAGCAACTCTGGAGTTGGTTTGCATGTCGTATATGTCCATGGAATTTGGTGTGAATATGACTTTCTTTCCAGTGCCAAAATTCATCATCTAATACATGGAGAGAAGGTTGACAGAAAGCATGGGAACATGTAGCACATTCTCGAAGCTTTCGTTGGTGAGTTCAATCCTTCCTTTGTCGGTGACTTCGACAAAAGCTTTGTCCCCCATCAGAATAGGAGGACCTTTGCATGAATCCAAGGAAGAATAGACTGCTTCTGAGGTATCCATGTGATGTGATGCTCCTGAATCTACGATCCAAGCATCAAGAGAGGAGTTGATTGCAATCAAGGCATGGCTAGAATTGTCTTTCTTGGAATTCAAATATTCTAGCTTCTTCTTCTTTGCACCTTCGGGGATGTGATCTCCAAGGTTGTTTTTCTGAAGTATCTGAGACATCAGATCTTTTTTTTTTTGCATGCATGCATATTCCAAATGGAATCCTTTGTGATAGTATGTGCATTTCTCTCCTTTTCTTCCCTTTTCTCCTTTGGATCCGGAGGCATCAGTGAAGGGTTTTGTGTACCCTTCCTTCTTCGTATGTGCATGATCTTTCCTCTTATCTTTATCTTTAGATTTCTTATATTTGTGGCTACCATCATGCACAGTGAGTGCATTCGCCCTTGGGCCTTCGATTGCGCCCATGTTAATGAGCTTGGTTTTCTCTTGTGTCAGGTATTCGATAAAGTCCTCAAGAGATGAGCTTGGTTTGCTCTTGTGTCATGGATTCGATAAAGTCCTCAAGAGAAGGCATCTTCCAGGTGACTCTAGAGGCAAATCTGATAGTATGGAATGTGGATACGAATACAGATAATTCAGGTCCAAGCTTGGAGAGAAAGGTGAGAACCATTTGTTTCTCCTCTGTCGATTTATCAACCCCGCAATCTTTGAGTTGCGACAGTAAATCCTTGAATTTTGTAAAGAAATATTGGATATTGTCGAATATTTTTGGATCCAATGTGAGAAAATCCACCACCAGCATGTGTCCCTTCATCTCATCCTATTTTCCAAATATCCCTTCCAATATTTTCTAGGCTTCATTGGGAGTCTTACAAGAAGATATGTGAAAAGTGAGATCGGGAGAAATAAGACTGCAAATTGTTCTGAGTGCCTCATCCATGCGATTTAAGTACTTGGATTTTTCTATGGATGATGTTGTCTCTATATCTGTATTCATGGTTAACCTATACAACCCTCTAGATCATATATGTATGGCTATTTTCTCCTTCCATGAAAAATAGTTGTAAGGTGTAAGAATGAATTCTTTTTGGAATTCCATCTTTCCACTGTCTCCAATCTTTTGTACCTGTAAAAAATTTTGGTGTAGATTTTGCTTAGAAGTATGTTGGCTTTGATACCATGTAAATGTGTTGAACCTACACATAATATATCTAGATAAACAATGATACACACATTTGCAGAGAGAATTGAAAAAGAAGAAGAAGGAGAGAAAGAATGGAAGAATTCTCATTAACCGTTGTGAATAATGAATAATTTACACATGATATACTTTGTATAAATCAATGAGTTCGACTTGAGGTGAACCAAGTTTCCATAGTGGTGGTATAGAGTGATATGGACACACACCAGTAGTTACGGGAGTGAACTGCCACCTATTCTAGTCTCTCAGGCAGTTACGGGAGTGAACTGCCACCTAGTTGAGTTAACTAGTCAAATAGTCTTCAGTTAACTAAATAAGCAGAAATTAATGAGGATTTAACTCAAGGAATCAAGGATAATGCACCACTCAAGTGATGATACCAAGGAAAGGTCTAATTAGCATGGTGATGATCCCAATGCAACATCTAAACTCAACTCAACTAGTCAAACTGAAGTTTGAACTGAAAAAGAATATTCTCTAGGTGGAATATTCTCTCCTAAAATATAGGAGACCGTATAATGACTAATTATGACTAATAAAAAAATAAAAACCTTAGGAAAAAGAAATACTAGGTGTGTGTGAAGTAACTCCAACAGATATGTGCCACTAGGTGGTGGTAGCATCTTCTTCGAATTGAAATAATTCATATTTTTAATTACTTTCACTGGATTGGATGTAGATTTAATTGGAATTTGATGGCTACAAATACTCTTGATTACGGATGAAGATAAGGGTTGTGAATAAGAGGAACCCCGGTACCTCTACCACCATCATAAGATGTCATATTATAAGTGAAGAAAACAACATGTAGGGTAGAGCTAGTTGAATCAGTTAAGGTTCGATGAACATAAGTGTGTTGGCTTCATATGACAACCTTTATCCTTCCTATATCAGATATAGGAAGGTTTTCAAGCGAAAACCCTCTTGTTCTTCGAGAGATATGAGAGCTAGAGGACATATGAAAAATAATTCAATGAAGAGGTTGATTCTTGGGTGGCATGTGTCAGGCTTCCCACTATTTTTGTATTCTAATATCTTTGGAAATGACTCCCCAAGAGTGGTGGAGTTGATCCATAGTGTTATTTGTCTCTAAAATGGTATTAAATAGGGTTAAAGAAATTTTAGTTTGATCTTCAAGACCATCACCAATATTGGGTTGTCTAGTAACAGGCACAGTTATGGAATCAATCAATTAAAACAAAATAAGCACAGTAAAATAAAGAAATGAATTAAAAAAATAAAGTACAACAACTAGAAAGATGAAATATATCCCTAGTATGGTTTCCAAATAAATGTTGAGGAAAAGGTATAAAGAACCTCACTCCAACATTTTTGAATCTTACTAGGCTAAGGTAAGATAATTGGGATTGTCACCCGGGGTTTATATCCTAAGTCAAAATTATCATTTGATTCACGAGCAATAAGTACAAGGAATCAATTTTGTTTTTTATGATTATTAACTGTGCAAAAGAAAGGAAATATAAAATGTATATATATATATGATGTTTTAGAAAAAGAAACAAATGAAATACCAAATCTGAAAAAGTATCATAAAAATACACAAGTGAGACAAAACCAACAAAATGATTTATTTATTGATTTCATTCCAAGATACAATAATAATACTCTTTTCAAACCCTTGTGAGGGTATGGACCAAATTCAAATTTATAGGTCTTTGATGGGAATCATACAAAAAGACTCTGGCAATAAGAGAAAACTGAGACTAAAGATTTGGATCAACTCTTCCACAGAAGCATCATTTACTGACTCTGCAAAAAACTCCCTATCAGTAACAAAATTTAATCCATAAACATATCAGAATACACAGACTACCAAGGGTAAATGATCAACCTTTCAATAACAAGTTGTTGAAGTATATGACTCAATCCTTCAACCTTGTTACCTTCAATATGACCATGTTGTCAACAAGAGGGTTAATATTCCTAGAAAACTCAAAATGAATGAAAAATGATAATCTCACAAGTATATAAGAGAAGACCTTATATCATAAAATTATTCTTTTTTCTCCTCCTTTGTCCCTCCTTGTGATGAGCTTTTATCTTTTCCAAAATAAGTTGTGGTAGTTCAACTACCTTTTTAGTTAAGTTTTAATTGACTTAACACCAATTAGGGACAAATAATAATATTAAAAGAATAAATAATGGTATATTTAATAATAACTAATAGGTAGGACCCCCTAACTCTTTTAAAATATTTTAAAGTTTTAATTCCCTTCTTGTCGTTCCATAATTTATCCAAATAATAAAATATGCCACCAATTAAAAACTCATATATCATGCATTTAAAGTTCCCTTGTATCTCCTAAAATCATTCACATATTTTCCAATAATTACAATGTTTTTCCATCAAATAATAGATATATGTTTTCTATCCACAAATGTGATACCATGTTGTCCAAAAATGTGATATCATGTTGTCCAAAAATGCAATATCATGTTGTCCAAAAATAAAAGTCAAAACATAATTTAAACTTTTCATCCATTAGACATGAAATTCAAAAACCATAAGTGTTGTGTGAGGCAGTTTGCCTCTTTTCATTACTTACTTCTTTTTCTTCCTTTTATGTTTATTTATCTCTTCCGACAAATGGTTTACTTGACCCTTGAGGTTGAATTTCACTAAGGACTAGAGACTGTGCTTCATTCTGTTGGGCATGTGAGGTGACTAATTCTGAGGATTCCTTAGAGGAGTTAGAGTGAGAAACCACTTTTTTTCCTTTAGCTTTCAGAAGCTCAGGGATGATAATATTCAATATCTTACTGGCATGCGAAGACTGAATAGGGGAAATAACATGGTCAACTTGTTGGGCATGTTGTTTCAATGGAGGTGGTGGAGCAAGTGGAAATGAAACAGTGGACCAACCATTGTGGTGAATTGTAGGTCGGTGAACAATTTCTTGCCACCCATCATTGACGGCGACTTCTGGTTGGAGAGAAACATGAGCAGGTACATGAACATTTGAAAAACTTTGACGAGGTTCGAAAGGGGGTCTCTCAGGTATAGGATGAGGTTGTAACACTCCTTGACTGACTAGGTTGAATAACCCATCTTGAAACAATTGATTTAATTATTGTGGTTCGACATCGAAATGAATAGAAAACCTCAATCTCCTATGGCCTATTTGCCAAAAATTATTTATGCCCTCGTTTCCTCCTCTTCCATGGCTACCTCAACTAAAAACACTCATGTCTAAATAAAATTCAAATCATAATATGAATCAAAATAACTAATCAATCATCAAATACTTTGCATAAAGATAAAATTGAAATAGTGGCTCTCTTCATTTCATGCATTAGAGTACATGCAAATAATTCAACACTTTATATATAACAATCATAAGCATTTTTTAGCTTGATGCATCATATCATTTAGAGTAGGGAAATGTAATGACATATAGGATATGAAGGGATTTGTAATAAATGAAAAATGGATTCATGACAGGGAAAGTATGAATATTATTCTAAATACAAAACAAATCTTTAACCCCAATTACATCTTATATACTCATATCATCATCCTCATATAACTTCAAATCTCATCAATTCTTCCTATAATTCTCATTTGAAAATTTGCCTCCTAAAATCCTTCAAACCATCAAATTTCTTGTGAGAATCAAGACATGGGAAAATAAAATGACTCAGGAATAATGAAGGGTTTGTAATTAATGAAAATGAATATAATGAATGGGAAATGTAATTGGACCATATCCTTATAATAATCAATCACAATTTTGAATCCCTTTGCTTTTTTTTTTTGTTTATAATTTCTGGAAAACAATCAGTCAAAACAAAATTCCCAAAATATTTTTAATCACAATGTTTTTATCTTTGGAACAATACTCTTTTGAACTCGGTTCTATCAAAATTGTATCCATTAAACTCATCTTCATGACAGATTGAATCCAATATCAAGGTGACAGAGCGCAAGAAAAAAAATAGCCAATAATTTGTATCATTTGTCACCTCTCAGTTTGTAGTAGGTCAAAATCTAACCAGTACCAAAATTCCCAAAAGATCATGTCGACCAAGCAATCCCAATAATATGCTACCAGAACTCATAAAATGAATTTGTAGTGGTAAAGAATAACAAACAAGTCATGGCTTGATGCCTAAGTCGAGGGGCCCATACAAATTTTGCAATAATTCTTGAGTTTACCCATCCATTACAGAATCAATGAATCAAAGAAAGGAGCAAGGAAAACCCTTGTTATGAACCAAAACCATTTTTTCAAGTAGTTCAAGACCAAACGCAATCAAATGAGGAAAATCGAAATTTTTCAAGGCTTGACAAGATGACAAATCGAAATAGGAGGTTGAAATAATAATCCTTTATCATGGCTACGATGGAAAATGTGAGCTACAGCCATTATAAACTCCAAATTAACCCTCATGCATTCATGCATCGACACCAAGAATCCATTAATTATGTGTCTCACCCTCTTGTTTGACATTTTTTCTTCCACTAGTGGAGTTGGAATAGATATCATATTGTTTCAGTTAGGATGGTGAAGGATGCTCCAAATTTCACCATGTCATGCCATAGGGGATGCTCCAAGCATGGAAAGGGTGACCACATTCCTTTTGGGTGCATCCCCATTAGTACTGGAAACACTAGCTCAAAAAGTAAGAGACACAAGTTTGATAATTCTCCATAAGGCTTGGCCTCCACTAGTCGTCCTAACAGTGGGAATGCTTCTACCGAGTGGGGATGTAAGGTTGAGTGGTTTTAATAGCATGGTAATTATCTAGGGTATTCTCCATGCATATTCCTATGTTCATCTTCTCCTTCCATTTCTTCACAGGCCCCTCCATCCAAGACCTCACACCACGACTCAGGGGATTAATTTTCTAGATATCCTTACTCCTTGTCAGATGGGAACACTCAACAAATTCATGATGCTTTTAGCATCCTCCAATTTAAATATGTGGTGGTTGGAGGGAGAATGAATCTAAAAAATGATGTTTCCATGGATGAGACATTCAATAACATGCCCAGATATGACCAACCTGCATTAGGATCAGGTACAAGTAGTAAAGCTGAAAAGAAACTGAGAAATGGGTGCTTGGAAAAAATGGTGGAGAACCCGAGGTAAGAGGTCACCTCAAATTTGGTGGGAGACTATATTCAATACATGAAGGACCACACGGTTATTGGAAAATTCATGGGGATTTGGCCCTTGGAGAAAGCGTTGATGGTGTGGATAAAGTCGATATGGAAATTCAAAGGTGGCATAAGCCTAAAACGAGGGTCCAAAGGATTCTTTACATTGATATTTACCTACTCTAAGGATAGGAACAAAGACTTTGATGAAGGAACATATTTATTTAACTCGGTAGGGATCCATTTGAGGTATTGGTCGAAATTATTATCCCTAGAGAAAGAAGAATTTATAGCTGCTCCAGTTTGGAGCAGACTATATTCCTTACCCCATGAATTTTGGCACTTGGAAACCCTGGAAAGAATAGGAAACACGTTGGGATCCTTTGTCAAAATTTCGGAGATAACAAATCCATCTAAGTATACATCTTAAGCAAGGATTTGCATCTACATGAAAGTGTAAGGAACCTTGCTGGAATCAATTACCATTTCATTTCAGGATGAGGAATGGGTTCAATCCATAGATTAAAAACACATCTCGTTCATATGCAGGAAGCACCATGAACATGGGGATATATTTAGATATTTTCCTCAGAATATAACTCTGATAAACAACAAAGGTAAGGAAGAGAAGGGCAGAGAAGGTTTTATAAAGATCCCAAATAAGAGAAATATGAGATGTAAAGGGAAAAAAAACACAGGGGAAACTACAAAGAAAGAAGAAAATAGGTTCCAGATCTTAGGTGTTGCATCAGAAAGCATGGAGAAAACTCCTAAAGGAGAGAATCAAGGGGTAGAGAAAGAGAAGGCACCATAGACAAATCTAGAAGTTAAACAAGAATAAGTATAGAAACTTCATTGAACATACTATAGAATGGACAACCCAAAGAAGGCTAATTAAGATGCAATATCGGGAGGCTCTTCAAGACTCCAAATAAGAAACAAAGAAGGAGGAACCCACCTAGTTATCAGACACAAAAGACATGGAAGTAGATATTAAATCCCTGATAGTTTTACATGGATAACAAGAGATTAAAAACATGCAGGTGGGACAACTTTGTAGGCTCCAAAGAGATCTACTCATAAGGAAAAGCAAGAAACCAATGTAGGATAATATGGCCTCATCCTTTGGGAACCTGGAAATGAAATCAAACCCGTTGAAGAAAACTAAAAATAAAGTAGAGGAGGACAAATAAAAGGGTTGTAAACCCCATAAACAAGTCCTTAAAGAAACTAGAGCATTTCTCATTGACTCGGGGAAGATAGGGGGACTACCAAATAGGTGTTTCTTAACCCAAACCAAAAGTTAAATATGAAAATATTTTCCGAGAATATTAGCGGACTCAATGTGGCATCCAAACATAGAATTCTCAGGAAAAATGTAAATCAAGAAAAAAACAGATATTGTAATGTTGCAAGAAACTAAGTGTGATAACAGGAATATGGAACTAATAGCAAGGAAAATATGGAAATATTGTGACCTTATTTTCTCTGAAGTGGACGGGGCCTTAGGAGGGATTTCCCTCCTTTGTAACCCAAATAAGATCAAGGTGGATTTGCTTTCCCAAGCCAATAGAATAATAATTATCTCCTACAAAATCTCATATCGGTAGAGCAGGGGACAGTAACCCAGGTGTATGGCCCTCAAATCCCTACAAACAAAAGAGACTTCCTGAAAGAGATTTTTTCTCTAGGATTAAGTATGAAAGACCAATAGTGGATTTTCGGAGGTGATTTAAATATTATAACCTCTTTAGAGGATAAGAAAGGATACATTCATCGGATGGACTCTAAGGACCATACCTTCAAATAAATAATTGACCAACTTCGCCTGATCGACATTCTCCTATCTGAAAGAAGATTCAACTGGAGTAGCAAGTGAGGAGGAAAGCATCACATAGTAGAAATATTAGATAGATTATTGGTCTTTGAATCCTTCTACCAAGATATACAATACATATTTGGGGAAATTTTTCCAATTATGGATCGAATCATTGGCCTATTTCTTTGAAATAAATCGAAGAATTATTCGCTTCACCTAAGCCTTTTATATTTGAAAAATTTGGACCCGACACCCAGAATTTGTGTAGAAAACTTATGAGTGGTGGAAGGAGGACCAAAATATTTTTGGTACAAAGATGTACCAATTCCAACAGAAATTGAGACATATCAAATATTTTATCAAGAACTAGAACAAAGAGGTATTTGGAAACATCAAAGAAGAAAAAAGAAAATTGGAAGCAGAGATGGAGTGGGTGAAGGACCAAATTATCCAATTTTTTATGTCCCTGGAGCTCCAGAACCAAGAGACCCACCTTCAAATGGATTTGGATGAAAGAGACAAATAAGAGGAAATCATGTTCCACCAAAAATCTCAAACACATTGGGGGAAAAGAACACAAAAATTTTCCACAACTCCCTTCTGAAGAAAAGGAAACAGAACTTTATTCACTCTCTAAATACAGAAGAAGGGGTGATTGTAGAAAAACATGAAGAAATTGAAAAGAATATGATAAATTATTATAGTAATCTACTCTCATATCTAGATAAGGATAGAAGGGAGGCTTCTCTTCTTATCAAAGGAGCTATTACAAAGTTGTTCTCTGAGGAACACAACAGAAGCCTTATGAGAAGTGTGACCTTGGTCGAAGTTGAAGCGACAATCAAAGAAATGCCACAAGGAAGGCTCATGGGATGCATGGTGTTGGGCCCTTCGTTTTTGGTTTGAAGTTGCGCAAGAAGAACTACAATCCCAATTTTGGCTAAACACGAGTTGTATAAGCTACAAAAGAAGTTGGACAATGGAGCAAGTAAAGGAACAAGAATCGGTTGTGAAAAGGGACAACGCAACACTAGCAAGGCAAAATCAGTTATAACATAACAAGAAAGCATGTAATCCCAAAGCCATAAGATCCCACTCAATCTATATATGAGATGCATATTATTGTAAAAGGGTTGGGTTTTTGTTGTTAGTGTTGAGTATGGTTGGGTGTATTTGAGAAAAGGTTATGTGATTTTAATTTGCATACGGTTTTGGGAAAAAGGGTAGATAGAGCCCTGTGACATGAGTACAAAGTCAAAAGTTTGTAACAGAGTATTGATTTGTATCTCTGAGATTGTATCTAAAATCTCTACTGCTAATATATAAACAAGGACCTAAAATTTTGAAATACAATGTATCATTCTATGTTTATGCTTATGAATTTTCTCTTTACAGTACTACCTTATGCTTGATAAGATCAATATGATATCTTTGTTTACACATGATCCTGCAACTTGAATGTCTTTATTTCCAGGATGAATGAGTTCATATATGTTTTGTGGTTAGCCTATATTGTGCAAGATCATGGTGAATCTTGAAGGTTTTGGAAACCCACCTAAGTATTCTCCTTTCCCTTCCCTATCTTTCTGTCTTGGTTGTGCTTTGGGTGAGAGTTCTTCTCTTCGAAGGAGATGAAAATGCCAGCGCTCTAGACTACTCAGTGCCTTTTGTTGGCAACCTGAGAAGGACTCTGGTATGATCAATTCCACGCCAACAAAATGGTTCTGTTGGCGGGACCTGCATCAAAAGGGAACCTATAGGGAGAATTATTCTACGGATTCACAGATCTGATATTCCCCACTGGTGGGAGAGAAATTGTGACACCTTTATATGGAAAGAAGTGGAGTTGAGAGGAAAATCTATGAAAGATACATGGGAGGTAGTATCTTACTCAGAAATATCAAGTCACCAGTACGATATATTTTGGGTTAAGTTCTCGGAAGAACTTTTCCACTGGATAGATAGGCTCCAAGAAGCTTCGGAATTCCAAGAACAAGTCAAGAAAACCTGCGCTTGGGATACAAAAAACATCGCAACACTTCATCGGTTGGATTGTCTGGTAACGTGAGCAATCAATTTCTGGGTTAATACAACATTAGAAAGATACATTATCAAGTTTGCAACTGAGAACCACCAATATTTTTCATGAGAAGAAGTGGATTTCAAGAAAGACGCAAGGGGAAAACTATTGAGAGAAATTCCCCTGTGGATTAAGGTTTTCTTGATGGAGGAGGGGATGTTGACTATGTCCCCGACTGAGATGGAATCGTAAACACTGTTAAGAATAAAATATCAATATAGCATAGAAAAACCTTAGAATAAGTACTCAACGCCTTGAAAAAGAGATAATTTCAGATAATAAGCCTCTTCGAGGGGGCAACCTCCTTTTACCCCACACAAATGTTCAAGTACAAGATGATTCCAAATGAAAATGTCTCCTTGGTATATATAGGAGACTAGGAGGTATAATTACAACTAATGGAATAAATATGACATAAATAAAATAACATTACTAATGTAATATACCCCAATTAAGGGGTAATGAGCCAATATTAGGGCTTAACATGCCCCTCCCCTTGAGACAAGTGTTTTCCACAACGCTTGAGTAACTCTGGATTCTTCTGTATAAAAGACTCATATTTCCAAGTGGAATCTTAAGCCGGTAGTTTCCTCCATTTAATGAGATACTATGAAATGGATCTATTCCTTAGCTGGCAAATTCTTGTGTCAGTGATGGCTTCAGGATCTAATATGATTTTTCCTTCCTCATCAAGTTCTGGAAATATAGTTTGAACTGGGATCGTGTCACCTATAACCTTCTTTAAGCATGAAACATGGAAAATTGGGTGTACTCGTGAAGATACAGGAAACTCCAATTTGTATGCCATAGTACCAATCTTTTGCAGCACCTTATAAGGGCCATAGTACTTTGGTGATAATTTATTATCCTTCTTGGCTTGCTTGAGGGGCATCTGTTTGTATGGTTGTAGTCGTAAAACACCCAATCCCCTACTTCAAAATTTATTTCACTATGATGTTGATATGCTTGTTGTTTCATGCGATTATATGTCATGGTTAGGTTGTCCTTTAAGATTTGGAGAACTTGTTGTTGATGCTCGATGTGATCTTCCACTGCTTGAACCTTAGATTTTTCTTTTAGAGAAGAAGTGATGGAAGGAGGGTCATATCCATAGAGTGTCATAAATTGTGTCATTTTTGTTGCAGTATGAAAGGAAGTTGTATACCACCATTTTGCCAAGGGTAACCATTTGAACCATTGTGTTTGTTTATCAGAAACAAAGAAACGAAGGTAGCCTTCCAGAATTTTGTTCACTATATCGGTTTGTCCATCAGATTGAGGATGATAGGATGAGATATGATCCAATTGAGTACCCAAACAAGAAAACAATTTTGTCCAAAAATGTCCAGTGAAGATGGGATCTTTGTCACTTACAATAATCTTTGGGCTGCAATGTAGCTTTTGAACTGTCTCCATGAATGCGGTGGGAACTGTACTAGCTTTGAAGGGATGAGAGAGTTCACGAAAGTGTGTGTACTTGGTCAGTCTATCAACAATCACCATGATGACACTCTTTCCTTCAGACTTTGGTATCCCTGTGATGAAATCCATGGAAACCTCCTCCCAACGCTGACTTGGGATGGCTAATGGTTGTAAAAGACCTGGGGTCTTAATTTTTTCCACCTTATTTTGTTGGCAAACCAAACATTCTGCCACAAACCTTTGAACATCATTTTTAAGGCCATCCCAAAAAAAATCCTTCTTGACTCTATGGTAGGTTTTGAAAAATCCCGAGTGCCCTCCTACTGGAGAGGTCTACAATTCCAATAGTACCTTTTGTTTGAGCTAGGAGTTCTTACACAAATATAAGCGATCTTTGTACCATAGTGAATCATTTTTCCATCTAAATGTATCTGATGCACTGGAATCTTGATGCAACTTTTGAATGAGAGTCCACACTTTTTCGTCATTCTTCCATTCATCCCTTGCTTCTATTATCCAATCGGGTTGGATGATTGAGATAGCACAGAGGAAAGACCTCAACATCTTCATCCTTTCTTGAGAGTGCATCTACCACAACATTTTGCTTCCCCTTTTTATTGACAATTTCAAAATTATAACCCAATATCTTGGTTACCCATTTTTGTTGTTCTTCTGAAGATAGTCTTTCTTCCAAGAAGTATTTAAGACTATCATGATTTGTTTTGATCTTGAAGTGCCTACCTATTAGGTAAGGACGCCATTTCTTCAATGCATGTAGTATTTCCATCATTTACTTCTCATAAATGGGTTTTTGTAAGTCCTTTCCCTTGAGTGGACGACTTTCAAAATCTAGGGGCCTTCCTTCTTGCATTAGGACAACACCAATTCCATTTCCCGAGGCATCACATTCCACAATAAAGGTTTTTGTGAAGTCTAGAGTGGTCAAGGCAAGAGCTTTGCACATCACCTCTTTAAGTTGTTCAAAAGATTTAGTTGCCTCTGGATTCCATGAAAATGCATCCTTATTAGTTAGTGTCATTAAAGGTGCTGCTATTCTTCCATAGTGCCGAACAAACTTGCGGTAGTAACCTGTCAAACCCAAAAATCCTCTAAGATTCTTCAATGTTTTTGGAATCGACCAGTCCATCATGGCCTTAATATTGTTAGGGTCTACCTTGACACCTTCATGAGATACAATATGACCCAAATACTCTACCTCCTT
>ML787395.1:142440-160745 GCA_009831015.1 Picea engelmannii | reverse complement strand
ATCAAACTTCCTCATATCGATCTTAGGAACGCGGTTGGTCTTCAACCCAAAGTTGGAGTTTCTCCATTCTTGATTCACCTTCCTTGTGTCCTCATCATGAATTTCATGGGATGCATTTTCACTTTCAGGTGTCTTCTCTGTTATGAAATTTTTCAATACTTCCATGATCTCCAATTTTAAACCATCCATCTTAGTATTTATTGCCTCCAACTTAGCTTCCATCTCTTGTAGTTCATATTTTGTTACTATCTTCTTTTGTAAATCATTTATGTCCCTACGCATTTCTTCACCTTCATCAAGAGTCCAAGTAGGATTGTCTGGAGGCTTATTTGGTGTAGAAGTTCCCTTTTTGGGTGGCATGTTGGCCAAGTATCACTTTTAAACCTTGATTTTGAGATGGTTCTGCTAGACAATATTTCTTCTGTTGTATCTCCCAAGTTTCAACCCTTCTGGGTATGACACTTTCTTTTATGTAGTTCTCTGATATTTCTTCTCTGCAATGCCAGAGGTCTGATCAAAATTGGATGTTCCAAGTGGAATTTACGGTAACTTCCCCACAACTTGCTGATTTTTGGCCTTTCCAGGATATCTCACTTGTATAGCGTGCCCCGCACAAAATAATTGATATGAAATTCTGAAACTCGTACCAGAAATACTATAGACTATCCACTATCAAATGAAATCGGTCTCACTCAATTTGGATACTCTAGGAAAAAGTTATGATTGTTTTACCTGGAACACCTTCTTGAGACTAGTCAATAGGACTAGTCATATACCCTATATTCCATAGGGTGTATCTACAAATGTAATATGACCTCGAAGCTGAAATTTTTACCACAGATACCTTACTAATTTCTGTGAATATCCTATGGATTTTAGGGTCTGAAACATTACAGAACAATTTTTATAGCGAACATTCCGCAATGACTCAGTTCAGGATGATTCCAGAACGCTATCTTGCACAGGTTGTATCTCTAAAAGTATAAGGCCTCAAGAGATGAAATTTTAACCCAATGTACCTTGATCCATCTAATAAATATCCTCCAAGCCGTTAATTTTGAAACATTGTAGAAAAAAATTTATAGCGAAAATTCTAAGGTGTCTTGGATGTAGAAGTGAAACCCCAAGACCTTGAGCTCTGATTCCATATGTTAAGAACCAAATATCAATATAGCATAGAAAAACCTAAGAATAAGTACTCAATGCTTTGAAAAAGAGATAATTTCATATAATAAGCCTCTTCGAGGGGGAAACCTCCTTTTACCCTGATCCGGATTTTATGAGAAGAAAAAAATGAATACAGATTATTAACAGGTGCTTAACACAAAATAACAGAGATACAGTAAAACTGGTTTTCTATTCAATAATGAAATAAGCTGAGACTGTAAAATGCAGTGGAAACAATCTTACTGGAATGGTGGCGGCTTATCTCTGAGAAGAGATGTGACGGTTGCGCACATTCGCAAGAAGAAGATTACAATGACGATCTGAAGGCCTTTTTGCAATAAACAAGAATGCCAAAAACCCTAGACATCCAAAAACCTAACCCTAGGAGATGAAGTGCCAAAAGTCATGTGGGCCCCGTTTGGGTAAGTTAGTACATCAACTTCCCGGGGTCATAACTTTTGCATACGATCTCTGTTTTAGGCATGTGATAGCCCATTGGAAAGGTATCTTCGAGGAGATTTATTTTGGGGGCTCAATCATGCCTTTTTCTATCATTGAGGAGATCGATCCTGAAAAACCTTCCTTTAGGCCCTCAAAATGGCCCTGGAGGTTAAAACTGCTAAAAATAGTAAATTTCCAAAATCGTCAGAAAATTGTTTTGAGCCAATTGGAAAAGGTGGGTGGCCATCGATATCCATCTAGATTAATCCTCCCTCCTTAGGAATAAATGGTCTCCATTGCATTGAGGTCCCCCATCAGATGAGGAAATTTTTGTTGAATTTGGCCTCGGGTGAGCCACTTGCCTTGGTGCAGGAGTTGCCCTGCTCTGACGACTCAATAAAGATGGATCCTTTGTTGTTGAGTGCCCTTGATCTGTGTGTCCACAATATGATCATTGGATGCCTTTTGTATGCATTCAGGGTTGAGCTCTGTTGGTGTCAGCTATTCTTCTACTTTTGAGGTGTCCAATAATGGTGGGAAATAAGGGCGAAGGAGATCCACGTTGAACACTAGGTGCAAGCCAAGGAAGGGAGGAATGTTGAGCTCAAAAGCATTGTCCCCCACGGCCTTGGTGATAGTGTATGGCCCATAACAGAGTGGGTGAATCTTTCGATGGGGTCTTGTAAGGTGTTCTTTCTATAAGTGCAACCAAACTTTGTTACCCACCTGAAACTTATGTGGCACTTGATGTTGATCATGGCGTTGTTTGTACTTGTCATTGGACTTATGTAGGATATCTTGAACCTGTTGGCGGATGTGTTGGATCTACTCAATGAACGGGGTGGCTTTCTCAGCTTCAGTTGGAGCAGGAGATGAGTCGGTCGAGGTGACCGCAAGGGGAAGTGAAACATCTATGGGACCCAATGGTTGGAATCCCAACCCCACCTGAAATGGGCTATGTTTGATTGAGCTATGCAGGGCTCGGTTGTAGCTATGATGGACATAGGGAAGGCTCTCATCCCTTGTGCGAGGATTCTTTGAATTATACATGCGAAGGATATGCACAATCATTCGATTTACAACCTCGATTTGGCCATCTGTCTGAGGGTGAAAGGTCGTGGATTTGGTGAGCTTGGTGTCCAGCAGTGACCAGAGGCTCAACCAGAATGTACTGAGAAATCGACTATCCTGATCTGAGAAAATGGTTTGTGGGATTCCAAAATGTACCCAGACTCGTTCAAATAAGAGCTTGGCAGTGGCCTCTATTGTGATGCTCTTCTTGCAGGCAACCAGAATCACCATCTTAGAAAAGTGATCAACAACCACAAAAACACAGTCATTTCCCCGCTTTGTGGAAGGGAGGCCCGACATGTAGTCCATTGATATGGATTCCCATGGCCTGTTAGGAGTAGGAAGAGGGGTGTATAGGCCCTGTTTCTTAGTGGTCGGTTTGGCAATAGTGCAGGCAGTGCAGGACCTGATATACTTGTTGACCTCCTGTCGAAGTTTCAGCCACTAGAAATGTTTCTGTAGCATCGCCACAATATTTTTGACGTCGAAGTGTCCTGCCACCCGCTGTAGTGGGCTTCCCAGATCATCTTCTCTCGCTCACTTGATGGAACACAGATATGGCCTAGACGACACAACAACCCATCCTGGAGATGGAAATTATCGACAATTGTGTTTGCACCCAACATTTGGTAGGTGGTGGTGAAGTCAGGGTCTGTCTCATAGAGTTTGAGCCATTCATATGTCTCATGGCTGCAACAGTCTAGCACCGTGGTGAGTTCCGCGACTGGTGGTCTATTGAGGCAATCAGCGACGCGATTGTTGCTTTCTATTTTATACTTGATGTTGAGGTGGAATTGTTGCAAGTATGTGGACCACTTTTGATGGTGGTCATTCTGCAATTTCCCCTATGTCTACATGAACTCTAGTGGCTTATGCTCAGTGTGGATGACTGTCTCCTTCCCAAGCATGTAATGTCTCCACTGGCGGCAGGCTTGTGCAATGGAGTACATTTCCTTGTCGTAAGTAGGGTACTTACGGACAGTATATGATAGTGTCTCACTATGATAGGACACGGGGTGGTCATGCTGAGTGAGAACGGCGCCCACAACATAGTCTGAAGCATATGTGTCAATTTCAAAGGGATGTTGCAGGTCTGGTAGTGAAAGTACTGGGGTTGAGCACAAGCGTTGCTTCAAATCATCGAACACTTGTTGTTGGGACCGGCCCCATGAAAATTTCGCCTTACCACCACCACTATTTATTTGTCTGAGGGCCCATGCAATATGGGAGAATCCCAACATGAACCTGCGGTAGCCAGAGAAAATAGTTTTGTTTCTTCGATCCTCGACAACGGCGCCAAAAAGATGTTGTTCCAGAGTTTATATTTAAGGCTTTAAAATATAAATTCTAGGCATCCAAAAAAGGTAGAGAGAGTTAAGGTATAAAATGTATCAGTTACTAAAAAGAAAAATTATGGTTGGTTTCTTAACTGTCTTTGTCTAGCTTCCCAGTGTTCCTGGATGCTTATATCCCGTTCAATTGCTTCCCATGAACATTCTAATTCAACCCGGGTGTTTTTTGTCTATAAGATAGTGTTAAATAAGTTTAAAGCAATGCTAGTTTGATCTGAAAGCTCAAGTTCTATATTGTGATGTATTGTAATAGGTACAGTCATGAGGGATAAAGGTTAAAAAATCTATTACTTTGTTTTCAAGGTTTTCTATTTATGTTTTGGATTATAAGAGAAAAACTCCCAAACTTAAATTAATAACATAACAGTTTCAGAGGCCATTTCCTGTTCCTGAGTCAAATTCAAAAATCATGAAAGTGATGGGAGGAAAACATAAATTTTTTTAAACAAGGTGAGACATCAATCATGGAGGAATCTCACTTTGCAACAGAGGAAGAAGGAAGACCAGAGATCTCTAATGAAGCATAAAAATATAGTAATCTAAATAATCTACAGGTCTTGAACCTACTGACAGAAAGCACAGAGGAAAGACTGTAAACAATTAAATAATCAAATAATTCCTAACCATAGTAGATGTTGTACTAAATTGCAGTTAAACATTCATCAAATATATATAAGCAAAGATGTTGAAAATGAAAGTAAAGAGGAACACATAACTCAGGGTTGACAGAATCTAGAATCTTCATTTTGTCTTCTCATTAATCACCGTAAAAACTTCTCTCGTACAATCGACCGAAAAAAATCCTTTTCTTAGTCTTATGAAATTATATTTATACAAAGTCACCAATTCTTGATGGTTGGTGATTTCCTAACTCCTAGGGGTTAACGGTTACAAAATTGCAAACTTGAACCGTTTGCATAGTTATCTTTTATTTCTCTATCATTTTGATAATATGAGCCTACAATATGATACTTCATTGCTTCTTCGAAGTATCTCCCTCTTTTGGTCCGAGAAATTCAATACATTTTTCTAGAAAATGCACAAAACATCTAAGAGGCTCTAGTATATCATTTGCCTCGAACAGATAAAACTTTCTCTGAATTTTTGGGAATCGGTCTTCAATATATTCGTCAGCAAACTTAACTGATTTCAATTTTAAATTTGGCTTCACCAGCCACCTGTCTATTTGGGTAACATCAATCTCCTTTAATTGTGAAATTTCAACCTGAATTTCATTCAAGTTCTCTTTGAGTTTCAGTTGATGTCTTACAATATTGATCTGTCCTAGTAGCTCAAGGAAATCATCTTCTCCAATACCTAACAATCCTTTGTCTAGTAAATAAAAGGTCTCTTCACAATCATCCTTGACTTCCTTGGCCATTTTCTTTCTTTCGGCTATGTTGGCCTCCCATACTTTAAGCATGATATAACCCTTGATCTACTCTGCAACAGACAACCTTGTAGTTTCTGATACCTCTTATTTTTTCGAAAGTACAAATGACTTTTGAAAAGTAGCCCAGGCTGATTTAGCCTCTTTTTCTTTAAAAACAATGTTATCGAAAGATTGACTTACTTCCTAGAAATATTTCTGAATAACTTCTACTTTAGAAATTAATATCTGTTGCTCTGCTTCTATCTTCATATGCACCTCCAGTGCCTGGGCTTGAAAAACTTTTAAATATATCACCTGATTTTGAATAGAATTCATTCTATCCTGCAACTATCTTGCTAATTCTTCCTGATGAATGACCTGTCCCTGACTAGCTTGCATCTTCTTATACATCTCATGCAAGCTAGATCTGAGCAGTTGAATCTCTTGTTTGTCAGTAGATCTAGCATGTTCTAGCCCTTTGTTTACCTCCTCTCTGATATTTTTCTCAGTATTTTTCATTTGGCCTTGCATCTGGGCTATCATTTGATCCTTATGCTTCAACCTTGTTTTTAGATTGTCAACTGAAAATAAGTTAGCCATTTCCAAAGCTCCCATAGAGCCTGCTACCTCAGTGGCAAAATCTTCCTCTTCTAGGTTCTGTCCATCTATGAGCACTCTGTGTTTCCTTACCATTATGCCTTCTCTCAAATGCATTTCCTGTTTCACTACTACTTTCCTCTTATTAATGAAAAAATAATCAGAGGAAGGTATCTCTTCTCTAGAGATTGGAGTGAGGTCACTTACATATATAAATTCTAGATGAGGAGTCCCAAATGTTGACTGTAAAGGAGTCAATGATGTAATAGGGATGCCCAACTCTGTAGATTGGGTTTCTCCTGTTGTTTTGGGAATATCAGCAGGAATAGTCGATGATGAAGGTGGAATTGTTTGACTCGACTTTGGAGGTGGCTCGAGCTCAAACTCAGTTCCTGACCTTGGGTACTCTGTTTGTGAAGCTTCTTATTTTTGTGAAGACGCTTCAGTCTTCTTTGGATTTTCTTCTGCAGTCTTCTCATCAGAAGGCTTTGAGTTGAAACCTGGGGGTATGCTTTCCTGTTCTGGAGGAGAGGTTACCATTTCTCTCTGTAGTATCTTTGGAAAACCACTTCATCTGTGCTTATGGAAAGCAAGAAAGTTTGTATGTAGGTCAGGTGGTAATGCTTGAACTCTCTCTAATATCTCCTCATATGATTTGGATCCTTTTGAATATGTCGTCACAGGGGGAGTTTTCATGCTCAAACGTTTTCATGGTGCAATGAGTTAGATTATTTCCCACAATTTGGTATGGATCATACTTTTTGAGTTCAATATCTACTAGCTTAATGTATTCTAATGCTGCGGCTTCCACTTTAGAATGGCCAAGATTAAGCAATGAAAACTTCCCAATCTGCACAGGAAAAACTGGCCAGAATTTCTTCTGAGATGTTTTTAACTCTATACCAATGCCTTATGTTATTATCTGGTATGTCACTTCTCTGCACACCAATCTGTTAGTGAGAAATTTAGGGAGAGAATGAGGGGGGATTGAACATCCGAAGACTCTAACATAAGAGAAATTCTCTTCGATGAACCAATAGGCAACTACCTTAAGGTTTCCCATGATTTTCTCTAAAATCCGAGGGGGTGCATAACCATACAAAATTTGGTGCACAGGTATCACTACGTAGTGACAGATTTTGTAAAAGAAATCTTTAACATTCTCCTCCCATAGTTTAGAGTGATAAACGTGAATGGGTTCAACAGAGGTTGGGCTCCAACTCCAATTCATCAAGGGGAATGGAGTCATGTAGCAAATAACATCCATAATATATGCAGACATGTAAAAAGATACAGGTCGACCTTTCAATTTTTCCATCTGGTAATCCTTAATCGCTTTAGCTAGGTTATCTGACAGGATTTTGGCCTAGTTGAAGGTGAAACCATCTGCTACCTCGTGTATAATTGGCACCCATTCTGTCAGGAAATGGGTAATACTTTTCCTCCCAAACAGTCAACACAACATCATTGCTATATAAACCATGTATTTGTTTAATGGTGTTGTGGCATAAATTCCATGGGTATCAGCTCTAAACTCCGTTGGAATTCCCCACCAATCTTTGATTATACCTGGATATGTTTGATCCAATTCTGTACACTCCTTTCTTTGAAATTATTCTACGAATTCGGCATTAAAAATTTATTTAGAGACAGGGGACATTTTATACATTACTTGGATGTGCTCTGGTCTTAATGACCTGACGACAACCTTTTGGTGATTTAGAATGCTCCTAGTCTAAATGTTGGTTTTTTCTAAATCCCGACTTATCATGTCATTGTATGGCATGAGTCTCGGTCGTGTGGCTATCTTATGGAGATCAGATTATGATATATCCCTGAGTTTATTTTCAGTCTTTTCGTTTCCGAAATCTTCGGGGCAATTCCTCAGCTCATACTCCAAGATATCAAAAAGTTGTCTCCAGGACTTGATTGAATCCACAGCATGTGGTGTAGTATCGGATATAACATCTCCCTATGGATTTGAGCTCTCACCGACCTCTTCACTCTTCTTAGGCACTTTTCTGGGTGCCATGATGTTTGTGCTAAAAATGAAAACCTGTTACAGAGAAGAAATGTGTGAGCTCTTTTGAATGTAACTCGCTTCTTGTTTGAAAGTAAGAATGAAATTTGAAATAACAAACCTTTATTAACCCTTAACTTGCCTTAAATTGAGCGTACTGATACGGGCGATAAAAATTAAATTCTTTAATGGGGATGGTACACCTGCAGATACGCACTTTATGCTAAAAATATCTCCATTAATCCGTTATAAACACTGACATATATCGACGATTCAAAACTGGGGTTTCGAAAGGAATGTCTTCGAAAACTCCCGAATAGAAAAACGCGAAAAGTCATTTAATATCTTTAACCTTGATTTTAATGTTAAGTTAATTATTCTTAAGTGCTTAATACTTTCGGGATTTCGGGCTTCGGGGTTTTTTTAGTGCGAAAGAGTGATAACTCTTTGATTTTCCGAAATGTGACTGATTAATGATTTGTTAAGTATGTTTAAAATTTAGTTAATCACGATTAAAAAGAGATTTCGTAAAAAGCGCATCAGGACTTTGAACTACTGTTTAAGTTGAGATAGACGAAAAAGAAAATACAAAAGGTTTAGAAAACCGTTAAACGTTTTTAATTATTCCTTTTAATTCGGTTTAATTTCCTTTAAAAAATACTTTCAAGACTTCGTTATCAGGGCTTTGGAGTTGTTATTAAAAATCATACTTCGTGAATAGCCGAACCCTGAAACCAGAAACTCTTGAAAGACTTTGACTCCTTTTTATAACTAAGGGCGGCTCCATAACCAAAGAAAACTGAGTTTTAGGATATAAGAAGAAAAATAAACTTTGTTTCAATGCATTCCACAGGAATTGCTCAACTGAAATACAAGAAAAATTGCATCAAGGACTTACACTCATGCATGTTGCCATTCTATTTAGATGAGGAGGCCTTTGACAAGGAGGTTATGTCATGGCTTGGATTAAAATGCAACCCGTGCAAGTCGGGGATGCATTACCTTCTTCCTGTGGATTTACTGAAGAAGAGGGGTCAGGAAGCAAGGGTAGGACCGAGCTCGAGCCTGGAAGTACAGAAGAAGGAAGACCCAGTATAGACAAACTCCGATGAGGAGGAAGAGACACAGCCACTAGAGCACAAGAAGAGAACACTACGTATGTTCCTGCAACTTCCAGATCAAGCTATGTTGACATGTAATTATTTCAACTAAATTCTCAGCGCCGCATTCATCACAGAGACAATGGCTAAGAAACCCAGGAAGGGGATCTCCCCAAGCAAGGTTCTAAACCCCCAACCCATTTCATCCATCATTCCTCGCACTTGCTCAGCAGCTCGAGAATCCCATATTATAGATATCCAGGATGACCCTAAGCCTGACACCACTCCATCCACCACCATCATCACTGAAAAACCTCCATCGCCACCACAACCCCAGTTTCCACCTCAAGAAACTGCCATTCCATCCAAAACCATCAACCTAAAACCCATGTAGTTGGATCCCCCAAAGATACCTGAGAAGAGACCATAACTCACTGGTCTAAACCCAGAGATACCTGAGTAGAGATCAAAACTCATTGGTCCAAACCCAGAAATACCCAAACAGAGGCTACAACTCACTGGGACAAACCCTAAAGCCCAGGACCAGCAGATCATACCCTTTGTTCTAATTCATCACACTTCATCTTCAACGGAGATGCAAGAAGGACCAAAGCCGCAAGTCCTAAGTCCTCGGCGCACTTCCTCAATGACCAAGGTTGAGGGTGCTATTGGAAGCGCAACCCCAGAAGCTAAGTTCCATAAAGATGTAGAGGTACCAGAGATTCATAAAGAACCTGAGATGGCCTCAGGACAAAGCACAATGTCAGTCCAGGAACAAATGGAGCTAGTCCTCCAAAACCCTTAGTAGTGCACATAGTTGTTGCAACTCTTCCTGGCTAGAACAAAAGTTCTAACGTTCCTGCCATTAGCGTTGATATTAAGGTTCATGCCAGGACCATCTACAGGAGAGGAGGAGGTGGAGACTCCTTCAAATCATTCAACGGCCAATGGACTTACACTGCAGGTCTGAGTACCCAGGGAAGCCACCCCTTCCTTCGCTGACCTTTCACAGTGGCCAGCAGCGCAACTAGTCAGAATGATCAGAGCCTCAACTGATCAACTGGAAAAGAGGCTCCAGCATGCTGAAAGGACTGTAAAGTTCGCAAGGGAGGAAGCACTCCTTTCTCAAGTGTGCAGAACACAAGAACAATATACCAAGATCCAGGTGGAACAGAAACTGGAAAGAGTCCAGGAGAGGATTGTTGAAGCCTAGTTGGAAATAAGGAAAGTAGCACCACAACTGCCAAATTCCAGTGCTACAGGAGATCCTGAGCATCAGATCGAGTTACTCAAAGGAGCATGGTCACAGCTGGCCATTCGCATAGAAAATATGGAAGTAAAGTTGTGCGAGAGTCATCAAGAAGCAGAGAAGAAACCTCAGAAACTTCAGGAGCAGATGGAGAAAGTAGTGCTAGAAGGAAACACTGCTCGAGAAGCACTACACAAACGCACAACCGAATGTACAAAGATATTTCACAAATTCAACGACTGGATGGGAATTATGGCAAGGCGCAACCAAACTCTGGAGGAGGTGTGAGCAAGAATCCAGTTTCTCAATGAAGAATTTGCAGTCACCATGGATATGCTGGAGAAACAGGAGAAATTTGATCAAATATAGCAAGCAGATAATGAGTTGAATGCTCTATTTGAAGCGTAATCCATAGCCAAGAAGGAGTTGCATGAATTTTGACCTATCGTTTAGATAGTGTACATGAAAATGCATTAGGTAGATGCTACAACTGACTCTGAATGGAAATCTCTTGTTGCATCCAATCCCAAAGGATGTATCACATATGTGACTCAACAGTTCATTGTCGAAGTCTCACTCCTTGCCAGGAAGTGGCAGGACAAAATTGGGAGCTTCTAGGAAGTCAGGAAGCAGGCCTTAGAGTTGGTCCTAGAGTTGGGCCCTTCATTTGAAGAGGCAGAAAAAGAGAAAGCGCAAGCAGAAGATGAAAGAAAAACGGAGAAGGAGGATAAGGGAAAGCAAAAGGCACTCCTAGAAGTCGCGAAAGAGCCAAGTACTTGACTCGAGGGTGAGTCAAGGCTTGTGGTCGAACCCTGTTGGGACCTTCATTTTTGGTTTTAAGTTGCACAAGAAGGACTACAATCCCATGTTTGGTTAAACACAAGTTGCGCAAGCTATAGAATAAGTTGGACAGTGGAGCAAGTAAAGGAATAGAAATAGGTTACGAAAAGGGACAGCGCAACACCAGCAAGGAAAAATCAATTATAATAGAACAAGAAAGCATGTGAGACCAAATCCAGAAGATCCCACTCAGCCTATATATGAGATGCATATTATTGTAAAAGGGTTGGGTTTTTGTTGTTTTTGTTGGCTATTGTTGGTTGGTTGATATTGTTGGGTTGGGTTTTTGTTGTTAGTGTTGAGTATGGTTGGGTGTAGTTGAGAAAATGTTCTATGATTGTAATTTGCATACGGTTTTGGGAAAAAGGGTAGATAGAGCCCTGTGACATGAGTCTGGAGTCAGAAGTTTGTAACAGAGTAATGAGTTTTTATCTTTGAGATTGTATACGAAACTCTTTGCCTCTATATATAAAGAAGGACCTAAAATTTTGAAATACATTGTGTCATTATGTGTTTATTCTTATGAATTGTCTCGTTACAGTACTACTTTATGCTTGATAAGATCAATATGATATCTTTGTTTACACATGATTCTGCAACTTGAGTGTCTTTATTTCCAAGATGAATGATTTCAGATCTATTATGTGGTTATCCTATATTGCGCAAGATCATGGCGAATCTTGAAGGTTTTGGAAACCCACCTAAGTATTCTCCTTTCCCTTCCCTATATTTATGTCTTGGTTGTGCTTCGGGTGAGATTTCTCCTCTTCGAAGGAGATGAAAATTCCAATGCTCTAGACTACTCAGTGCCTTTTGTTGGTAACCTGAGAAGGACCCTGGTCTGATCAATTCCGCGCCAACACATGGTTTCACAGCGAACTTCTTTCAAGCATGTTGGAGCATCATAGGTAAATATCTCTGGGAAGTAATAGAAGAACCCAGGACTTCCAAAATAGTTTTTCAATCCTTCAATACCACCTTCTTGGCCCCTGATTCCTAAACTAAAGGAAGCAAACTCTGTAGATATATTCAGACCTATCTCTTTATGCAATGTAATTTAAACAATTATTACTAAAATCATTGCTAACAGACTTAAGCCTATTCTCCAAGAAATTATTTCCCCATAACAAGGGGGTTTTGTAGAAGGCCACCAAATCCTAGATGGAATAATTGTTACTTGTGAATCCATTCATTCGCTTAAAACCAGTAGGAAATCGGGGATGATCTTAAATTTTGATTTATTGAAACCTTATGACCAAATTAGTTGGGATTTCCTAAGAGAAATTATGGGGGATTTTGGCTTTGATTGAGCCTGGATTCACTGGATTATTAACTTGAACTGCTCTATGTTATTTTCTATACTATTTAATGGTTCCCCCTCTCCAACCTTCAAAGCCTCTAGGGGGTTAAGACGGGGAAACCCTTTGTCTCCTTACCTCTTCATTATTCTCGTTGAAGGGTTGGGGTATTACTTGAATAAAACCCTTTTGGAAGGCCATCTGAAGGGTTTAGCTATCTCCTCCCATACTGCCCCCATGTCTCACCTCCAATTTGTTGATGACATTGTTCTTCTGGGTAAACCTATAGTGTAGGAGGCCGAGTCTATCAAGATAATTCTTGATGTTTTTATGATAGCCCCAGGCATGCAACTCAACCTAAATAAATCTATCATTTTCTTTTTTAATACCCCAATTATAATTCAACAAAGGATTTTTATAATATTGGGTTTCCAGATATTCTCCCTACCCTCGAAATATCTTAGGACCCCTCTTTTGGACAAGGCCATTCACAATACTGGGTGGCAAGAGATTCTAACTAAAATAAAATACCACCTAAAATGTTGGACCTACGGGTTTCTCTGCCTGGGAGAATTATTCTAATAAAACATGTCTTAATGTCCATGCTTATTTATATGTTTTTTGTTCTTGCAATTTTTTTTCATATTGTATAAAAAATCAGATATATTCATAGGAATTTCTTGTGGGGAGGCTTTAAATGAGAAAAAAAATGGGCCTTCATAGCTTGGGAGAAATTGTGTGAGCCATTATCCCAAGGAGGCTTAGGCCTCAAAGACCCATTGAAAATGGGCCGAAATTTGGCAGCAAAATTTTTTTGGACCTGGATAAAAATATCGGAGGTGCTCTGGGTGAAAATTTGGCAAGAGAAATATGCCAAAGACATCCCTCCTTAATATTGGATTAGACTGGATGAAGACAAACCATGCTCTTTGATCTGGAACTATGCTTGGAAAAATTGTGACTTAGTGCAAACCTATAGTTTTTGGGAGTGGTGTGATGGCAAGTCGACCCTTTTTTGTGAGGATGCATGGGAGAAGCATCCTACTCTGAGCTCGAAGGAATGGATGAACCCAATTCAAGAAACTATGTTGGGGATAGGTTGGTTGAAAGTAGTCCAATATTGGGAAGACACTCATCACCCAGTCAAAGGTATGACCAGAACCTGAATTAAGCCTTTAGAATGGCCAATAGATTGGAGTGAGACCTCTCATCATGCCTTGGAAGCTACCCTCAAGGAGTGCCCCCCTACTCTCAGGAAGGGTTAGAAAATTATTAGATGGGGAAAAAAGGGAAACAGGAATTTCCATATCAAGGATGATCACAAGGAAGCCATGGGATTTATAGACATGCTCAACAGGCCATTCTGGACCAAAGTCTGGAATTCTCAACTTTGGCCCAAAATTTCCACGTTTTTTTGGCTAGAAATCAAAAAACAAAATCTAACCTGGGATAGAATCCTAAAGAGAGGTTTTAAAGACCCTTCCATTTGCCTAATATTCTCTCAAGAGGGATAAAATTTGAATCATCTCCTCAATTATTGTATATTAGCCTCAAAATTGTGGGACTGAGGTGCCCTCCTCTTTCGAACTTCAGACATAAATAGACAATACATCATAAAAACAATCGAAAAATGGAGAACCTCTCCTTACCGGAATCAAATTTTGAACCGATCCTAGACTCTTTTCCCGGGATTTATCCTCTAGAATTTGTGAAAATCCATAAATAGAAGGATGTTACAAAATCAAATTCTTCCCTTGGACCATCTCTGGAAAGGGATTTTGAATAATATCTGTGAAATCATTTTCATGGTGCCATAGCAAGATGAGATGAGATGAGATCTTATTTCCACAGGAAAAGAGCCCTAACTATAACTATAATAGGAGGACGTCTAATCAATTTCAATTCGTTGTGTTCTCCTATCTGATTTTCCTTGGTTTTCTGTGTCTTCCTTTCTAGGTCATTTTTGGGGGGAGCTCTGACGGAAAGTTCTCATCCAGGAAGGGTTGTTTCCCTTACTATTTGGGTCACGATTTAAGAATCCCCCTCTTTATTTTGGAGGCTATCATTCCTCTATTTTGTTTGTATTCAATCAGGGCTAGGAGAAGCATGATCAGATTCCTGTTCCAAGGAATGGAAACTGGAAGACGCAAAGGTATAGCTGGGAACAAGGCTACCCCCTCAATGAATTCCAAGCCCAAAAATAAAATAGGGGGCGAGGGAGACAATCTTAAGAGAATCTTTCCTTTCTCAATTGCAGATCAGCAAGGGAAACTAGAGAGGATAGAAATAGGTATCATAGCCTTTGATCAGTAAAAGAAAAAAGAGTGATGGGGAATGTTTAGGAGGCAGTCTTGGAAAGAAAAACAAAAAGGGCACTGCAGAAGAGGAAATTCTTCAGACTATAATGGAGTGGATCCCTTACTTAGGCCAATCAAGGACAAGGGACAAAAAATTGTTCCGCTTAGCTAAAGTTTATTGGATGATGAAAGAAATTGTGGCATAGGAAATGGCCCAGTAACAAGTAGAAATCTAAGCCACTCACCACGATATCTGGGTTTTAGAAGTAAAGTTTGAGTTATTATGCAAGGATCAATATGCCCTTCATTTCCAAGAATGATCCCCGACTTCTCAGGCTCCTCAGAATGGTCAGACAGAGGATTAAAGTGTTTTATTGGGATCCCAGGAGAATTCCATTCAATTTGACGAGGATGAGGAGCAGCCAAAGACTAGCAAGTGTGCAAGGCGTCGCCTAGAAAGAAAGTGAATCACTCAGGCCGACCAGAACTCTAAGAAACTAGGGAGAAATAGAATTGTGTGGGGTTTTGTAATTTCCATAGATGGTTGTATGACTAGATGCTTAAACTCTTTTGTTTTCCTCTGTGTTGTCCCTTCTAGAAAACTTATTGATATGGGGGATGAGTCTAGTTTCCAAATTTTGGTAGACCTCTCATACCTATGACTGTATTTTTATGTATTATCTAAATAGAATTCCATAGTCTTGTTTTTTGCTTTAAAAAAATAACAATAATAATGAAATATTATTTTATTTACATCATTATTTAAATTAGTTTTTAATGATTATTGACTAAATTTTAATATATTATTAAATTAAAATTTATTATTAAATATCAAAAAATAGTTTTCAAAAATAAAACTACTATATTTATTGTATGTAAGTTATCTTTTATCCATTACCAATTATCATTTCTTGTATGTGCACAATAATTTAAAATTCTTATTATTATTTTTAACTCTCACTTCTTAACTCTATATTAACCTAGCTTACATTGAAAACATCACTAATGGAGAAATATATATAAACCCTTCACTAGATACACCTCTAACTTAGTGTGATGTCCCATATGATTTTATTATTTTATATTTTCCTTAGGAAGACCATTTTAAGCCAAAATTTACTCTAATGTATTATTCTATTAAATCAATTCTTTCCATTGATTATATATATATATATATAAGAGCCCAAGATAGATCTATTGTTTAAACCACCAACTCAGGCTATGTGTAACCACCGTCATTGTGCCAGTCATCGATTCCATACCAAACACATGTCGTATAAGCTATCATTGCTTGTTGTAAAGTCACCCAATTTTTTTTCACTACCATTTGTACTTATTAGTCATTTTACGCTTCCATCCGTACTTATCGGTCATTGTATTCTACGGCGAGCAACATCCAGCCTGCTGCAGAGTCATTAAGACTCTGTCAGTGCATGAATATTCTCACGTGTATCCGGATAACGGTTGCATACGCATCGGCACATCACTGCATGGACCATGGGATGGTCCTGGCATGTTAGACATGCATATTCCCATCGCATGCACGATCTCCTCCATGTCAGCGCCTGGATCCGAAAACCCTTGGCCCCCTGCACCGTTTCCATTTTTCGTTTGCTGCTTAATGGATGCATGTAAGTCTTGACTAATGGATGCATGGTTTTCGAGGTGATCCGGGATCCACCGTCTTTCTGTACTCTGATGGATTGGGTAGATTTTGTGGGAGGTCGAGGCACAGCAAGAAATATCCAACATTCATCCCGAGTTTAATTATCCATCTACCCACGCTCTGGTTCTCAACATATCCAGAACCGATTTCATTCAGCTGAGTTTTCTTCCGTCTTCCGAAAAGGCTCGCAATCCTTCTTTGTTGGTTTGCTGACCGAGATCTTCTTAGGCACGGGGAATCTTCCAAGCTCATCCGAATACAGGTAAATTTTAAACTTGAATTACTCCGTCGTATCAAATCGAGTCGAGCCTCTATTTTATGGAAAAAAAAAATGCTACAACAACGATATTCCTGCGTTTAAATTTTTGAATTTTGTAAAATTTCACAGGCCCTCTGTTTTATCTCCCGCACATTTTTTGAATTTTTTTAAATTTCAAAGACCACTCTCCTTTTTCTTTGACATCCCCTGCGCTATGGTTAGCATGGTTCTCTCATTGACGATGAAGCGATTGCATGGTTCTCTCCTTCAAAAGTAACTGAATAAATAGCACAACATTTGCTTTGGAACAATGGAATCTTTAAATTTTACTCACCTTCGAAAGACTCGGAATTAATAATGTAATCCTCTGGTTTGTCAGTTGGGCCAGAGTTAGAATCCATTACCCAATCCCTACTTTCTTAAAATAGTTTCAAGTAGTAGTTATAATTTGTTTAAGCTAAATCTCAATTCCTTTGCAGCTGAAGATGGAGATCAAAAGGAAGACAATGGATGCGATAATTCCTTTGTTAGGAACAGTCGTTGTTGTTGCTTTCTGAGGAAAGATCACATCTTAGAAGAACAATATAAACAAATCAGGGATGCAACAACGAAGCTTTTGGCGACTTCCAAACATCCGGTCACCGTTCTAGTTTTTGGATTTCAGAACCATGGTCAGAGTTTTTTGTGAATATTATGTTCAGATTTATTTACAAGGAGGAAGGTCCACTAATCATGCGTGCGGAAACAAGGCCTACAACTACAGACAAAGTTTTTATGTATCTCAAGAATAGTGGTAGATTTTACAGTTTTTGTAAATGCTCCGGACTCTTGTTTGGAGGGTTGTTAGAACTGCCAAACAATGTGTATGTTTTGTTTTGATCTCATGCATGAATGTTGGTCAAAATTGTCTTAAATCTAAACAGAAACAGCTGTTCCATTTTGGATCAGAGATTAGAATCACTTTTGCAGTAATCTATTCAATTCATATCCTTATTTTGACCTTATTCTCTCGGTAGAAGTTTTCTGTACAAATGGCATGACATAGTTTATGATTATTTAAACTTAAAAACCTCATAGCGACTCGCATGGTAAAAACCTCTCAGATTTCACATAAAACACATTGGGTTAGTAGATAATGTGTTATACCTTCAAGATTTATATAATTCGGCTACCCCTTCTCAATTTATATAATTCGCATGCCAAACAAAGTGCAGAATTTGAATTTGAATTATATTTTTAATTTCTATTTCTTAAATTTTTTTTTTCTTAGAAATCAGAATATATTAAAATTTTAAAAGATTTTAATTTTAATTTTAATATTTCTTTAAATTAAAATTTCTTTATGTAAAAATCCTAAATCCTAATATGTTAAATTTTAAAATAAATATAGTTTTAATTTTAATATTTCTTTAAATTGAAATATGTGAAGTATGATCAATTTGTAACAGTTCTAATATGTTAAATTTTAAAATAAATTTAATTTTAATTTTAATATTTCTTTAAATTGAAATATGTAAAGTATGATCAATTTGTAACCGTTCTTGTAAATTGAAAAATATTAATAAGTTTTTTTTTT
>ML787395.1:109693-135898 GCA_009831015.1 Picea engelmannii | reverse complement strand
AATGGATTAGTAATTAGTTAATGTAAAATGTTTAATAAAATATTAAACTTTATTTAAAATATTATATGAATTAAGAAAAAAAATTAATTATGGATTAATGTAAAATGTTTAATAAAATATTAAACTTTATATATAAATTAAGAATTTTTTTTATATGAATTATATGAATGAATTAGATCATATATGTGGATAAAAGGTACACCGTGTTTTAATTTCATTGTTTTTTTTTTGCTTTTTGTAAATCACGAGAAAAGATCGTCAAAGAACAAATTTACAAGAAAAACAATGCTACGACCAAGAAATTACCTTGAATTGAACTGAAATTGCAGAAAACTTGTTGAAAACTATAAAAACTTGCAACAATCTGTTCGTCTAAACAATTTAGACAAAACTTACTGAAGTTAGAATTGAGCAATTTGGAACAATTTACAGCAAAATGCATTTCTAGTTACCAGCAAAATGGACATGTATTGCAACTATTTTGAACAATTTGTATTTAAAAAACTGTACAAATGAGGTGATCCTCATTTGATCACAATAGTATCATAAATAAATAAATTTAAATATTGAATAATAATAATAAAATATTAAACTATGGAAAAAGATGAAAAAAATACAAAATTGGTTAATTAAAAAACTAACTAGCATTCAAAGTTGAATAGACATTTAGAGGTGATCCTCATTTGATCACAATAGTACCATAAATAAATAGATTTAAATATTGAAAAATAATAATAAAATATTAAACTATGGAAAAGATGAAAAAAATATAAAATTGGTTAATTAAAAAACTAATTAGCATTCAAAGCTGAAGGATTCAGTGCCTAGCCACATGTATAATAAAGTAACGTATGTATAATAAAGTAACGTATATATGTGAGTATATCCATGGATATATGCCGATGCAATTAACAACTTATTGTATAATTAGAAATCGTCATTTACTTAAATTAGAAATCGCCATTTACGTAATAAATTGTTGAAAACAGTGGGTTTAGAGATTCGTATTTAAAAAACTGTAGAAATGAGGTGATCTGCCAAATTAGCTCCTGCTTAAACTTGTTTCTCAATCCTATTTACATAACCGAATAAACCCTCGTTTTCCCGAGTTTGAATAATGGATATGACAAGTGGCAGGGCAAAGTTTGAAAAGTTTGAATAGTTTTGCAAAGTTTGAATAGGGTCAAACTAACCGAATTAACCCTCAAAATAGCATTTTTTTTTTCCATAAAATAGAGACTCGGCCAATTTCTGATCATTTTGTTCATTTAATGGAAGCCACCTGAAAAACACAAAATTTTTGGATAAATATTAATAACATAGTAATAATTTATGATCGGTAAATATTAATTAACCCTAAATAATTTATGATGGACAATAAATAATAAATACTAAATAGAGACCAAATTTTTCGATAAATATTCTTGAACAATTTATGATCGATAAATATTAATTAACCCTAAAAAATTTATGATGGATAATAAATAATAAATAGAGACACCGAATTTTCGATAAATATTCTTGAACACCAAATCAAGAAGGATTTTAAGGTTTTGTCAATATATAGATTTGATTCGTGGAAAAATTCAAAGAGGATAATATATTTAGTTTTAGTATTTATCAATATTTTGTAAATTAGATAAATTATTATTAATGTAAAATATTATATAATAATTCAATTGGGAAGGAACTTTTATAAAATTTATAATATTCCAATGGAAATCTTTCTGCATAATTTCCACTCAAAAGTATTTATTTAATAATAAAAGTTACCTTTTGCATATGACCCAAAGTTAATGAAAATTTCAGAAAACACTTTAAATTTAAATCAGGATCCATCAGCCAGCAGTAAATATAAAAGAAACGGCGCTGCCATTTTCACATGTTGATAATATAACTGAAAATAAATACAAATGGTAGTTGACTGAAACTTGTTGTTATTTTAAGATAATTGGGAGTTTAAAAATGGTGGATGCCATGACAAAGTTACGTCTGACAATATCCACGCCCACTGTCGAGCGTGTGTAAGGTGTGACGAAACGGTAAAAACCAGAAACCCGATGTGAGGTGCGAGACATTGACGGGGAGCAATATCCAGTTTTCCCAAGTTTGAATAATGGATATGACAACAGGCAGGGCAGAGTTTGAATAGTTTTGCAGAGTTTGAATAGGGTCAAACTAACCGAATTAACCCTCAAAATAACATTTTTTTTCCATAAAATAGAGGCTCGACTCGATTTGATACGACGGGGTAATTCGAGTTTAAAATTTACCTGTATCTGGATGAGCTTGGAAGATTCCCCGTGCTTAAGAAGATCTCGGTCAGCAAACCAGCAAAGAAGGATCGCGATCCTTTTCGGAAGACAGAAGAAAACCCAGCTGAATGAAATCGGTTATGGATATGTTGAGAACCAGAGCGTGGGTAGATGGATAATTAAACTCGGGATGAATGTTGGATATTTCTCGCCGCGCCTCGACCTCCCACGAAATCTACCCAATCCATCAGAGTACAGAAAGGGCTGATCCCAGATCACCTCGAAAACCATGCATCCATTAAGCCGCAAACGGAAAACAAAAACGGCGCAGGGGGCCAAGGGTTGTTGGATCCAGGCGCTGATGTGGAGGAGATCGTGCATACGATGGGAATATGCATGTCTAACATGCCAGGATCATCCCATGGTCCATGCGGTGATGTGTCGATGCATATGCAGACGTTATCCAGATACATATGAGAATATCCATGCACTGATAGAATCTTAATAACTCTGCAGCAGGCTGGATATTGCTCGTTGTATTCTACAATCAGTCACCTTTGACTCTGTCATTGGCGTGTATTTAATTTCCATTTGAATCGTCATGTCCGCACACCGTATGGTACAACTATAGTTTCATTCCATTAATTAAATTCCATATGATTGGAAATTAGTGTATGTATGATTATATAAGTATTTTCGTACATGGAAATTAATTAAATAAATATCATACATCACAGTAATTTATTTTTGTCGTATAAATTCGGTGCAATTTAATTTATTGAAGCGCTTTACAACTCAATTGAAAATTTGGTACAATTAATTAATTAAAAATTGTGCAGTCCATACAATTAAATCACAACATCGTTAATCAAATTAAATCATTGGTCGTACATTCCGTAATTAAAATTAGGTCAAAATCAATCGGAAAACCCCACCTGTGACCAGGAAGATGACTATGAATGAGTTCAATACAAGGTTGGACAAATTGGAAGCAAAGAAAAACCAATTGAAAAACAGATCAGTCAGAACAATGTTAACTTACAAGAAGAACAAGCTAAGTTGAATGATATGGTTGTTAACTTACAAGAGAAAGTTGCTGAAAATCATGCTAAAGTGATGGGTAGTCTACAAGATCTCATCAATTGTAAAAATAATGTTATTCCACAAAAAAAAAACTCCTCAATTGATACAAACCCCTCGATCTCACTTAACTTGCCAAATCCACAAATAAGTATACCCTCATCTAACCAAAAAATCCCACAAATAAATACACCTCAGGGACTGGTATTTCCTAGCCAATTCCCTCCATATACCAGCTTTGCATATCCACCTAGAGACAAACTTGAATTGTCAAAATTTGACGGGAATGAAAAAAATGAGTGGCATGGTTTAACAAAGTCAAAGAACATTTTTAAAGTTATGGTATCTATAACGATGATTAGAAAATCATATATGCATCCATGCAAATATAGGGAGATGCATATAATGGGTACATGTGGTGGAAAAAACAGGATATGCAATAAATTGGAATACAAAATTTGACGGGAATGAAAAAAATGAGTGGCATGGTTTAACAAAGTCAAAGAATATTTTTAAAGTTATGGTATCTAGAACGATTATTAGAAAATCATATATGCATCCATGCAAATATAGGGAGATGCATATAATGGGTACATGTAGTGGAAAAAACAGGATATGTAATAAATTGGAATAAGTTTAAAGATGAGTTCTTTAAAAAATTGTAGGGTGTCAAAGAAGAGGATTTTTATACAAAGTTCACCATATTACAACAAAAAGTGAACGTGGATGATTTTACTTGTGAATGGGAAACACTAGCTACAAGAGTATCAGGTTTATCAATGCAACGTCTAGTTCAATTGTATATAACTGGTCTTAAACCCCACATCCAGAATGAATTAAAGTTACACAATATCATGGATATGGAAACAACAATACGTAAGGAAATGAAAATAAAGAAAAAAACTTGAAAGATCATTATTACAAAATTTTGATAAGACTTATTCACAACGAAAAGACAATAATTGCAGGTTCTATGAAGACAAATGGATACGTGGACACAAATTCCAAACCCAAAAATAATATATCTTTGAGGATAAGAATGACTCTGAATCCTCCAGTAGCATATCCGAGGAGGAATAAAATAAGAAATAAAACAAGTGTCATAGATGCGGTGAAAAGTGGGCTCTGGGCCATAGATGTGCACCTAGCCACACATATCATTGCAAAATTATGGATAGGAAAGAAGTGCAGATTTCCATTGATGAAGACCTACTAGACATTGATTAGGATGAAAAATCATCAAGGGTGTCATTATCTTCAATCACATGCATAAAACAAAATCATGAGGAATATAAGTCAGAGGTATTAGTCCAAGGAGAAAAACCACCTATAATATGTTATCCTCCACCTCATATGAGGAGGAAGGGTACTTCCCACAATAGTATGAGTAAGAAACCCATGAATTCATTTGAATAAATTACATAAACAATGGAACAAAATACCTTAATGCTCAAGGGAAACATAAAAGGAAAATATATCGCAATATTAGTATATTTGGAAAGAACCCACAATTTCGTGGACATTAATCTTGCAAAAAAATTAAATATTTTTGTATACCTTATCAAGGACCTCATGGTTACAATTGTAGATGGTCAACCAATCGAAGGAGTAGGATTATTCCATAAAGTTTTGATACATATACAAAAGTTGAAACTACAAACCGGATATTACGCTCTACCCCTTTATGGAATAGACATAGTGTTGGGAGAAGAATGGTTGATGCAACTAGGAACCTACACCACAAATCTCAAGGAACAATTCATGGAATTCAAATGGCAGAGGAAGAATTACAAGTTATGTGGTTCAGGAACCCAAAAACTTTCGCAAAAATAACTAGAAAATCACATACTTCCACTGCAAACAAATCTGCCAAATAATCATAAACAAATATGGGATCAAGGTGAAATTCCAAATGAGAAGATGATTTCATTACTTTAAGGACAACCCAAATTTGAAGAGGGAGGAAATGTTATAAACATGAGCCTAAGTATAACAATAAAATTATAAAATAATATATATAATAAATGATAAATAAATTAAAGTTAAAAACCAAATAATAAAATGAATTTTATAAATTAATAATAAATTAAAGTCATGACTCCTTGATAAAGGCGCCTAGGCTATATTAAATCGGCCCTCTCAATGTAAAGAGAAACATCCATATTCAATTATTATTCTATTGGATCAATCCTTTCCATTGAGAAAAAAAAAATATATATATATATATATATAACAACGAGATAGATGCATATATGCATGTTGAAGGTGAATGTGTTTTCATAGAAGTAGTTGTGAATGTTATGGATCATGTGGAAGCTGGAAGGATGCACTATAGGTGAAGATTTATTGAGAAAATGGCGAACCCGAAGAGGAAGATGAATGGGGATTAAGAGTCCATTGGGAAATTGAAGACAAATTGTTTCATAAGGGGAATAAAACACAGCGTCAAGTAACTACAGAGAGGGAGATTGCATAAGAGAAGAAAGATCATGAGAGGAAAGGAGAGTGAGATGGTTGAGGTTTCCATGGCCTTGGGCCTAGAAACCAAATGAATTGTAAGCGCATATACAACCATGGAGTCGGTGTATTATACTATGTACGAAATGAATAAAAGAGTTTGGGTTTTGCATATGTAAGCCTTATGTGTGTGTATGGATGGATTTATGTATTTTTTTGTCTTGTTGTGTTATTGACCAGAATGGATGAAAATTAAATCCCAGTAGAGAATAGTTCCATTGTGATATTATTGTGCAGGTGGGCATGAATCTATATAAGGTCATGCGTGGATTTGTGATAACCTGCAGGTGGACGTAGAGTCTTTAGAAAGGTTGTGTGGGATAAATGATTCTTTACATATGTGTGAGGACCCCTAGATTTGTAAAATAACCCTTGGTCACATATTTGAAGGTACAATATGGTTGAGAGAGTTTATTGTAAGATGCTTTAGAAAATAAGCATTGTCGTCGAACATAATTATGAACTCAGATAGTTCTGTCTAAGCACAGTGTAACACATTATTTTGGTCACTCTGATGATGACTTTACAAGTATGTAATCAGGCCCTCAAAATCATCTTTTGCCTGAGAAAAGTGACTGCTTTCCTCCCTTGAAAGACTACTTTTTATAAGGACGCTACATGCTACCAATAGTGTACAGTGTGTAAATCCATGTTTTTCGTAGGCTGCTCTATAGCTGCCCTGCGAGATTTACACAAGCTGCTCTATAGCTAGCCTGCGGGATTTCCGCAGGCTGCTATGTAGGCAGGGTGCGGCGGCGTTTGAAAGCCAAAAGAGGAAATAGGTTCAAGGAGTTTCTAGAAAGGGAATCTTCTGGAATGTGAGGTGGCATCCATATGGTTATGATCCTACTGACTTATCTGATCTGGTGGGATCATCCTCATCCCTTTAAACACTTCAGCTTCTCCTATATAATAATGGGCTTCTCATGGAAAAGGTTAAGCACAGTTAAGCAAAGTTGAGCAAAGGATTGTTGGAAGAATAGGCTGGAGATTGTGTGAAGAATATTATTTCAGTTGATACTTGAGGTCTACATTTTCCCATCAAGCTTTTGAAGATCATCTTCATGCAAATCTTAGAACAAGTATATGTGTGTGTTGGAACGAAGGACCACTAAAAGGGAACTTGTGACATCAAGGCATTTCGGTTGTATCTTCCACTTTTATTCAATATAATATAGTGGCATGTTTATTTCCCATAAAATTATTCTCATTTTATTACATGACTCCTTGATCCCATGTTTAAGTTTTCATTGAATCTATCATAGTTGCTTTCACTTTGGTTGGTTTGTGTCATTGCAGATCTGGTTTCACAAGAGCACCGGAGTGAAGCAGGAACAACAAATATATAAGGAAGCGATCTCAAAGGTAAGTCATCAAATCCTTATTTTACACTTAGATCAATGATTATAACTTAGGGAAAGTGTCATGTCATGTCCTGATTTGTTCTAGATCTAGGTGGATCTAGGGAGATTAGTTTATGTCTGCATTTACCGATTTATCCTATAACAAAATTAGCGACTCCACTAGAGATATGACTTGATTGTGGTTTTTTGTTGGAAATTTGTTTTTTCCTACTCTTTTTTATCTTAATTCAGTCTCTGAGTCTGTAGGAGATCTATTCAGATTCTCTGAGTTTGAAAGTTCACTGAGATTTTTTACCTTTTTTTCATAATTTCTCGATTTTGATATGTGTTCGCACTACACCTTATACCTATCCTACGGAAACCTTTGATTTCCGCACCCTAGCTATTTTCTTCAGTGTGTACTTTCTGCACCCTCTCTGTTTCTGGCCTGTAGAAACTCTATATTTCCGCACTGTAATGTGCTATTAGTCTGCGACGACGTCTGTGAAATTTTTGAGTGGGGTTTTGGCCTCTGTTGATGCCCAGTTTTTGCTTTAGTCAGCTGGGGGGAACTGTTTTAGCCAGTGTTTGACTATTTTCTTATGTTTAACATGTTTTTGATTGGTTTTCGGAGTTCGAACACCTCTCTTAGTCATTTTCCAGTTTTCATTTTTTATTTTTAACAAGATTGGTATTATCTCTGAGCTTGTATTTGAGTGCTTGTTCGATTAAAAATCTTGGATTGGATTTGAAGTTTTGGATTGATTACATATTCTAGATTGCTTGATGATTGTGAGGTTATTTCTTCATTTTCATTTGGGGAAATACTTTTCTCATCATCTTTTACTGTTATCTTCATTGAAAGTTTGATTTGGGTGCTTGATGAAGGTATAAATTTTTCTTTTTGGATTACTTGTCCTTTCTCTATCATGCCCTTGGTTTGGTCTTAGAAAGGAAGAATTTGAAGTTATCCATTCTTTTGAATAATCATACATAATAAAATTTATTGCATTTAAGAGAAGAGAACATTGAATAACTTCATTGTTTATTGGTTGTTTGAAATTGTGTTCATTTAAAGAAAAAAAAGGAAGTATATTTCGTAGCTAACATCATTCTGGAAACACCTTCTTCCTATTGTAGATAGAATTCATTGAACGAAAATTTGCATCATTCATTTCAATTTGCATATTGTTGGGTCAAGGTCTTACACAACATCGATTTCATTCTTGTCTCCCTTTTGAGAAACAACAACCTTTAAAAATATTGTGAAAATTTAAAACTTAATTAGTAACATTTTCTAGGGATCTTTTACACCAACATTAGCTAGGCTAGAGAATTGGAATAGGCGGTGAGACACACTCTCCAAAGAACAAAACACACAATAGAATCTTGTGATAGGGAGTGTTAAATTCCATTTGCAACATTTTGTCCTGGGAAGCCCTTCCCACACAAGGGTCAAACCTGAGGTCGCATTGAGCTTGGAAGAGTTACTCACCCTACTTTGTTGATATCAGTGTAGAGATTGTGTGTATTATGGGGTTCGCTTGAAGGTATACCCACAGTGATGAGTGGAAGCCTCTCAAGTTGATTTTGGGCTAGATACCATGCACTTGCATGTGGATCGGACCGTCGACTGTCTCCCCAGGCATCATTGTTGTTTTTGGTAGCCTTAGTTGCCTATCTTCTTAGGGTCTTACACAAAGTGACTGTGGAGGGGCAAGTCTTCACGATACCTGGAATCAACGTTGGCCAGACTCACTCAGGCTCCTTGGAGGTTATACCCACGATTATGTGTGGGATCTTGCACCAGGTTTTAATTATGTTAAGCAGGTCGTCAACGTAAATTTTCCACCCTAGCCCAGCCCCTTCTTGTCTCAACTTCGCAACGTTGGATTTCATCACCAACTAGTGACTTCGGAATAAGAAGGTTTTGTTTTCTTGGTTTTTATTCCTATATTCTACTAGAAAGTGTTATTTGTTTACATAGTTGGCCATAGGCTTTTTGCGTAAAATTTTCGGTTCGGCCAACATTGACCCTCCACATCATTCGCATAGGATGCAAGGACTACCTCTGGAAGATCTAGAAGTTTCTCAACCCTTGCTTCCTAATCCACCAGAGGAATCTCCTCAACAGAGTGAGATCCAAGACCACATACCTTCACAAGCGGAGAGAACTGACTCTTTAGAAAGTTTTTGAATCGTTTTTTATTCTTTGGACGCTTTCTGCTTACCTCCTGAATACGAGAGACGTATTCTCTGACTGAACTCGTCCAGAGAACTTGTTGTTGACACTTCTGGAATCCTTGCCAACCTTGAAAATGAGGATCCTTTTTGGACCACTAACATATCTCGAACTCTGACTTCTAGGCATAACCCTCCTAGCTCATATGCAGAAGCTGAGATACCTGTCATTTTTGAACCACCCGAGACATCTACTACATTTACGATACCTTTAGATCACTTTAACAGTACAACTTGCTATTTCTTCGTTGGTTCAGAGGCTAGTCCTAGCTCAACTATCCCTCTTCAGTAGGCCCATTCCATAATGGTCCCAAACACTACGATTATTCCCACCGGTAATACGGTGGCTAGCCAACCTCCTATTGGAACACCACTTTCATCTAGACAAATATCATCACTCCCTCTTGGGTATAATTCTTTGAATGCTTCTATCCCCATTATTACCCAAGTTCCATACATAGCTTATAGAGTCTTTACTCCTCCTGGGTATAATGTTGCTTCCGGTTATATTCCGACACCATCCCAGTTCCTCTTCGGAGGGTCTTATCCACCGTTTATAGGAGGATTCGGACCGAGTGGCACTACCACCTTTGGAATTTCTACTTCTTTATTTACTTCTGGTTATCATATTCCTATTGGGGGATAGTATAACCCAGGGGGGAAAACTCAATTTTGGGGTCAAACCCAAATTTGGGCATCATCCTCGCCTGGGGGACAACCCTCGCTCGATGGATATAATCCACAATATGGATAGAACATCCCCGAATCACTAGCCCAGTATTGGAATCTTCTTATTCAAGGAAATCGAAAATCATCTGGGGGAAACAACCTCAAGTTATCTCTTTTATACCCCCTATTTCGGGCCAGTCATACCTCGGTTCTTCCAATCCCATTTGGATTTCAAACGTTCAACCAAGTGTCCCTCCCCAAGGGAACATCCCCAATCAATACAACCCCATGGGATACATGCCTTCGCACACATGTCTGAATCTATTAGGACCTTCACCTCACATACAGACTGCTTATGGTTCTACTGGTATATCGACGGGACTCCCTCCCCAAAGTCACCAGTATCCTCTGGTGAATAGACAATTACCCTTTTTAGCCACTTTGGATCTACCTGATCTGTCTAGAATATTGAATGATCATATCCTACATTCTCCCCACTAGCCTGTTATACCAGCCAAATTACCATTCGACATCCAAAAATTTGACGGTAAACCATGAGAGGATTCGAACAACCATGTCATGAATTTCCACCTTTGGTATTCATCCAACTCTTTGATGGATGATTCCATTCAGTTACGACTCTTCCAACGAAATCTCATGGGTTCGGTTGCAAAGTGGTATATAGAACTACCACGAGGTTTCTTCACTGACTTTAATACCCTAGCCATGACTTTCCTTACACGGTACCAATTACTGATCTGTTATGAAACAGGAACCGAGATCATGAGTTCCTTCAAACAAACTAAGGCCACTCACATCTCTGATCACATTCATGAGTGGAGACAAAGACGACGTTTGATCAAACTCAATCTTCTCGATCAGTTATTGGCATAGTGGTTCACGAAATCATTCATGAATGAAATTTATCATGATATTTCCATGGGTGGAGTTGTCATTGAAGAACAGGATATCAGTCGCGCTCAGTACCTTGACCTCGTTTATTCACAAATGGGTACTCTTTACGACTTACTCCCTGATGCACCTCGCCCTTCTACTACCGCTACCCCAACTACCCCTATTGCTTCTCATGCGGTTGATGGTTTGATTGGCACTTTCCATGCTCAACCTCAAAATACACAAGCCTCTCCCACCAACCCCAAGTCTAATGATTCTAATGTTCAAAATGCTATGTCTCCTACTCCTCCCATCGACAAAAACTCTGAGGTTAGCTCTGTTCAATCTACCCCTGCTGGAAAGAATAAATCCAAAAAAGGGAAGGGTAAGAATAAGGAGGATAAAAATAACCCGCAGTCTAAGAAAGCCAAAACCCAACCTGTTGATGATAAGGATAAGCGCAAACCCTGATACCCTTTCCTTATCTGTGGTGATGATCACCATATGAAATATTGTCCAAGACGGGTCGAGGTTACTAAGTTCCTCCAAGGGACCGCAAAACCTCCCACACCTGTCATTTTGTCTAAACCTTTCCCTTCTCAACAGCAGGCCCAATTGGTCATCCATGACCAACCCTCTCCCTCCACTACTTATTATGTACTCATGTGTATTAGTGATTATAGAAAGAATGACATTACACTTACCACTCAGGCCAAAGATTACTCTTCCTCAAAGGAGAAGGTTGACGATATACCACCTCTGTTGGTTCAACAACCTCCCTCAACTTCACCTCCCAACGGTCCTCTTCATCTCGAATGACCGAGTCTCGATACAGCTCTTCACCCTCCCCCAAAGGGTGTTGTTCGAAAGTCTTCCTTCAACCCTCACGCACGTGTTGCTCAGAACTATAGTATTGTAGAAGATCTGGTGCAAGCACCTTCTGCGATGTCGGCTCTCGAAGTCCTTCAAAGTTTCCCTGCTCAACGGAAGGCACTGCTAAATGCTATCGGTGGAATTGATCCTACGGATACAAATTTGATAATTTTTTACCTCAAAGATCACATTCTGAGACTCCCCCCTCAACTAGCATTCCAAATACAAGTTGTTGTCTTTGACAAGAACATTTGTAGGACTTTATTGATGAGGGTGCCTCCACGTGTGTAATGTTTGTTGCCTATTAAAAATCCATCATCTCTCCTCCTCTTACGGAATCACATAACACACTTAAAGCCTTCAATGGCTTTGGCTTTAAGCCCTACAGTGTACTTCCTTCGTTGTTTATTATGTTGGAAGGAAAATCGGTCAATGTTGAAGTTGAGGTCTTCAATGCACCTCTCGATTATAACCTCTTACTTGGTCATAGCTACATTGATGTGATGTGCACCATTGTGTCTACCCTTTTCATATTTTACATTTTCCACATCAGGGAAAGGTCATTACTGTCGACTAGTTATCCTTCTTCAACTCTGACACTCGTACTAGAAACGTACCTTTTATCGTGAAGACACCGCCTGGGTATGAGAACGTCAGTGTGGACCTACTTAAATATTTGACTCTGATGGGTATGTTCCCAATCCCACCTCCCGATGCTCCACCTCCTTTGGTTGCCTCGATCAACATGATTTCCACCTTTGTTCGCAAAACTCACACATCTTATGACCCATGGGTAATACTCGAACTTGGTGATTATCTTCTCTATGGCAACCAAATGCCTTTAAGTCTGGTTGAATCCCCCTACCAAGCCATTCAATCGGAAACCTCTTTTATCCTCTCTCTCAGTGATTTGTCTCCTTACCCATTCCACATTATTTTTCCCATGGAAGAGATGATTATGTCGATTATGTCGATGGAAGACACCCCTTGGGATGATGGACATCATCATTCCATTCTCTTCCTCGAACAACACACCATCGAGAGTTACCAACAGATCTTGACTCTGCCGACCGTTGTTGTCATTTCCTATGTTTCTGAATCGTCACACGACATGTTATATGAAGGGAACTTAAGTAATATTTATCCCACTATCCCCCTTGACATATCCATTAAACATGGAGTTGTTGAAAATGTTCACATCGGAGCTTCATGCTCCATCGACGAGGTTGTCGCATATAAATCACTTTTCCAAGAGTTTCGTGACATCTTCGCTTGGAGCTATGAAGAAATGATGGGTATTGACCCTAATATTTTTGTACACGAAATTAAGACATACCCGGGCGCTAGACCCGTCCGGCAGAGACTTTGTCCGGTCCACCCCCATAAAGTAGCTGTTATTAAGCTTGAAGTCGAAAAACTTCTTAAAGATGGCTTTATTTATCCCGTGGCTTTAACCGATTGGGTATCCAATCTCATTCTGGTTAACAATAAACAAGGTACGATCCATGTCTGTGTCGATTATAGGGATATCAATCAACCTTGTCCTAAGGACAACTTTCCCACCCCCTTCGTTGACCCGATAGTCAACGATTGCACCAGGAGTAAAATATTCTCTTTAATGGACGATTTCTTCGGCTATAATCAAATCAACATCTTGTCAGCGGATCAACACAAAAACACTTTTATTTGTCCTTGGGGCACCTTTTCCTACCGGAAACTACCCTTCGGTTTAAAGAACGTCGATGTGACTTTTCAATGTGCCATGTCTTATTATTTTCATGACATTAAGCACATTGTACATCCATATCTAGATGACCTACCGGTGCATTCCATGCATCGTAGTGACCATCTGGCACACCTCCGATCCATTTTCCTTCGTTGTAGGTTCTATCGTATACGCTTAAACCCACACAAATGTGTTTTATATGTGTAGTCTGGTTGACTTCTAGGTTTTATCGTTTCACGCCAGGGGATCAGGGTTGATCCTTTGAAAGTCGAGGCGAACCTCAATCTCCCTCCTCCTTCTTCACTTCGCCAGCTTCAAAGTTTGCAAGGGAAGGCAAACTTTTTACGTCGTTTCATCCCAAACTATGCTCAATTAACTCTTGGATTTACTCGACTACTAAAGAAAGGTTATGATTTCATATGGGATTCCACTTCCAACAAAGCTTTCGAAGCTTTGAAACTGACTTTAACCCGTACCCCATTACTTTTCCCGCCCGATTATAGTCGATATTACTTCCTTTATCTAGCTGCTTCAGAATCTACCATCTCCATGGTTCTAGTCCAAGAATATGATTCACATGATGAACATGTCATCTATTATTTGATTCGGAGTCTCACAACCACTGAAACCAAATATTTACATGTTGAAAAAATGGCCCTGGAAGTTGTTCAAGTTGTCCAACGTTTCCATCACTACATCATATTATGCTAGACCACTGTAATTTCTGATTGCAACCCCATGTAGCACATTCTTACACTCCAATTGCTAGGGGGAAAGTACTCTAACTGGATAGTGATTCTCTAAGATTTTGACTTAAAATTCGAACGCGCTAAGTCTAAGAAATCTTTGGTGTTTGCCGAACTGATGTGTGACCTTCCCTGTTCTGAGACAGAAAATGTAGCAGTAGATTCTTTACCCGATGAATATATTTTTCTGAGCAGTTTCAATGACCTTTGGTATGGAGATATCATTATATATCTCTAGAATCAAACTTTCTGCCCCGATCTATCTAGAGCTTCCCATTGTCATATACGCTATCAAGCCCGTCAATATATCATCCTCGGTGACACTCTTTATCGCCATGGGGTTGACTCTGTTTTTCAACGATGTCTCATCTATGACGAGGCTGAGAAAGCATTGAATGAATTCCATTCGGGAGCATGTGGTGGTCACGTGTCTAGGTATGCTACTGCCCAAAAGATCTTATGAGAAGGGTATTTTTGGCCTTCTTTATTCAAAGACTGTATTACCATCATCCAAAAATGCCATGCTTGCCAAATGTACAATAATAAAATAAGATCACATCCCGCTCCCTTACACCATGTAGTTTCCGTCGGACCTTTTGCAAAATGGGGTATTGATTTCATGACATGTAAACCTCACTCGATTAGGGGGCATGGATACATTATCGTAGTCGTGGATTATTTCATGAAATGGGCCGAGGCGATGCCTACTTTTGACAATACTGGGAAAATTGTAGCCCTTTTCATATTTAATCATATTATTACTCGATTCGGGATCCCGCAAGATATCATTACTGATCACGGTAGCCATTTTCGAAACTTTATGATGTCTAAACTTACCGACAAGTTGGATCTTCAGCATGAAAACTCAACCCCCTACTATCCACAGGCCAACGACCAAGTTGAAGCAATAAATAAAATCCTTATCACTATGCTTCGTCGGATAATAGGAATCCATAAGACCAGCTGGCACACGATGTTGTTTTCGGCATTATGGGCCTATCGGACATTAGTGAAGTCTACTACAAGATTTACCCCCTTTCAACTAGTCTACGGCATTGAATCCGTTCTCCCGATTGAATGTGAAATACCATCTTTGAAGCTAGTCGTTGAACTTCTCCCAAACACCTCTGCCGAAGAAGAACATATATTGTATCTTATGCAATTAGATGAGACCCGTCGTGATGCCACCCTAGTTATTGAAACCCAGAAGAAACGCATGAAAGCCCAATATGATAAGCATGTCAAGCAACATGTTTTCTCTGAGGGAGATCTAGTTCTCCTCTATGAACAAGATCGTGATCTACTAGGAGCTGAAAAATTCAAAGCTATATGGTGTGGTCCATATATCTTCAAATGAGTGTTAGAGAAGGGAGCTTACGAGTTAGTATATTTTGATGGAATTCCTTTGAGTGAACCCAGAAATGGGATTTACTTGAAGAAGTATTATGCTTAGACTGTCTCTGCATGAGTTCTTGTACTTTTACTGTACCATACTCTTGTGTGTTACTTTTTTGTGTTTTTTGTTATTTGGTTTCCACCCCCAACTGCTTACCTTGCGGTGTGCTTGGTTTCCATATGTCGGTTTCCTCACTACCCTATATTGGCTTCATCGATGGTGCTAGTTGTAGTACTCAGAACCTAGCTTCTTCTACTTGGGAAATCTATGCACCTACCAATGAACTTATCAGTCTACAAGGTGTTTGTCTCGGTCATGCAACCAATAATATCACAGAATATAGCACAGTCATCGAATTATTGACCGATGTTATTTCACTTGGGATTCGTCACTTCGTTGTACGACTTGATTCGCAGGTAGTAGTGCTCTAGTTAAATAATGTCTATATTATCTGAAGTCCTACTTTGTTACGAGTATATCTACAAATTCGCCTCTTGGAACGTTATTTTGATTATGTTGAATATCAACACATTCCTAGATGTCTAAATACATTAACTAATGCTCTAGCTAATTATGTGTTAGACAAACATTTGAGACATTTATAAATCCAATCACACATTACACATTGTATATAGAAGCAGATTAAGTTGGTAGAAGTCTCATGTATATATATAACGATAAAATGTTTTACATCCAAGGACCAAAATATCAAAATATGAAGCCCATGGATTCTACAAAATAGCATCATGGATGCTGCTCATGGTAGCATACTATTTCTCATGCCACCCAACGAAGTAACTGACTAAGTGAGCCAGAAATTCCTACAGTATGGCATTGATAACACCTCGGGATCTCCTCGATCGAGATGTCGGGAATGCCTGTTGTCAGACCCTCTAGGTTCTACTCCATTTCCTCATAGTTGCCATCATCCCACCCTGCTACTACACCTGCCTCTCCTTGTCTCTGGATCAGAGATGTGCTCGGAGGCCGGTGTGGCCCTACATCTGCATGTTCAAAAGTTTTTGATTATTCTTTAGATCGAAAACACAAAAAAAACATCTTATATCCTAAAAAATCCACAAAAACACTATAAAGAACAAAATGTCTTTCTTACCTATATTTCCCCACTGAAATCCCTCAAAAATCCAGGCCAGCATACGCATAATCATCAATCATCAAAATTTGGGGCCTTAACCAGTCAAAAAATGCATCATTGTACTTAACAATGGGGCCCACTACATGTCGCTCCATAAGGTCACACCACCGTTTCATTCTTGGGTCTCGTGGGGTTGGTATTCCCCACTCTACCTGCAGCCGCAAATGAGGGACTCTTTCTAAGAAGAAATACACCAAAACGGTCCCATACCCAAACTACTTTAGGTCTCCATTCTTTCTTTTAGTGAGTTGTGTCTTCATACTGTGGAGCACACTGTCACACCAATTGAACACTCGAGGTCCTGTACATTCAATGGCGTATTGAAAATAACTCTGGAGGGCCATGTGCAGAGAAGTACTTCCTGCCATCCATGTGATATTAAAGAGAATGGTTCTGAGAGTCATATCCCGAACTCCTCTAATGTCCACTTTACCTTTGTGCCTCTCAACCTCAGGTTCACAATGTTGATGGATGTACTCGTTCATCGGCAAGCCAATGACTCGACCCCCTGTTAGGGTCACATGTGCCCCACGATGAGATAGCCCCATCAAAAATTAAATATCTTCGATGTCCAAGGAAAGAACATGGACACCCACATGAAATACTTGTTGGTTCACATCCCACATGTGGACCAAGTACTCTAATAGTCTCAGTTGGGCTCTCATGCCCTTGATCTTTAAGAACTTTAACAAGCCACACTGTCAAAGGGCATTGACGGTGCTCGGATCATTCAAAGCTATGAAGTCATCATTCTCATGCCCTCGTTCTCTCCACTCCAACATTTTGGCAATCAAACACCTACATGGAGATGAGAGAAGACAGTTAGCAACTTTAATCATAATTTTTTGAATTCTTTTTGGTCCAACGCATGCATTTCTTTTTGTTTTTTTGTCCACCGCAACCGGGCTTTAGTTACAGTGCGGTATTTCCACAGGTGAGCAATTGGGTGCCTGTAGAAATCCTTGATTTCCACAGGGCCTGATACTAGTCACCTGCGGTGGCCCCAACGCATGCCTACTGGCCCAAAAACTCACCCAAAAAACATCTTTTAACCACTAAAAACGAATTTCAATCCATTCAAAAGGAAGAGGATGAAGAGCTTATTGTCTTGATGGAGACCATTCCCTGAATGGTCACCTTTGCTCCTCGCAATTGACAGCCGAAGTAAGGGGTAAAAAAGGGGGTTTTAGACAAGTTCTTGACCAAATGCAATTGAAATGGTAAAAAGAACTCTTACTCTTATTTATTTCACTTTTTACCTTTTTTCATAATATTTTATATTATATAAATGCATTTTGTTATAAACCATCAAGTCTAATAGTCTTGTGAGTGTCTTGTTTCTTGCAGGAAGAAGACTAGGGTCCTAATTAATGGAGTATGGATGTTTGTTCCGTAATTTTTTTTCTCTTCGTTACGCATATCAATACTTTTTAAGGTTTTTTAGTAAAACCTTGAGTTCACTCTTCGTTCGTTCTCGTGCTCGAAAATTTATGAGAATGCACCTAAGTATACTTTTGTCATATTTTCGTACTCATCATGGTAAAACGAAAAGCGACACACATGGAGTATCATTTAATCTCTTTTCACACTCCATAAAAATGAAAATATTTTTGAGTGACCTTGTTATGTTCACGCTCGTAAAAGTATTTGAATAAAATGTTTGATGGGCGATAGTTTATCACTTTTTCGGTATTGTCGAACTATTTTACAAGAAAGGAACTAAGAGAGTTCTCTTTAAGTGTTTTTTAGACTCTATAAACATGAAAAACCCCCGAGTTTTATATCTTTGGACTCGTTAAACAAACATCAAAAGACCCACATGGGACCGAACCACTCCTTCTTAGGGTTCGTTAAAAATACTCTGAGGGACTCATCCAAAGGATGATCTTACATTACAAGCATATGTTATCCTCCTCAATATTGTGTAAAAATAAAGAGGTACTTGCTAGAAATGGTAGGGGGAAATTTGGGAAAGAAATGTGTCTCTATATCCGTGTCAGTGGCAGTATTAGTCGCTCTTGAACATGACACCCCCTTTTCATCATTTAAATCTGGGTTAGGAAATCCATTTGTCTCTCATCTGACTTTCTGCAAATTTATATCTTGGGTCGTCTTTGAGTCAATGATTCCAAGACTGTCGTCGTGTCATCCATATTTTCAAGATCAGTCCGAATAAGCCCTCTCTTGAGTTGGCTATCTGCAGTTGTCAATTCCTACTATGTTGTCCTTCCCTGTGTCAATTTCAAATCATATTCATGTTTTAGTCTATCCTAAATTTGTTGCTTATTTCGTGTCATTGATGGGGGATACATCAAGGCCCTCCTATGACAAGTCTCTTCCTGTCGACTTCAAATCATTATCCAAGGATGAGACCTAGAAATCATTTGGTACCTTAGAGCTTGCATGCCCTAATGGCATGTTTCTTCACTCTTGACAATGGATTCACATCAGTGGTCCCTGATCAAAAGATTCCATCGAATTTTCAACTTCAGCTCATTTATTCACACTCAATGGATTGTACTATAGTACCTTGGGAGTCATTGACATCAATGGTGATTTCCCTTTCACTTGTTAAAGTTTTTCATTAATGGTCGTTAATCAAGCGATTTCTAACCATGTTTGACTCCAACACCTATAATCACATGGATAGATTCGTACTTACGGACGATGGGATTAAAGACCCTGGATCTCATCATTCATGGTCTAGGTTGCAATGGAATATTTGTATTGACACATAGATCCACTTTGTATTTCTCATGGCTATGGTTGCATCCGAATTTTTCTCATACATAAATCCACAGTGTATTCCTGGTGGCTATGTAACATTTTCATGACATGGATGCATAGTGTATTATTAGTGACCATGACTTACACTTATGAGTTCAATCATTTGTAGTCTGAACATGGGAATGCCTACTTTAGATATGGTATCGTATTGTGCAGATGCTTGCCTGTTTGCAGGTTCCCGATTGGTGCGTTTTTTGTTCCCGACACACACACGTATTTTAAAAGTATTTCGGTTGTCACAGGTTCCGACCTCTTACTTTGGGGGGCATTATGTTACACATTATTTTGGTCACTCTGATGATGACTTTACAAGTATGTAATCAGGCCCTCAAAATCATCTTTTGCCTAAGAAAAGTGAATGCTTTCCTCCTCTGCAAGACTAATTTTTAGAAGGATGTCGTAGGCTACCCATAGTGTATAGTGCAGAAATCCATGATTTCCACAAGCTGCTCTATAGCTGGCCTGCAGGATTTCCGCAAGCTACTCTATAGCTGGCCTGTGGGATTTCTGCGGGCTACTATGTAGGCAAGGTGCGACGACATTTGAAATCCAAAAGAGGAAAGAGGTTAAAGAAGTTTCTAGAAGGGGAATATTATGGAATATGAGGTGGCGTTCGTATGGTTACGATCCTACTGACTTCTCTGATATGGTGGGATCATCCTCATCCCTTTAACCACTTCAGCTTCTCCTATATAATAATGGGCTTCTCATGGAAAAGGTTAAGCACAGTTAAGCAAATTTGAGCAAAGTATTGTTGGAAGAATAGGTCGGAGATTGTGTGAAGGATATTATTTCAGTTGATACTTGAGGTCTACATTTTCCCATCAAGCTTTTGAAGATCATCTTCATGCAAATCTCAGAACAAGTATATGTGTGTGTTTGAACGAAGGGACACTAAAAGGGAACTTGTGACATTAATGAATTTCGGTTGTATCTTCCACTTGTATTCAATATAATACAATGGCATGTTTCTTTCCCATAAAATCATTCTCATTTTATTACATGACTCCTTGATCCCATGTTTAAGTTTTCATTGAATCTATCATAGTTTCTTTCACTTTGGTTGGTTTGTGTCATTGCAGATCTGGTTTCACAAGAGAGCAGGAGTGAAGCAGGAATAACAAAGATATAAGGAAGTGATCTCAAAGGTAATTCATCAATTTCTTCTTTGACACTTAGATCAATGATTATAACTTAGGGAAAGCGTCATGTCTTGTCCTGTTTTGTTCTAGATCCAGGTGGATCTAGGGAGATTAGTTTATGTCCACATTTACCGATTTATCCTATAACACACAGAAGTGTGTGTCTATGTTCCATACATATGAGAGGTATTCTCTCAAGTTTCAACAGAAGGTGAGTTGAAGTAGAAGGCAAGTTGCAGTAGAAGGCAAGTTGTAGCAGAAGGCAAGTTATTGCAGAAGGTGAGTTGTTGTGGAAGGTGAGTTTTTGCAGAAGGTGAGTTGCAACATAAGGTGAGTTGTAGTGGGAGGTGAGTTTCAATAGAAGGAAATTTCTTGTAGAAGTTGAGTACTCGCAAAAGGATATTTGCAGTAAGAGGAGAGTTGTAGTTGGAGGTGAGTCACAGTAGAGGGTGAGATGAAACTATTGGAATGACTATGAATATTGAGTAGTAGCAAGAGAATGTGGGATGGACATGTTAGTATATATTGGTGTTCTATAGTGTCCATTTTCTTGCACTACAGGGAAGAAAACATGGGTATGTGCGAGTCGACATGAAACCCTAGGGGTTGTGGAATGATCTGGTTGACAAATAAGGGAGGTGTAGCAATGAGGAAGAAGCATTATGGTAGCTATGGTCCCAGTTATGCACAACACAATGAATTTTCCATTGCATACGTACTCTAATGGGTAGGGGGTGGATGCTCCACTTCATCAAGTGGTATCAAATCATGGTTCAACTCTGGGATGGAAGAATATCATAGTTGGTTTATTTCTTGATATTGGTTTCCTGAAGGTTTTCCTATGTAACCATGGTAGCAAGAAGACCTGGGAGAACGTGGGTTCAGAATTTGTTTTCTAAAGGAAGAATGGTGGGAGGAAATGTTGGATAAAAGGCCTATGAAGGGTAGTATGTATGAGGACTACCAAAAAACTCTTGAATATTTCTCTGTAAATATGAGTAGGTCGAGGAGGTGCAGGAGCCAAGAGTTAGAATGGAGATGATGGAGTGGTTATAGTAGACTTAGAGTCTATATTTCATAGGAAAAGAATATTACATATGTCAAAGTGTAGTTGTTGAATGGGAAAATATTGAAGTTGCGATAAGATAGCCAAATATATAAAACTACATAAGTAAAGTCCACAACATTGTTGTTGAAAAGGAATATAGTCTCCAAGATAAATGGTTTATAGAGATAGGTGGTAGTTGTGGTGGCGATTATCCATGACTATTATCTTGAGATGAAAGAATCAGGGTAGGTTATGAGAGGATTCATGATATGGAAGTTGTGATGGTGGTTATCCATGATTGTTATCTTGAGATGAAAGTATAGTCATTGGAAATGAGTGAGTGGCTATGAGAAAAAAATGCAATCATAAGGTTTCCTAGATTGGAGACTAGGCTCATATGTTTTGAGGAACATGTTGGTGGAAGTGAGTGCATGGTTACTGGTTGGTGGCTAGATATTTTAGAATGGGCCTTAATCTAAGAGAAATGAGGATGAAGAGAGACACAGAAAATTATAGCAGTGGAAAATAGAGGAAGAAATAAAATTTGCAGCTCCAGACGAAAGTGGATATACTTGGATGAGAAGAAGATGCAATGGAAGGAATTTGTAGATATTACAACAATTGCAGAATCACAGAGGTTACATATGATTAATATTTCTAAATATATTTACCGAGTAGAAGATGATGTCGCGGAGATAAGTGACCTAGAAGGAAGCATGAGTGAAGTTGTTGAGTTGAAGATGGATGAACTTATAGTCTTGAACATGAGAAAGATAATGAAGATGTTGCTAACAGAGGTAAAGAAGAGAATCCATATATTTTGAGGAATAAGACATGTTGTAGAGGAATATTAGAAGGACTAAATATTGATGAGGACCAAGTGTGAAAGCGTTGTGTGAAGAAAGATCTTTAAGGTATGTCTCTCATCATTTTTCAAGATGTGAATACGCTTACAAAATTGCTAATTAAGGTAGTTTGCATGTGGTTTTGGATTGATTCAAGGGGGGTGTAACATGGAAACATGTGACTCCATGTTGTGTGGCTTCGATCATGAGTGGTTTCTACACCAAAGGCACTTTGTACACTGCATAAAAAATGACAGTGGGATGTCCAAGATGGGACGTGACTTAGATCAAGTTGTGCAAGTGATGCATGGTTGAGGAGAACCTAACCGATGCTTGTGGCAATAAAGAAAGAGAGATGAAGAGGGTAGTAGGACCTGAAGGTGAATTGTAGTAGGAATGAGATGAAATTTCCATATCTCTATGATGAGAGTATTGTTGTGTTGTTGCAGATGGAGGTGCAGCAAGGGACAACAATGAGTTGAAAGAAAGAATTTGCAAAAAAGGAATATTTCTTATAGATTGGAGTGTAAAACAAAGAGTATTATAGAGTTGGGAGTGCAACAGTGATGAAAGTTTCTTTGGGAAGGTGTAGATGTGAATGGTTTACCTCATAAGCATGAGGTCATTCTTTCTTAAAAACCTAAGAATTTTGATGCAGAAGCATCATGGTCATCCTAGGGATGACTCGACAAAGGTAGTTGTAGTACATGATAGTGATGATATAGCAATGATTGGTGTTTTTGGATATAAATGGAGACATAATGTGACATATTGTGGGAAGTGAAAACAATGCTACATATCAAATTGATGTTGCAGATTGTTTCAATGGAGTAGATAGGAACGTTACTACAATCTAAATGCATGGACTCATGATGAAGGTGAACGTGTTGTTATAGAATTAGTGGTGAGTGTTACAGATCAAGTGGATGTTGAAAGGATACACTGAAAGTGAAGAGTCACTAAGAAAAGGGTAATATTAAAGAGAAATAATAACGGGCATGAAGAGTCCATTGGAAAACTAAAGAAAAATTGTTTTAGCAGAGGGATAAAACATAGCGTCAAGTAAATGTTGAAAGGGAGCTTGCAGAAGAGAATAAATATATCCCAAGGAAAGAAGAGTGATATGGTTGAGGTTTCCATGGCCTTGGGCATAGAAACCCAATGAATTTTAAGCTCATATACATCCATGGAGGTAGTTTATTTTACTTTGTGTGAAATGAATAAAAGATTTTGGGTTTTCCAGATGTAACCCTAGTGTGTGTGTGTGTGTGTGTGTGTGGATTTTTGTATATTGTTGTCTTGTTATGTTATTGGATAGAATGTATGAAAATTAAATCTCGTTGTTAATTATTAAATCCCAGTAGAGAATAGTTCCATTGTGATACTATTGTGTAATAAGGAACGAGTCTATAGAAGGTCGTGTGTGGATTTCTGATAACTAGCGAGTGGGCGTTGGGTATTTAGAAATACCACGTGAGACTGATTATTATCTGCATATGTGTGAGGACCCCTATATTTGTGAACTAACACTCAATCATAGAGTTGAAGGGTACAATATTGTTGAGAGAGTTCAGTGTAAGATGCTCTAGAGAATGAGCATTATTGTTGAACATAATTCTGAACTCGGGGAGTTCTATCTGAGAACATAAGTGTGTGACTATGTTCCATATATCTGAGAGGTATTCTCTCAAGTTATGAAAAAATGTGAGTTGCAACGCAAAAGAAAAATTGCAACAAAAGGTAAGTTGCAACAAAAAGCGAGTTGCAGTAGAAGGTAAGTTGTAATAGAATTTGAAGTGCCACAAAAGGTGAGTTATAGCAGGAGGAAAATCACAGCAAAGGGCGAGCTACAAAAATTGGAGTGATTATGAATCTCGAGTAGTAGCAAGAGAATTTGGGATGGACAGGTTAGTACAGACTAGTGTTGTGTAGTGTCCATTTTCTTATACTACATGGAAGTAGACATGGTAATTTGAGAGTATATGCACAACCCTAGGGGTTGTAGCATGATATGGTTGAAAAATTAGGAAGTTTTTGCAAAGAGGAAGAAGCATTAGGGTATGTGTGGTCCCATTTATGCACAAATCAATGAATGTTTTGTTGCATATGTATTATGACGGGCAGGCAGTGGATGTCCCACTGCATCAATATCATAGTTGTCATCAGTGGATGGAGGAATAGGTATTTCCATGTACATCCATAATCCTTTGCTTCATAGAATCACCATCATTTGGTCTACCCAATCATTATAATTTAGCCCATTTAGGTATGGAAACAACCATTTTAATTCAATAGGTGTTAATTCATATTTATATACCTAAATATATAACATTATTGACCTCTTCCAAAAATTTACAATACACTTGAGTGAATCTTAATATATAGTAGTTGAAAATAAAAGGAGGATTATGTTGGACTTAGATTAGGATATAAACCCTACAAAAACCCATGAGTACCAACCTATTTTAAAATTTTGTGATACACTTCAAAAAAACCTATAATATATATCAGTGGAAACAATAAAGAAGGTCTGTGCTGATATGAGGATAAGGTATTAACCCTAAAAAGCCTAGGAAAACATTAGGAGAGTGTTTTCCTTTAAATTAGGGTTAATCCCTATCAATGTTGAATAGAGTGAGATAGGTTTACACTAGCTCTGATACCATGTTGAGATTCACAAGAGATGAAAAATGTAAGGTGAACCAACGAACATACCCTAATATAGTGAAAAGATAAATATGTGGTATAGTGAACAATAGTGGAACAATATTAGTGCACTATCAAGAGAGAAAGAGAGAGAGCACTATATAGTGTGTAAATGTTCTTAAAGAGAGATACCCATAACCATAACAACACATAAGAGAGAAGAAACACAATGTCTTGCAAAAGAGAGAGAAATAGAGAGAAAGTACCCTTAGGCTTATAATTAGTGAATGGGTCACTTGAATGAATATTACAAAAGAGAACTAGTGTATTTATACACCACCAAGGGGTAGGGAACTATCCCCAAGGGAGTTTCGTAAGTGTGGGCTTAGCTAAAAATCCAACATTACAATACAATCAGTGTTACACAAAGGTAGTCTCTTGGCTTCCATAAATGCAATAATAACATCTCACGACCTTAAGTGATATTAAACCCATAAGTTCAACTTAAGAAAGACAAATTATATCATATGAGATTGTGCCCCAATAGGAAGGGATTCAACATATATTTCTCATTGTGAATACAATTGACATTGAAGAAAAGCATTGAAGGTGCATTCTTTGGTGATTATATAGTGAAATTCTTGGATCAACATAATCGATAGATTTTGGATGATCAATCTTTGTTCTTGCGTGATAATTTTTCGTGTCCATAATTAATTAATCCTATATTGAATTTATTTATGAAATGCATGACCATGTCTTGAATGTATTCTTTTTTAATTAATGTATGCATAAAAAAATATTTTGCATTGAGAATCATTTGTGTGTGTGTGTGTGTGTG
>ML787395.1:66588-100105 GCA_009831015.1 Picea engelmannii | reverse complement strand
TTTTTATGCATGTTCAAGTTCTTTAATTGAATCACATGATGATGATAAAAGGAGAAGTAAACTATTCCACATAAGAGTTGTATCAAAACATACGAAGATACATACATTATTTGATCTAGGTTCCCAGGTTAATTTGATATCAGAGACACTTGTTAATAAATTGGAAATAACCATAAGACCTCACCATAAACCTTATCCTCTCGGTTGGGTATCTGATAAAGAAAAGTTAAATGTAACTAAGCAGTGTAGTTTGAGGTTTTCTATTGCTTCTAAGATGATAGATGAAGTGGATTTAGATGTGGTTCCTTTGAATGTCTGTGGTATTGTATTAGGGAGTCCCTATATTTATGATAGGAAGGCTATCTTCTTTCTAAAAGAAAACAAATACCATCTTACAAAATATGGAGTGGAATACATCATAAAGCTCATAGCATAAAGGACAAATCAACACTTGTTAGTTCAGGCCAAGTAAAAAGAGTTAAAAACACTAACAAGAATTTTGTACTCGAGATTGTAAAAGGAGAATGTCATGATAAGTCTGATGTTGTTAATGCTCTTGATCCTTTACATAATAATGAATTCCTTGAGATAAGACAAGTCTTTCAGTGGAAAGGTAGCTAGCAGAAGACCTTCGACACTTTAAAGATCGACATTGTCTCAATGCTAGCTTTACCTGACCTTTAGCAGCCACACAAGATGGAGACCAGTGCCAGTACCAATGTCATGAGAACAGACATGATTTTTAGATCTCTTATGGTTACATCTATTATTTTGAACAATGTTTCCTTATCTCATATCAATAATGATGGATGGTTTGTTATTGATAAAATCTTCAAAGATGTATGTGGGATCTTCCATGGTTTGCAAGGGAAGGAGTTTTGTTTGTCGAACAACTTACTCTGCCACCTTGTATTCCTTCTTTTAAGGAAGTGCATGTAATTGCAGAAGCCTCTATTACTTTTGTATTTGGAAATTTGGGGATTGTGGTACATTTTCCTTGAATGAAAAAGTTTGTAACCACGATTGTAAAGTAATGTGTGTTGTACTTTTGTAATCCCACTAATGAAAGGATAAGGTTGTACACACCATTTATTGTTTCCTCTTGTCCTTGGGAAATTTTTTCAGTGGATTTTGTAAGGGGATTACCCATGTCTAGTATGTGTCATGTCTACTTGTATGTAGCAATGGATAGGTCATGTAACAAGCATGTTGCTCTGTTGTTCTCCCAATATGTATGGTTCCATTTTGGGTTGTCCACATTCCTTATCTTCGATCGAGAGTCTCGATTGTTAGGAGAATCTTGGACAAATTTGTGGCTACTCATGGACACCAAGAGGAGGATGAGCACTACCTTCTGTCCACGGGTTAATAGACAAAAAGATGTGGTAAATAGTAAAGTGGTTCATTTGATTCAAGGATACTACAACAATCAATTTCCCTATGTCTAACTTTCTTAAAATCAATCCATGTACTCTTCCACTCAGGGTTCACTAGTCGAGACGTGTCTTGGGTATTTACCTAAGATTCCTTTGGACTTGTTGTATGGTAAATATGTTAGGGAGAGAGATGTAGCCCGCAATTTCATTCAGAGGATTCAGCAGGTCAACTAAGCAGTCAAGGAGCAGATGAAGGAAGATTTCATCCTAGATTGAATACTGAGGACTTCACGTAGGAATGACATTTCTTATATTTGAGTGTGCCTAAAGGGCATACCACCAGGAAAGGCATGGCGGATCGAGGAGGGAAGAGTGAGGGAGAAATTCCCTCACTTATATGTTTATTGATAAAGGATTTTGGGGTCCAAAATATCTCAATGGGAAGGCGTGATCCGAAAGGATCCAGGAGGACGTAGGAATGACTCAGAGTTCTCATAAGTACCTCAGGAAGCTCTGAATGGCCTCAACAGATAGAAAAGGGAAAAAAAAAAATTAAATTCCTCAAAACTCAATAAAATTGGCATCATTGTGAAGAGAAGGTCACAAGCTTTCCAACGGTGTAAACAGTTCATTAAACAGAGTCCAGATGAAGAAGTTATGACCAGTCAAAGTTTGGTCAACCATGTCAAGTCAACCAGGGGACACATTAGCATCTGTCAGTAGATGAATAGATAGGGTGACATCAGAAAGATGTAATGTTGACATCATTATGCCACATGGTAGCCCCATAGGTTTCCACATGTCAAGCAGATTTGGCATTTTCAGGGCACCAAATGGACCAATCAAATTTTTCCATGTGGAACCATTGAGGAGTCGCCACATGGCTCAATGATGGGATGACACTTGGAAACCTTCGGACACGCCACGTGGACACGTGTGATTTGGAAACTTGGCGGCATGTGGACCTATACGGCGATGATGCATGGAATATGATGTCAGTTCCACCTGGGCAGTTGATTGTGTATCGGGAAGCCTATAGGAAGGCGCTACATGGCCCAATCACGGGGTTCCACATGGCATCCCACAAATTCTCAATGAGAGCTAGAAACCAACAGTCGAAAAAAATATTGACCGATCGGCGCTGGATCCGACAGTCGGATTGTAATCAACTATTGTTATATATATATATATAGCATAACCGATGGTGGATACGAACAGGCCAGTGGCCGGTCTGGCGGACCCCCACCAACTATTATAATGGTTAACACATCCACCAAAAATGGGGTCTGGGAGGATTCAAACCTCGGACCTCCCGTAACCAATGCCTAATTCAAACCTCTGCCAACTGATAAACCTAACGGCCCTATTGTTTTATCCACTGGGAATTTAATGTTTAAACCAGACTTTTTCTAGAGCTGGGAGGAGGCACGTCCAATCCATATCAGGCATGGAAATTTATGTAGAGTATAGTCATTTAATGTAGATTGTAGGCACGTAAATCAAGACAAGATTTTTTATGGGCCTAGAAGTGCCAGTGTTGGATTGAGGCATGGAGACAGTCATTTTTGGGTAATTCGATGCCACAAATTCAATGGTGTTGTTTGTTTTCTTATTTGAACAAAGATTCTTCATCTTATTTCCAGAATGAGATATACGTATGTATTTTTCCAAATTCTTTTGTTGAGTTAATAAAAAGGCGTACCCATTTGAGAGCAGGACCCGGAGACGTAGTCCACCAAGGGACGAACTCCGTTATCAAGTTTTGTGTTCATATCGATGATTATGTATCCTTCTTATTGAGCTTTCCTTCTTTATGGTGCAATTCAATTTATGCTCATTTAATACAATTCTTTAATAAGTCGTAATGATAAAAATATCATGGATCACTACGGCTTCAAGTGGCATTGTGGTACTGCCTCCAAGTCTTAATTTACCCATTTGGAGTACCCAATTTTTATAGAATTTAATTAATTAATGGAAAATAAATGGGCTTCAAAAAAGAATGCATTGAAAACAAAGGTGAAGCACACCCTCTACAAAGGAACCCATAAATGAGACAATACAATCCCTTGTATGTCATGAACCCCATGCCCAAAATTATTACCCCCATCCACTTCATCTTCTCCAAATTACTTAGAGAAGGGTCCACCTAGGAAACACTCCTTGACTTAAGGAAGGACTCACCATAGAAGTCACCTTAACAACCCTCCCATACCTAAACTTGGAAAATTACATAGGGTCTTTGAGCACTTATTTAATTTGATGAAGTAGTTTTAATGCACATGTTTAGGTGGCTCTTGTATTAAATGTGATTTTACTTACCATGATACATCTTACTTGATACCCTTGGAGGGCACACTCAGCTATCTTTGCAGGACCTTTTCTAATGGACATTTTGAAGGAACAAGCCTAGCTTGGGCCTTCATTGGGGCAGTAAGCCCACAGGTTGGATGCCATGACCCAGACTTTGGGGGCAATATAGAGGTTGTAAATTGCCTTTGGAGGAAAGAGACAAGACCTTGGATATGACACATAGCCCTATCCATCCCAACTAATTTCCTTTGGAGGCCTTACACCACACTTTTGTGGATTGACGTCTTGACTGGGGCTAGGGTTTGGTGGTGATGATGATGATTTGTTGGACACTTTTCACCTTGTGATGAGGAGGATCCCTTGCACCATGGATAATACCCTATCACTTGAAGGGAAGGCATTAGGAGGCCCAACGAATTCCTCTTATTTCTCAACTACTTGCTAAATGTGACAAGACATCACCTCAGAAGGGGTTGATGTCACCCTTAGGGTTTCTTTTTGTGCAAATTTTAAAGTTAAAATCAAATTACTTTGTAAAGGGGGGAAATAAAGGGGGATGACCCCCTTATTTTGTGGTTTACCCTAACTAAATGTGGACAAACACTTTTTAGAGGTTTTGTATAAATAAGGATCAAATTCATTTCATTTTTATCATAACTCTCTCATGTGAGAAGAGCTACTTGGATGAAATTTGCATCCCTCTTGGGAAAACTTCATCTTTGTCTCTCTTATGCTATGGTTTATACTTGTCATGTGGAGCTAAATGGTGCACTATCTCTTGGAGTCTATTCTCTTGCTATGGTGACTAGATTTTCTTGATAAATAAGGGTTTATCTTTCATGCTTCTTGGAATTGGTAAGAAAAATATGCATATTGTTAGTTCTTATTTTTTGTTTCATGGTTGTTCTTGGCTAGGTCCTTGGAGGAATATAAGGGTATATACCCTCCACCATGTTTTATCATTATTTTTTATTGAATAATCCATTGTGAAGGTTGCTAGGAGGAGTAAAAGGGCTTACACCCTCTTAGATTTACCTTGTTAGGGATACTTGCTCTAGGGAGTAAAAGGGATTACACCCCTATAGGAGTGGTATACCTAACCTAATACAAGAAGACTCCATAACCCATTTGGAAAGGCACGAGTGTAATTTTGCATTGGAGAAATAAATTACTTGCATTGGTACACGTGATTTTGAGAGATATCAAATTTGTTTAAGTTGGAATATTTTCTTTGTGTCTTAAGCTTTCTCAAGCCACTAAGGCATATTGATTGGCCTAGTATTCCTTTGGTTATAATCAATTAAAATCTACATCCATTATGGATGAAACAAAACACATTAAAACTCTCACTTTAACTTTCTTTTTCAACGATAAATATTTTCTTGGAATCCACAATTATTGTTCTACTGCCTATTAGCTAAGTCGTTGATGGTTTACTTGTTGACTTTTATGGTTGAAATTTGTTTTTGTAGCAAACAATTTCTATAGCCACTTGGTTGTTACTATAATTCTCTTAAAACACTATCTAGCAGCCCTCTTTTACCATCAAATTTTGTGCTAAAATATTGGAACATTATCTACTTGTTTAGTGCTTCATTGTCCAATAATTGTTTCATACTTTGGATGGTTATTTCTGTAGTTAACAATAGTTATGTTTTATGATATATATTTTTGTTTATTTCTGCAATTTAGGATAGAAAGCATCACTTTCTTGTTCCTTTTATATTTAATATTGTATCTTGATTATTTTTCTTGTATCCAGTAGGTGTAACACTCTAGTGTAGGTACCCAAGTATTTTGCAAACATCCTCCATCTGCAAGACTCACTTTCAAGCCATCCTCCACTTCTTATTTTGACCTATATAGGCATCACCTTCCATTAGTCCACTTTCCATCTCATTTCCCCCTAGGTTCACCCAATATTCCCCCCTTGTGTAGGATTTCTCCTTCACTAAAGCGAGGGGATTACCTATATAAGGTGAAAATGGGTAGGTATTCCCATAGTTGTCTTACCTTTGTATATTGGGTCGGGCTTTTCCCAACCTACAATCTGTGCGATAAATCTTTGTGTCATTGTTGGGGAGGATTTTGAATCCTCTTTCATGCCCTATTGATATCTTGGAAATCTTTGACCCCAAATCCTTTACCCCTAGCTTTCTTGGCAACTCCACCTGAGGGAAGTTCCCTTTCCCTTTCCCTCCTTTGATGAACACTAAGTTCATCTGGCAACTTCGTTAAAACAACATCCCAAATAATGGAACCATGGTAGCACAGGATTTACCGTGGGCCTTCCATAAGGTATACCCTTATATTGATGTTCATAATACCCTTGGATATCCGAACTATTTCCATACAGAGTGGAGGGAAAATTGCCCTAAATTCAACGGTGACCCAACCCTAGTAGTCATCCATGTTGTGAATTATATGAGATGTGATTTAGGTATAAATGTATTGCATGAAAATGTACTAATGAAATTATTTGTATCTTATCTGGAATCAAATCAAAGGAAGTAGATTGCAGAGTCATGTGGTTTGAAAAGTATCTAGTCTTCTACAAATATTGTTGAAGAGTTTCTCAAGTGTTGGGGGACAGCTACTTAGGAATTGTAGGATACTCTCCAAGAGCTCAAATATGTCCTTTATAGAGAATTTTTCCTAGTAGATGGTGAAATGACAGTTGAAGAATGTGAAATTGAAGAATAGTATCACCCACCATCTATAAAATAGTCACTTGAAGAATGTATCCATGAAGAAATTTGTCAAGAATATCTCAATGATGAAGACCCATATGAGACATCGATTTATATTATCTTTCTTGGTGAAGGTGAAATTGTCATGCCCATCCTTCCTCCTGCACATGTAGATGAAGAAATCATTAGCCTTAATGATGCAGATGATCTCATGGAGGACCCCTCTGACATGGTTGATCAACATATTGATGATTTCATACATGTTGGGAGACATTGATGGGATGTGGTTTGTTTCATTTTGGATAAATATCCCATTTACGACATTGAAGGTAGTTCTCAAACAAAAGGGTTTGAGTTGTCATCTTCGAAGGATTAGTCTTCATGCGTATATGATTCAAATTTTTGGTAGCATGAGGATGATGTGATCATATATTTTATTTTTCCATTCTAGGATGATTTGTTGTAACACAGTCAAGGTGATTTTTAGTCATCCCTTAGGAGTTGTGATGCATATCCTTTTGAGGATCCAAATTTTTTCTATGAAAATTTTCATCCACATTTCTCCTCAGATTTAGATGGGCACCAAGACATGGCCATCCTAGAGAAGTCAAAGACTCATTCTACATAGAACCCATATTTTCATCTTGGAACCTTTTGTAGGGACATGCAAATGATGAAGCAACATGTTTTGGTTGTTCGGAAAGATTCTTTCTCTACACTTGAGCTCATCCCCTACCTCATATTTCTTTCTCAAGGGAATCATGGAGTCTTCTCAAGATCTCTCATATTTTCTTAGTCTTTAGGAAGCAGTGGTAATGCTCACAAGGAAAATATGATCCATCATGTATACATGGTATCCCTCTTCAAATATGGATTGATCGGGATTGTAGCTATTCTTCTAGGTAGGATTTCTGATATGACCATGCTTGTGGTTTCTATTTCTAGCAGGATTTCCTCCCTCCCACCCATCTCCATGAGTTTCATTTCATGATTGATTATATGTCTATTTATGCTCATTATTATTATGTTCTTAACTTATCTTTGTTGTATTACATGATTAAGCACATGGGGAGATACATTGATGAAATGATGAACAGGTGGTTGCATTGGTTGTATGACTTCACTCAACGTAAACAAGATACTTGAATTCTTCAAGGCCTAGGCCACACGTAAGTAGGTAGGTCATCTTGCTTTCTTGAATTTGCATATTGGTTGTTCATGGTAGTTCAATTACATTTCATTTCTTATTTTCATTATTCTCTGCTTGCATTATTGGTTTACATATTTTCTCTTTCATCATATTATATGAAAAACAAACAAAAATTTATTTTCTAGATTGGTTGTTAATTTTTAAATTTTGATTTTTGATTATATGAACAAAGGGTGAGTGAGCCACCCTAGATTTTACATTTTGATGTTTCAGTGTAGGCACAAGTCTAACCAAGATATGTTGAGGTTCTCATGCACTCTACGGTGAGTACATGTCCCCAAGTAGGAGCCAGATGTTATCCCCAATTTCTAGGGATAAATAAGGAGATGATGTCTCGAGGCCCTCAAGTTGCATAAATGGAGTATAGAGAGACAAATGACTAGCAGTGTCCACATGCACAAATAGAGACCCACTTCACCACCACGCATCCTCGATTCAGCATGATGGAATTCACCACACTAACTTGCTTCCAAAAGACAATGGGTCTTTCTCCATGAGGTACAAGTCATGTATTGTGGTAAGTGTCACTTTAATACTTGAGGCATTTGAGTATGTTCCATTTAAAGTTGTTTTTTATTATAGAATGTCTGCTTGTAAATTATGCGCTTTGCCTTGTTTTTACCTTGGTGGTTGGCATTGTTCCCTATTAAGTGGTCACCCCCGTGGATGGTTTTTCTACTGGGAGGTTTCCTTGACGATTCATCGTGCATTCTCAATAATATTTATCATTTTTCATACTTATTCCTTTTCATCTCCTTTTGGTATTTTCTAGTGTACTAACCCAATAAGGGATTATACCTCATTTCATGGGAAGAAAGGGTTGAAATCCTTGAGTAAATGTACCTAGAAAAATGTAAAATCCAAAACTATAACCTTCCATATGCTCGCCCAAAGATTTCTTGAGAACGTTGAAACGTTTCTCCTAAATAATTAAAGACCTACAAGAAACAATTTCACATATATAAATGCCCCACTTGTTGAGGGATCTACACAAGTGTGTTATACCCTTTTCTTTACCCACATGGTACTCTATGTACCTCCGGATTCAATTGATGTTTTGTAACTTACTCCAAGTATTATGTTACCCATTTGGATTACCCAATTGTTATGGACTTTAATTAATTAATGGTAAATAAATGGGCTTGGAAAAAATATACATTGAAAATGAAGGTGAAATACAACCTCTACAAAGGCACCCATAAATGAGACAATACAAACCCTTGTATTTCATGAACCTCGTGCCCAAAAGTATTACCCCCATCCACTTCATCTTCTCTACATGACTTAGAGAGGTTTCCACATAGGAAACACTTATGGACTTAAAGAATGACTCTTTGAGCACTTGTTTAATTTGATGAAGTAGTTTTAATGCACATGTTTAGGTGGCTCTTGTATTAAATGTGATTTTACTTTCCATGGTACATTTGAATTGAGACCCTTGGAGGGAACACTCATCTATATTTGCAGGACCTTGTTTGATGGACGTTTTGAAGGAATAATCCCAACTTGGGCCTTCATTGGGGTAGTAAATCCACAGGTTGGATGCCATGACCCAGAATTTGGGGGAAAGACAAAGGTTGGACATTGCCTTTGGAAGAAAGAGAGAATACCTTGGATATTACACCTAGCCCTATCTAGCCCAACTACTTTCCTTTGGATGCCTTACACCACAAATTTGGGGCTTGGCGTCTTAACTGGGGCTTGGGTTTAGTGGTGATCATGATGATTTGATGGACACTTGGTACCTTGTGATGAGGATGATCCATTTAACCATGGAGAAGACCCTAGCACTTGAAGGTAAGGCCTTAGGATTACCAATGACTTCCTCTTATTTCTCAACGACTTTCTAAATGTGCCAAGACGTCACCCTAGAAGGGGTTGACATCACCCTTAGGGTTTATTTTTGTGAAAATTTTAAAGTTAAAATAAAATTACTTTGTAAACGGGAAAAATAAATGGGGATGACCCCCTTATTTTTTGGTTTACCCTAACTAAATGTGGAAAAACACTTTTTAGATGTTTTGTATAAATAAGTATAAAATTCATTTCATTTTTATCATAACTCTCTCATGTGAGAAGAGATGCTTGGCTGAAATTTTTGCCCCTCTTGGGAAAAATTCATCTCTCTCTCTTATGCTATGGTTTATACTTGTCGTGTGGAGATAAGTGGTGAACTATATATTGGAGGATATTCTCTTGCTATGGTGATAAAATTTTCTTGGTAAATAAGGGTTTATCTTGCATTCTTCTTGGAATTGGTAAGAAAAATTTGCATATCGTTAGTTATTATTGCTTGTTTCATGGTTTTTCTTGGCTAAATCCTTGGAGGAATATAAGGGCATATACCCTCCACCAGGTTTTATCATTATTGTTTATTTAATAATCCATTGTGAAGGTTGTTAGGAGGAGTAAAAGGGTTTACACCCTCCTAGATTTTCCTTGTTAGGGATACTTGCTCTATGGATTAAAAGGGCTTACACCTATAGAGAATAGTAGACCTAACCTAATACAAGAAGAATCCATAATGCATTTGGCAAGGCACTAATATAATTTTGCATTGGATAAATAAATTACTTTAATTGGTACACATGATTTTGAGAGATATCAAATTTGTTTATGTTAGAATATTTTCTTTGTGTCTTAAGCTTGCTCAAGCCACTAAGGCATATTGATTGGCCTAGTAGTTCTCTGGTTATAATCAATTAAAATCTACAGCCATTAGGGCTGCACCAAAACACATTCAAACTCTCTCTTTAACTTGTTTTTTCAAYTGTGAAAAATTGCTTGGAAGTCACTATTATTGTTYTACTACCTATTAGCTAACTCGTTCACGGGTTACTTGCTKATTTTTATSATCAAAATTTGTTGTTGTAGCAAACGTTTTCTGCATCCACTTGTTTGTTACTATAATTCTTTGAAAACACTATCTAACAGCCCTCTTTTACCATCAAAGTTTGTGCTAAAATATTGGAACATTATCTACTTGTTTAGTGCTTCATTGTCCAATAATTCTTTCATACTTTGCATGGTTATTTCTGCAGTTAACAATAGTTATCTTTGCTGATATATATTTTTTATTTACTTCTGCAATTTAGGAAAGCAAGATTCACTTTCTTGTCCTTTTGATATTTAGGCTTGTATCTCAATTATTTTTATTGTCTCAAGCAAGTGATACACTCTGATGTAGGTACCCAAGTATTTGGAAACCATCCTCCATCTGCTAGACTCACTTTCAAGCCATCCTCCACTTCTTATTTTTACCTATAGGGGTATCACCTTCCATTACTCCACTTTCTATCTCACTTTCCCTTAGGGTCACCCGATATTACCCCCTTGTGTAGGATTTATCCTTCACTAAAATGAGGGGAGTACCTATCTAAGATGACGGTGGGTAGGTATTCCCATAGTTGTCTCACCTTTATATATTGGGTCAAGATTTTCCCAAACTACAATATGTGTGATAACATGGCCTTAGTTAATTTATCCACCACCACCATGATGGAATCAGGTTGCTTCGTTGTTTTGAATAGTTTAGTAATAAAATACACCATGACAACTTCCCACATTTAGTTTAGAATGGGAAATGGCTACAATAACCCAGCTAGATGTCTATGTTTTGTCTTCACCTTCTAGCATTCTAGGCATTTGTCTATATAATTAGCCACTTCTTTCTTCATTCTTGGCCGAAAGTATTGGCTCCTCGCATCTGCAATTGAATTCTAATATCATAGGTTACCAACATATGGAACATTGTGCATTTCCCTCATCACTAGATTTTTCATCTCATTGGAATTTAGCACATATACCTTTCCTCTGTACGTGAGAATTTCATCTTCCTGAAGCTCATAATATTTAAATTTCTATTGTAAATTTCCTTGTTGTAATGTTTCTTTTATATTCAAATAGTGTTAATCTGAATTTTTTGTTGCAATAATTTTATTTTTCAGATCAGTCTTATACATGTTGATGGCTGCAATATGCATCTCATGTGCTCTCCTACTAATTGCATCAGCCACTTGATTCGCTTTCCCCTTGATGTGTTTAATTTGAAATTTATCTCCATTATTGGAATCCCAACCACCTAGTTTGTCTAGCATTTAATGTGGGTTGTCATAAAAAATGTTTCAGAACATGATGGTGTGTCCTTAACTCACATTTCCTTCCCATGAGGTAATTTCTCCACATTTTTAGAGAATAAATAATGGTTGTTAATTATAGATAGTGGGTAGCCTAATTTATCTCATGCTATTTTAATTTTCAAGACTCATAGCATAACACATGATCCTTTTGAGTGAGGAATCCACTGATCCCTCCCTTTCACGCATCAGTGCACACAAAAAAAAACTTTATCTAGATCTGCAATCTTCAAAATTGGCCACTTGTCAATATGTCTCTCAACTGCTAAAAACTTTCTTCACAATCAGAATTCCATTTGAATTTCACTCCCTTATTTTGCAAAGAAGTGATTGGGATTGCAATCTTTGAAAATATTTTTATGAATCTTTGGTAATACCCTCCAAGACCCATGAATTATCTGACCTTTGCAACATTTATTGGCATTGTCCATCCTCTAATGTCCTCTATCTTCTCAGGATCAACTTCTATCCCATCTTCCAAAATAATATGCTCCAAGTAATGAATCATTTTTTGATAAAAGATGCACTTACTTATCTTGGCATACAATTTATTCTCTCTTAAAAATTGCAACACACCATTCTTAAATGTTGTTCATGTTCCTCATTTGTCTCTGAGTAGATGAGTATATCATCTAGGAACACAATTACAAACTTGTCTAGGTATTCCCTGAACACTATGTTCATCAAGCACATGAAAACAACTGGAGCATTTGATAGCCCAAATGGAACTACTGTAAATTCATAATGCTTGTATCTTGTTCTGAATGATGTCTTCTTAATATATTATTCCTTTATCCTCACTTGATGATAACGTGATCTCAAATGAATATTTAAATGATTCTTGCACCTTTCAGTTGATAAACTAAATCATCAATCCTTGGAAAAGGATATTTGTTCTTTATGGTGAGCTTATTTAGTTTTCTAAAATTAATACACAACCTTAAGGTTCTACATTTATTCTTCACCAAAATAACTAGGGCACCCCAAGGTGACACACTTGAACGTATATACCCCTTCCTTCACAATTCTTCAAGCTTCATATACCACTCCTTGAATTCCAGCGTGTTCATTCTATAAGGTGTCTTGGACACTGAGGCGCCTCCTGGCACCAAATCAATAGAGAAATCAATGTCCCTCTTTGATGGAAATCCAAAAATCTCCCCAAAAAAATCTCCAAAATCCTTCAAGACTAGATGGTCTTCTATAATTGGAATTATATATTTGATTGTCTCTTCCATTTGGGCTACAAAAATATGACATCCCTTCCTGGAACTCTTTTTTAACTGCATAGTTGAAATATCTCTAATAGTTACAACTCTTGGAATGCCTTGAACCTTGTCTTGTTTTTCTTATTCATCAAGACATGTGATTGTCTTTTTGTAACAGTCCAAGACAGCAGGGAATTTTTCCAACCAATCCATGCCAATTATACATTCATATGAACCCAATGGTATGATTTTCACATCTACCTTTGTGTTGAGTCCATTCATGTCTATTAGACCACCTTTAACCAACTCATTGATTTTCCTCTTATCCCCTATGGCTAACTAAACTAACCAATATTTATTATTCTTACTCCTTTGCAAGTGAAATATTTCAACAACATTAGAGTTTAGGTAACTATGGCTAGCTCCATAATCAATTAAAATTGTTATGGGTTGGTTATCAATATTACCTTCCACTTCGATCATGGGGGAATGATATTATGCTTTCTTGTTGTCCAAGGCTGCATAAATCCTTGGCATGTTTCCTCCCATGTATTCCATTGTTTCATCCTCCTAAATATTATGGAAAATCCTTAGTCTTTCTCCTTTGTGAGGTCAATCCCTATACAAGTGATTTCCTTCACATCCCCAACATTGTACATGTTGTTGTCTTGGCCTTTTACCAAATGAATCTTCCATCCTTGGTTCATTTTGGGTTGACTATTGTAACGTACCCAACAACCCAGGCTGGGTGACGTCACTTAAAAATATCTCTTTCTCTCATACCATTTTGTAACATCCCCAGCCACCTGCTAGAATATGCCACATAAAACTCTCTTGAACTCTGATACCATACTGTAATGTCTCCATTACCAGCAATTCCACCAAAATTTATTTGATACAAATTAAAACATAAAGATACACTCTGCAATGCATAGTTATATACATAATCATAATAGAAATATACATGCAACATTAACAAGATAAACTTGTGAAAATAAATGCATGATAATTACTGCAACACATGATTTAACACACAAGTGACACTTATCTTTGATTAAATGTACACCAACTGCATGCAGGCCTTCCACGTTCCTCACAACCTTAGACCACACTGCTCATAACTCTCAGTAGTGGGTCACCCCCGAGCTAGGGATAAACTCCACTTGGGAAAGGGTTCCTATCCAAGCTAAGTTATCTCAATCAACAGGAAACTCAGTCATAGGTAACTCAGCCACATGTGACTCAATCAAAGGAAACTTTGTCACGGGTACCAATTCATACTAACAACCTACAATCCCTCATTCCCCACATGCTTGTCCCACCCCAAGAAGTGTTCCCCTTCTCTTCTCACCAATCCTTAGACTTACCCGCTTCCCTTCCAGGGCTTCAAAAACAAGCTATATAGGAAGTCTCAGATCCCTATCACTACAGTTTGGAACCTCGGGAAATAATTCCCAACAATTCTCTCACCTCAAGAGAACGAAATATCCTACAGGCCTGACAACCTGCCTCTTCAATCTAGCTCTCCAAGCTAAGAAATATATCGATATCTGTGATAATAATCACCAAAATCCTTATCAGAGTAACATCAGGGTTCGATCACAGTAATATTCAGGTACAGATTATAGCTCCCTAATCGCCTCCGCCCCACCAAATGATAGAAAAAGGGTACTAAGTCCAAACCATTTGGATGCATGTTCCCAACTTGACACTTGTCATGTTGAGAACTGTCTTCGGTCCACATGTTCCTCTCCTTGGGACTTAGGATAAAATAATATCCTTACTTTATACTTTTAAGGAATATTAATATAATATTCCTTTGGGTTTAAGCCCCCTTAACCTCAACTAGTGGATTTCTAGTCCCCCATACTCTTTTACGCAGTTGGTCTACTGCAGTGATGTCTTTTTATTATATTGCATATGATTACATTTTCATACTCAATATACAAGTAATGATATTTTTGCATCTAGGTCACCAACCTCAAAAACATAAAGATCGCGCACCAAACAGTGCGCGTGGAACTTTTGGGATGGGCGCGCTCTTCTTTTAGTGCGCCACCCTCGTGCACTTACACAGGTGTGCGTTATAACCTGACATTTATACAAAAATGATCTCTGGCCTCCAAAATCATGCACTAAGATGGCGTGCATTGAATCCTAGAATGTGTGACATCCTGGAAGGCTCTTCTTTTAGTGTGCCAGCCACACGTGCTTGCACTAATGCACGTTTCATTCTTCAATTTGTTCCTCTTTTAGTGCACCATTTCTATGCATTTACACAGGTACGCGATAGACATATTAAACAAGGCACTATAATAATTTTACAAACTGCGCACACTCCTTTGGTGTGAGATTCACACGCACTAACGTAATGCGCGCAGAACCAAACCAACAATATTGTACCATCATCTCACCAACTTATATGTAAAGTATAGTTACAATTACATGTACAATTGGGGCTCAACCTAGGTGTATTACGTTCCCATCCCCATTATTTATGCATTGTCCTCAATGTAGTATATACACATGTACAACCAAAAACTCAAAAGTCTTCAAAACGATGTAGGTATTATACCCTCATAGTATCCTCATGCTCCCAAGTTGCATCCTCGAGGTCGTACCACATCCATTAGACATTTACTAGTCATATGACTCAATTTCATAGTTGTTTGATCTTTTGATCCAATATGCACACCAGATGCACTTGAAACCCACCTTCTTGCTCCACCTGAATCACATTCCAATCAATGACATGATTTGTATCAGGTACATACCTTTTAAGAAATGATACATGGAATACATTATGAATATACATCGATGTAGGCAAGCAAAGCATGTATGCTACAGGTCCAATCCTTCCCAAGATTTCAAATTACATACATACATCCTTAGCATATATTCTATTACATGATTCATCCCAACCAAGTGTAGATAATCCTCCCACTTGGATGGTTTATCCATTACATACATCCTTAGAATATATTCTATTACCTGATTCACCCTTTCTTTCCACCCATCTGACTTTGAATGATAAGTTGTGCTAAAATGCATATTTGTTCCAAATCCCTTAAACAATCCTTTCCAAAAATTTCATGTAAATTTTTTATCTCTATCAGACACAATTGCTTGGGCCTTCCATGTAATCAAGCTATTTCTTTCAGATAGATATCAGCTATGTTAGCTTCCTTGTGAGTGAGATTTACTGGAATAAAATGGGCATCTTTGGTAAGCTTATCAACAACTACCATGATGTAATCATGATGCTTATTAGTTATATGTAGTTTGGTGATAAAATTCATTGTTAAAACTTCCCATTTCCACTCAGGAATGGGAAATGGTTGTCGCAAACCAGTTGGGTCTCTATGTTCAACCTTGACCTTTTGTAATTCCAAACACCTGGAAATAAAATCAGAAACTTCTTTCTTCATGCTTGGACAATAATATTGACTTTTGACAACAACAATAGTTTTCTTGTAACCTGGGTGTCCAACATAAGGTACATTATGCATTTCTCCCAATATCAAATCCTTCAATCCCGGATAATTTGGCACATAAATTATACCCATGTACTTGATAATTTCATCATTTTTCAACTTATAGTCTTCAATGTTCTGCTGTAAATTCCATTGCTGAAGTTTTTCCTTTACTTCCATGTATTTTTTATCTAATTTTGCAACCTCTATAATTATATCTTTCATATAATATTGGTACATGCTAATGGTTGTAGCATGCATCTCATGCACCCTCCTTTTAAGTGCATCATCCACCTTGTTCTCTTTACCTTTGATATGTTTTATATCAAAATCATATTCACTAACAAAATCTAACCACCTACTTTGTCTCGCATTTATATTTGGTTGTCCAAACAAGTATTTCAAACCACTATGGTCTTTACTCAACTCAAATATTTTTCCCATGAGGTAGTTCCTCCACATCTTCAAGGCATGCACTATGGCTTCCAAATCCAAATCATGCATAGTGCCTTTCATGCTATTTCAACTTCCTTGATTCATAGGACACTACATACCCATTTTGACTAAGGAATCTACCAAGTCCTTCTTTATATGCATCATTGTATACAACAATATTTTCATTTGGATCAGAAATCCTCAGTATTGGAGCACATGTTAATAAATGCTTCAAGTGTTGAAAAATTATTTCACTATCATGTGTCCACTCAAACTTCACGCCCTTCTTCTACAAGGAAGTGATTGGGTGTGTAATCTTTGAGAATCCTTCAATAAATATCCTATAGTAACATGCAAGGTCCATGAATGATCTCACCTCTGATACATTCCTTGGTGTTGGCCATCCTTCAATGGACTTTATCTTTTCTGAATCTACTGATATCCCTTCCTATGAAATAATATGGCCCAAATAATCAGTTTGCTTATGGTAAAATGAGCACTTGCTCAATTTAGCATATAATTGATGCTCCCTTAATACTTGTAATACCATTCTCAAGTGTTGCTCATGATCTTTCTCTGACTTAGAATATATAATAATTTCATCCAAAAAGACAATGACAAATGTTTCCAATTAATTCATGAATATACCATTCATGAGACACATGAAGATAGATGGTGCATTCATTAACCTAAATGGCACCATTGTGAACTCATAATGGCCATACCTTGTTCTGAAGGCAGTCATGTTGATGTATTCTTCTTTAATTCTTACATGATGATGGCTTGACCTGAGATCAATCTTGGAGAATATTTTTTCATCTCTCAGTTGATCAAATAGGTCATCTATCATTGGTAAAGGATACATGTTCTTCACAGTTACCTTGTTCAACTGCTTGAAGTCAATGCAAAGTCTCAAAGTTCCATCCTTTTTCTTCACAAATAATATTGGGGCACCCCAAGGTGACACACTTGAGCATATATACCCCTTATTTAGAATTGCATTTGCAATTCCTTCAGTTCAGGTGTACTCATCCCATATGGAGTCTTAGATACTTGAGGTTCTCTAGGCATCATATTGATAGAGAAATCAATATCTCTTTTGGGTGGAAATATTGGCATTTATTTGAATACATCTTCAAACTCTTTTAGGACTACATAATCTTCAATGTTTGGAACATTATCTTTAGGTGTCTCTTCCATATGTGTTGCAAATATTTGGCACCCTTTCCTATAAATTTTCTTCAGCTGCAAGGCTGAAACTTCTCTGTCAGCAACTACTCTGGGAATTCCTTGTATTGTTCTTAAGTTTCCTTCCTCATCCAAGGAATTGAATGCCTTATTATAATAGTCTAGGACATAATGATGTTGATCCGACCAATCCATACCAATTAGGCAGTCATAGGAACCTAAAGGTATGATGTTCAAATCTGCATCGGTGTTCAGTCCATTCAAGTTTATTGGACATGCCTTAACCATCTCATTAATTTTTATTTTAGCTCTTGTATCTAGTTGCACCATCCAAGGCTTCCCAAGCTTGCTTCTTGGCAATTGAAATATCTCCACCAAATTAATATCTAGATAATTATGACTAGATCATGAATCAATTAATATAAAAAAGAGTTGGTTATTAATCTTATCTTCCACTTAAATCATATGTGACTAAAATTCAGCTTGCTTGTTGTCCAGATCTACATAGATATTAGGTACACTTCTTCCCATGTCATCAAATGTTTCATCTTGTTGTACATTGTGAAAATCCCTCACTTTTTCACTTCTATGAGGGAAATCTCAGTACATATGATCTTCCTTAGAACCCCAACATTGAATAGGTGGTTACCTTGGTATTTTCCCTAATGTCTCTATCATTTTGGATTCTTTAGAGGTTGGTTGTTCCTAGTAGTTTTTTATGAAGAATGGTGGTTTAGTTCCCTTCTTCCTCTATTCCATCTTACTTTTCTTCTTGTCTTCCCAAGTTTTTAGATAAGTTGTTTACCCTTTATGCTGATCATAAAAACACTTCGTCATTATTATAGTTTCATTCAATGTTTTAGGATCATCATATCATATCTTGTCACTGATAAATGATGGAAGCCCACTTAAATATATTTGAATCTTAACTTGCTCATCCTTGATGAAGGAAAAATATTTCAGCAGTTCTAAAAACCCCCTTTCATACTCATCTATGGTCATACTCCCAAGCTTTAATTCAAACAATTCATTATTTTTCTTATCATAGTATCTCTTAGTCAAGTATTTCCTTTGAAAATACCTCTTGAATTCCCTCCAAGTCACCTTCTTCTCATCAATATGTTGTACTTTTACAAAATGGTCCTACCACACTGATGTTTTTCCCTTGAGTTGATAAATAGCAATTCTACCTTCTTCCTGTGAAGAGCAGTTATGCAACTGAAAATACTTTATCATATTTAGAAGCCATGTCTTTGCATCCTCATCCTTCTTGTGTTCACCATAAAAAGAAGGATGCTTTATTTTATTCATTTCCCCCTAAAGTTCATCCACTCCAGACTTCTTATTTTTCTTCCTAACAAGAGATGGACTTGCATTGTTGTGTGCTCTCCTAGTTGAATGTCTTGGAGAGTGATGGTAATGCATGCCCACACTTCTTGTTCTTTCGCTCTTATCATGAGACTTATGGCTCCATGATCTACTTAACTCAGTCTCCTTATCTGTCTTCTTCTTTATTATGTCCAAGCTCTGCATTAAATTGATGTCGAAGTCTTCTAGTTTCTCCTTGGCTTTCATAAGCCTCTCATTGTCATCTTTATAACTCAATACATCCTTTTGAAAAAATTGTGTAGTTTCTACCAATTTCATGATTTCTTCCTTACCTTATCCATGTCCATTTGAGTTTGTACCTTCATTACCCATATGGACATACATTCATCTGATCTCTTATTCATGGCTATAAACCCCCTGCACATCTTCCATGATTATAACTTGTGTTGATCCTTTTTTGATCTAATGTTTTTAATTTTGCAAAATTTGCAGCCAACAAAATTTGTTAGGCTAAACAATTTAACAAATTCATGGAATTATGTACAATTATGCTTCCATAAAGCATCATAATTCTTTCTTCTAATTTCTTCGGAAGATTAATTGCCCAATTGACTTCACGTGCACTAATTCTCAATTATAACCCATAATTAGCATGCACCAGTTTTTCACATGCAACACTAAAATGTAGCGCATGCACCGTGCACCTATAACCATTATGCATACTTTTCTATCATCCTTCAATCTCTATTGAGCACAAATTTTTTGTTGTGCACCGATACTTTGTGGGTACTGCAAGCACTACACTACATAGCACCAAGTTTTAATGTTTTCATACTCTACGCTAATACTCTCCACACACCAATAACTATACATTTTCACGACGTGAATGTTCCATATGCATGTACTACATACTAATGTTACGCACACATAAACAAATTCAAAATGTGATCTACCAATACTTCAAGCGCACACTTTTCACTTCACACTATTAATTTGTGCCACAAACTATGCACCCTGCAATGCCAAACTTCACCGTGCTTTACTGCACACCTATATTCTACGCATACCACTTCTTATACATGGGGCAGCGCCAAAATTTAGTGTACATACCCCGTGTACCATTTTTTTTGTACAATGTCAATTGTTTAGTGCACACACCTAGGAAACACTATTTTCTACATCACCGGCTATGCACAATGCAGTACCCAATTTTAATGTGCACCTTTATCTTTATGTGCATCACTACTACTTAGCACATGCAAAGGCTTTTGATGCTTAACTGATTTTTTCATAATTATGATGTAGAAATTGGGGATTTTTCCTTATTCTCACCCAATTTCCTCCATGGACATTCTTCAACCATGATTTTTTCTCAATTTCACTCTAATATACTCAAATTCAAATTCAACACTGATATCATACCCATTTTTCACTCTAATATACCCAATTCTCCATGAATTTCACAACTGAAATTGTGTCTTTTACCCAATTCCTCTCAATTGCTTCCAATTTCCGACATGGACACACTATAACTTGAAAATTTGGTCACTCCCAAATTCAATTATCTAGGAGACTCTGCTTCATCATTATGCTAACTCAGACCATCCAGGATCAGTGTTGAAAAAATGGGCTTTGATATCATATTGTAACATACCCAACCACCCCGATTGGTGAACGTCACTTAAAAACTATCTCTTGCTCAGATACCATTTTGTAACATTCCCATCCACCTATTGGGCTATGCCACTTAAAACTATCTTGAACTATGATACCATACTATAATATCTCCATTACCAGCAATTCCACCAAAATTTCTCTAATACTAATTAAAACATAAAAATACACTCTGTAATGCACAGTTATATACATAATCATAACAGAAATATGCATGCAGAATTAACACGATAAACACGTGAAAAAAATGCATAATAATTACTACAAAACATGATTTACCACACAAGTGACACCTATATTTGATTAAAGGTACACCAACTGTGTGCAGACTTTCCACGTTCCTCCCAGCCTTTATCTTTTCTGGATATATTGTTATCCCTTCCTCTGAAATAATATGGCCCAAATAATGAATTTCCTTCTAGTAAAATGAGTACTTGTTCAATTTGGCATACAAATGATGCTCCCTTAATACCTGTAATACCATTCTCAAGTGTTTCTCATACTCTTCCTGCGACTTAGAATATATAATAATTTCATCCAAAAAGACAATGACAAACTTGTCCAAGTAATTTTTTAATATACCATTCATGAGACACATGAAGACAGTGGGTGCATTCATTAACCCAAATGGCACCATTGTGAACTCATAATGGTCATACCTTGTTCTGAATGCAGTCTTGTTGATGTCTTCTTCTTTAATTCTTACTTGATGATAGCCTGACTTGAGATCAATCTTGAAGAATATTTTTGCATCTCTCAGTTGATCAAAGAGATCATCTATCCTTGGAAAAGGATATGTGTTCTTCACAATTACCTTGTTAAACTTCCTGAATTCAATGAAAAGCCTCAAATTTCCATCCTTTTTATTCACAAATAATAATGGGGCACCCCAAGGTGACATACTTGGGTGTATATACCCCTTCTTCAGAAGCTCTTCAAGTTTCATTTTCAATTCCTTCAGTTCAGGTGTACTCATCGTGTAAGGATTCTTAGATATTGGAGTTGCTCCATGCATCATATTGATAAAGAAATAAATATCTCTTTTGGGTGGAAATCCTATTATTTCTTTGAATACATCTTTAAACTATTTTAGGACTGCATAATCTTCAATATTTGGCACATTATCTTTATTTATCTCTTCCATATGTGTTGCCAATATTAACACCCTTTTCTGTAACTTTTCTTCAACTGCAAGGCTGAAACTTCTCTGACAGATACTGCTCTGGGAATTCCTTGTAATGTCCTTAAGTTTCCTTCCTCGTCCAAGCAAGTAAATTCCTTATTGTAACAGTCTAGGACAAAATTATGTTGATCTAACCAATCCATACCAATTAGGATTTCATAGGAACCTAAAGGTATGATGTTCATATCTACGTTGGTGTTCAGTCAATTCGTGTTTATTGGACTCTCCTCAACCATCTCATTAATTTTTCTTTTAGCTCCTATAGATAGTTGCACTATCGAAGGCTTCCCAAGCTTGTTTCTTGGCAATTGAAATCTCTCCACCAACTTAGGATATAGATAACTATGAATAGTTCCTGAATCAATTAAAATAGATATGGGTTGGTTATTGATCATACCTTCCACTTCAATCATATGTGACTGAAACTCAACTTGCATGTTGTCCAGAGCTACATAGATATTAGGTACACTTATGCCCATGTCCTCCATTGTTTCAGCTTGTTGTACGTTGTGAACGGTCCTCACTTTTTCACTTATGTGAGGGAAATATATGTACATATGATCTCGCTTACAACCCCAACATTGAATAGGTGGTTTATTCGGTCTTTGCCCCAATGTATATGTCTTTCTAGATTCTTTAGAGGTTGGTTGTTCCTAGTAGCTATTTATAAAGAATGGTGGTTTAGTTCCCTTCTTCCTATGTTCCATCTTGTTTTTCTTCTTATCTTGCCAAGATTTTTGGTAAGTTTATTTCCCTTTATGCTAATCATAAAGAAACTTATCCCTTCTTATGGTTTCCTTCAATGTTTTGGGATCATCGTATTGTATTATGTCACTAATAAATTATGGTAGCCCATTCAAATATATTTGAATCTTAACTTTCTCGTCCTTGATGAAGGAAACATATTTCAACAACTCTAAAACCCTCCTTTCATACTCATCTATGGTCATACCCCCAAGATTGAATTCAAAGAATTCCTTCACTTTCTTATCATAGTATCTCTTAGTAAAGTATTTCCTTTGAAAATACCTCTTGAATTCCCTCCAATTCACCTTCTTCTCATCAATATGTTGTAATTGTACAAATTGGTCCCACCACATTGATGTTTTTCCCTTGAACTGATAAATAGAAATTCTACCTTCTTCCTATGAGGAGTAATTATGCAATTGAAAATACTTTCTCATATTTAGCAACCATGTCTCTACATCCTCATCCTTCTTGTCTTCACCGTCAAAATCAGGAGGCTTTATTTTGTTCATTTCCCCCCGAGGTTCATCCACTCCAAACTTCTTATTTTGCTTCCTAATAGGATATGGACTTGCACTGATCTGTTCTCTCCTATTTGAATTTCTTGGAGAGTGATGGTGATGCATGCCCACACTTCTTGCTCTTCCCCTCTTATCTTGAGACTTATGGCTCCCTAATCTTCTTAACTTCATCTCCTTATCCATCTTCTTCTCTATTTTGTATAAGATCTGCATTAACTTGGCGTTGAAGTCTTCTTGCAACTCCTTGGCTTTCATAGGCCTCTCATTGTCAGCTTTATAACTCGGGACATCCTTTTGCAAACCTTTTATAGTCTCTACCAAGTTCATGTTTTCGTCCTTATCTTATCCATGTCCATTTGAGTTTGTACCTTCATTACCCATATGGACATACATTCCTCTGATATCTTATTCATGGTTGTAAACCCCCTACACATATTCCATGATTCTAACTTATGTTGATCTTGTTCTAATCTAATGTTGTTAATTCTACAAAATGTGCAACCAACAAAATTTGTTAGGATAAACAAATTAACAAATTCATGGAATTGTGTACAATTATGTTTCCAGAAAGCATTAGAATTATTTCTTCTGATTTCTTGGGAAGATTAAATTCTCAATTGAATTCGCACGAACTAATTCTCAATTATAACCCATAATTAGCATGCGCTGGTTTTTCATGGGGAACACTAAAATGTAGTGCATGCACTGCACACCTATAACCAGTGTGCATTATTTTCTGTCACGCACCAATCTCTATTGAGCATGACTTTTGTGTCGTGCACTGATACTATGTGTGTACTTCAAGCACTACACTACATAGCTCCAAGGTTAAATGTGTTCATACTGCACACAAATAATTATACCTTTGCGCAGCGTGAATGTTCTATATGCATGTACTACATATGAATGTTGTGTGCACATAAACAAATTCAACTGTGCTCTACCAATACTCCAAGAGCACACCTTGTGCATCACACTATTAATCGTGCACCAAAAAATATGCACCCTGCGATGCCAAACTTCAACGCACTTTTGCGTGCACCTATATGGTGTGCACACCATCTGTTATACACATGTAGCGCCTAAACTTATTGTACATACCATGTGTACCATTATTTTCTACGCAACATCAATTTTTTAGTGCGCACACCTATTTTTCCCTCATCATCGGCTCCGCACAGTGCAGTACCCAATTTTAATGCACACTCATGTGCACATTTATCTTTCTGTGCATCACTACTACTTAGCACACGCAAATACTTTCGATGCTTAACTGATTTTTTCATAATTGTGACGCATAAATTGAGGCTTTTGCCCAATTTTCACCAAATTTCCTCCTTGACGTTCTACAAACATGAATTTTGCTTAATTTCACTCTAATATACCCAAATTCAACCCATTCTTGTATGAATTTCCTTAAACAGGGATTAAAAATTAGGAATATCTCTTCACTTAACCAAATTTCCCCAATTCTCCATGAAGTTCACAACAAAAATTGGGGATTTTACCCAATTCCTCTCAATTGCTTCCAATTTTTGTCATGGAGACACTGTAACTTGAAAATTTAGCCACTCTTGAGTTCAATTCTCTATGAGAGTCTTCTTTGGAATTATGCTAACTCATCCCATCCAGTCTCAATGTTGAAAAACTAGGCTCTGATACCATAGTGTAACGTACCCAACCACCCAGGATGGGTCACGTCACTTAAAAACTATCTCTTTCTCTGGAACCATTTTGCAACATCCCTAACCGCCTACTAGGATATGCCACTTAAAAATATCTTGAACTTTGATACCATACATTAATGTCTCCATTACCAACAATTCCACCAAAAATTCTCTAATACTAATTAAAACATAAAAATACACTCTGCAATGAACAGTTATATACACAATCATAACAGAAATATGCATGTAGCATTAATAGGATAAATTCGTGAAACAAAATGCATAACAATTATTGCAACACATGATTTAACACACAAGTGACAGTTATCTTTGATTAAAGGTACACCAACTGCGCGCAGACCTTCCATGTTCCTCCCATTCTTAGACTACACTGCTCATAAATCTCAGTAGTGGGTCACCCCTAGGCTGGGGCTAAAATCCACTTGGGTAAGGCTTCCTAGGTAAGAAAATTTATCTCAATCAACATGATATGTATTTATGAGCGAAACAAAATGAATAGAATATTGAATACAATAACACAAAGATATGGAGAAACAACAACAAATATCCAGTGAACAATAAATTATATTGAATAAATGAAATAGGTTGAAACTGTAAAAATGCAGAACTAAAAACACTTGCTCAAATGGTGGTAGCTATCTCTTAGAAGAGATGTGGCTTCTACGTGCATCTGTTTGAGAAGAAACATTACAATGAGGCTCCAAAGGCCCTTTTATCATTACTCATGAATGTCAGAACCCTAGACATCCAAAAACCTAACCCTAGGATATGAAACACCAAAAGTTATGTGGGCCCTGATGGGTAAGTTGGTACCTCAACTTCCTGGGGTCATAAATTTTGCATACGACCTCCATTTTAGGCACATGATATCTCGTTGGAAAGGTATTTCAAGAACTACACATTATATCGTCAAACTCTGACTATGTCTACAGTTTGATTGTGGCAAGCCAAAAAAACATTGTTTAGGGCCCCAAAATGGCCTTGGAAGTACAAAAAGATGTGCTAGCATCAAAACTTCCAAAATAATCAAGCTGGATTAGGTGGGAGGCCACCAGTCTCCACCTAGAATATGTGTAGGGATTTAGACATCCTTAGAAGTGTAGAACCCACAATTAAAAAGAAGTACAAAAGAACGTGTTGAACTAAAAACTGTCAAGAGGAGCCAGTTGGAATAAGTGGGTGGCCACCAATATCCACCTGGATCAGTCCTCCGCCTTTAGGAAGCAATGGTCTCCATTTCATTGAGTTCCCCCATCAGGTGAGGAAACTTCTATTGAATTTGTCCCCAGGTGAGCCACTTTCCATGGTGTAGGATTTTCCCTGCCTTCACAACCCGATAAAGTTGGATCCTTTGTTGGTGAGTGACCTTGAAATTTATGTCCACTATCTGATCAATGTATGCTTGTTCCATCCAGTCAGGGTTGAGATCTGTTTGTTTCATTTCTTTTGTGATCTCTGAGGTGTCCAATAAGGGTGAAAAATATGGTTGAAGGAGTTCCACATTGAACATTGGGTGTAATCCAAGGAAGGGTGGAGTGTTGATCTCAAAAGCATTGCTACCCACAACCTTGGTGATAGTGTAAGGCCCATAGTGAAGTGGGAGGAGCTTCCGATGGGGACCTGTAAGGTGTTCTTTCTAAAAATGCAACCAGACCTTGTCTCCCACCTGAAAATGGTGTGGTACCCTATGTTGATCATGGCACTACTTGTACTTAGCATTAGATTTCTACAAAATCTCATGGACCTGTTGGTGGATGTGTTGAATCCACTCAATGAATATGGTGTCTTTGTCGACCTTAGACTAAACATGGGAAGATTATTCTTGTGTGGCTGCAATAGGTAGTGAAACATCAATGGGACACAAGCATTGGAATACCAACCCCACCTGAAATGAGATATGGTCAGTGGAGCTATGGAGAGCCCTATTGTAGTTGTTTTGAACATAGGGAAGACTCACATCCCATGTACACGGACGCTTAGAGTTGTACATGCGAAGGATGTGAAAAATCATCTGATTGATGACCTATGTTTGGTTGTCAGTTTGGGGGTGGAGAGCAGTGGATTTAGTGAGCTTGGTGTCCAATAGTGACCAAAGACTCGACCAAAACATGTTGAGGAACCTGTTTTCCTGATTGGAGATGATGGTCTATGGTATCACAAAATGGACCCACACTCATTTGATGAAGAGATTGGCAGTATATGTCGTTGTGATGCTCTTCTTGCAGGTTGTGAGGATGGCCATCTTAGAAAACTGATCAACTACCAGAAATACACAATCATTTCCTTGCTTGGTGGAAGTAAGTCCAGACATGTAATCCATTAAGATGGATTCCCAAGGCCTCTCGAGAGTAGGAATATGGGTGTATAATCCTTACTTCTTTATGGTTGGATTGGCAATGGAAATTTCCATAGTTTTCGCCACACCAAAATGTCATGCCATCCGACTGTAGTGAGCCTCCCAAATCATCTTTGAATGCTCGCTTGCATGAACAAATAAGATGGACTAGATGGCATAACAATTTGTCCTGAATGTGAAAATTGGTTTCATTCGTGTCTGTACCCAAGAGATGATAGGTGGTGGTGAAGTCTAAATATTTTTGATAAAGTTGGGGCCACTCAAATGCCTCATGCCCACGGGAATGGAGCACGATGGTGAGTGCAGCCATGGGAGGTTGACTGAGGTAATCAATGACATGATTTGTGCTCCTTGTCTTATACTTGATGTTGAGATGGAACTATTGCAGGTAGGTGGACCAAATTTGATGGCATTCATTCTGCAACTTCCCCTGTGTCTGTATGAACTGCAGAGGCTTGTGATCAATTTGGATGATTGTCTCCTTTCCCATATTGTAGTGTTTCCATTGACGATAGGCTTGTACAATGGAATACATTTCCTTTTCAGAGGTGGGGTATTTCTGGATGGTATCTCAGAGTGTCTTACTATGGTATGATACCGAATGATCGTGCTAAGTGAGAATTGTGCCTACATCATAGTCAGATCCATCAGTCTCAATCTCAAACGGTTTTTGCCAATTGGGTAAGGAGATTATTGTAGTTGAGCACAAATTATGCTTCAGATCATCAAATGCTTGTTTTTTTTCCTTCCCCCATGCGAAATTTTCCCTCCCACCACCCTTGTGTTTAAATTATGTAACTACAAAGTGTATTCTGATTATTATTTGATATATTATTCATCGGATCAATCCCCATTGCAAATTGATCATGTCGGCTACTGTAAAAGACCAAATCCCCTTTTGGGGATTGGTCATAATGTAATTGTGATAGGCTAAAGAAGAAGTCAGCCCCAGAATATATCAAAGAGGCCCCAGAATATACTAAAGGTGGTTATAACCACCCAGATTGAGAATTCGGCCCTGCCGGTGAAGAGACACTTCCACACGTGCTAGACTTGTATAAATAAGGCGGCTAGTGCCTCACTTAGACACACACTCACTTGTTTATTTGAGAGACAAGTTTCATAGTTGCAGTTGGAGAAGAGAGAGATAAAGAGGCGCATCTTTGGGAAAGGGATTGTTGTACTTGTTTGAGTTATCTCGTGGCATTGTATTGGCTATCTATAATAAGGAAGTTTTGTTGGGTTTTCTGCCCCATGAGGGTTTCCCAGGATAAATGATGTGTCTCTTGTGATTGTGTATTTCTTAGTGATCCTATCTTATGCTATTGTTATCTATTGAAATGAAAAGAACTCTAATATTATCTTAAACATTAACATGGTTTCAGAGCTAAGCTGAAGAGAGCATCTTTCACAAGAGAAAGTGAAAAACGTCACTATTTTTGTACATGCAAATTAGGGATTTTTGTTGGTGAGGTATTTCATCCCTAAAACCATCTAGAAAAGTGTGCCCTCCCCCAAGGATCATTTTGGCACCTTCAGCGCACCTTTTCAGTGGCTAGATCTCCTAGAAAGTGAAACCCTAGTTTCACAAAGTACCAGAAGTACCAGAAAACCAAAGAACTAGAAGTACCAAAGTACCAGAGGTACCAGAAAACTAGAAGCACTAGTCAAGAAATCCGTAGATCAAGTTTGGAGGGGTAAAATTTGGATTTTCTCATATCCAAGCACACCAGGCTACTAGCCTCAACCAAACGCACCTCCTGGTAAGTTAATAATTTGATTTTGAACACTTTCATTTTTGGACATTTTCCCAGCTTCAGGTAGAAGATGTCTGTAAGCATTAAGCTTGTTGAAAAACTAGAAGGTGTGGAAAAATTCCATGCCTGGAAGTATAGGATTGGTCTCATTCTTGAAGAGAATGACCTATCAAGATTCATCAAATAAGAAGTGTCAGAGCCCGATGATGCTGCAGGGAAAGCAAAGAACCAAAAGAATCATTGCAGATTCAATCAAAGATCACCTGATTCCCTATGTGTCATCAAAGAAGACTCTGAAAGAAATGTTTGATACACTAAATAGACTATATGAAGGAAAGAACATAAAATGGAAGATGAATCTTAGAACTCAACTCAAGAATACAAGAATGCAGAAAGGAGAATCAATCCAATAATACTTCTCCAGAATATCCCAATTCAAAGAACAACTAGAAGAAATTGGAGATAATATAGATGAAGATGAACTTATAATGACGGCCCTAAATGGTCTCATAAGACCTTGGGATGCATTCATCCAAACGATTTGTGCCAGAATAGAGAAACTAAAGTTTGATAGTCTATGGGAAGAATGCATTCAAGAAGAGACAAGAGTAGCTAACCATGAAGCGTTACTAGCAAGAGATGATGATCAAGCCCTAGCTACTCACACCAAAGGAGGAAGGAAGAATCCCTACTTCCAGAAAGAGACTTATAAAGAGTCTCAACCCCCAAACAAATTCAATCATAAATAATCTCATCCAAGGAGATTTCAGAAGAAAGAAAAATGAAAGGAAAGAGATTACTCATCTATACAATGCTACCATTGTGACAAGATGGGACACATTGCAAAATTTTGTCCATCTAGACGAGAAGAATACAAGAGGAAACATAAGAGGCACCATGCCCATGCAGTTGAAGATGAAGAGCCACCCACAAAGATGATAAGAGAACAGATCAAAGACCGTGTCTTAATCTTTACCCTCTCGGGATCGGTAACACCTGGAGAGGACACTTGACTCATTGATAGTGGTGCATCAAAGCACATGATAGGTCAAAGAGACATTCTCTCTTGTATTTCAGAAAATAAGTTTTCTTAGAAAGTGACACTTGGAGATGATTACCAATATCCCATCAAAGGAGTGGGAGAATCAAACTACAAGCTTAATTCAGGAAATTCAATGAAGATGAAGGACATACTATATGTACCAGGTTTGACAAAGAACCTACTCTCCATTAAAGCTTTAGAAAATAAAGGCTTCAGATTTGCCTTTATAGATGGATAATTTCTTATGTGGGCTAAAGGAGAAACCATAAATGAAGAAATCATCATTGGAAAAGAAGAAAATGGCTTGTATAAGCTAAAGGGTCACTCAGAAGATGCCATGGCCCATGCCATTGAAAATCCATGTGAACTTTGGCATAGAATATTAGCTCACATTAACTACAAGGCACTACCATACATATGCAAAGTGGTCACAGGTTACCAGAACTCAAGGTTGACCATGAAGGCATATGCAATGGATGTGCACAAGGGAAGAGCATCAAGAACCCTTTTCCGAAGAGAGACAGTAAAGAAGAAGGAGTCCTAGAAATCATTCATTCAGATGTGTGTGGCCTAATGCCATCATCCTCCATGAGTGGGTATGTATACTATGTATCATTTATTGATGATTATTTAATTCTCGTAAAATCTAGGTGTATTTTTTGAAATTTAAAGATGAAGTGTTCAGCAATTTCAAGGAATTCAAAGCCTTGATAGATAATCTTTCTAAAAGAAAGATCAAGATACTCAGGTCAGATAATGGAGGAGAATACACCTCAAAAGAGTTTGTGAACTTTTGCAAAGATGTTGGGATCAAGAGGGAACTCACTACTCCTAATAATCCTCAACAAAACGGTGTAGCTGAAAGGAAGAACAGAATGATAATGGAAGTCGTGAAGACCATGATCCGTGATCAATATCTTCCTATGTGCTTATGGGAAGAAGCAGTAATGATAGTCGTATATGTGAAAAACCGATTGTCCCATAGTGCACTTGGGTTCAAGACTCCGAAAGAGATGTTCACCGGAAAGAAGCCATAGGTAAGCCATCTCAAAATATTTGGTTGCCCGGTATTTATACATATACCAAAAGAGAAGAGAAACAAGTTGGAACCCTCAGGAAAGAGGGGAATACTTGTGGGATACTGTGAGGTCTCCAAGGCCTTCAGGATCTATATACTAAGTCACCATCACATTGAGATTATAAGGGATGTGACCTTTGATGAAGATGATCAGGGGATCAAATTTTGCTCAATTTTCAAAGTGCTCGGAATGCGATGAAAACAGTGTCATTGCGTCCATCTCGTCTTCCTGATTCCGAAGGTATATTTACTTTCTCAAACGGAGTTTGTATGGAGAAGATATCGCGATCTGTTCGTCAAGACAAACAGGCAAAAATTTTGATACTGACTGTACCTGTTCGTACAGTCCGCGGTCTGACGTGGCAGGACTGTACAAACCGTACGATGATGATGTGGCAGATGTTGGTTGGTTGGTAGATGGTGAATCGGGAGTTGACACGTGTCCTTTGGGTGGCAAATAGTAGGAGGACACGTGGCCCAATCTGAGGGCGCCACGTGTCACTCACTGGTTGGCTAAGGAGTTCTATGTAAAATATATTGGAGGCCGCAGGGTTCGACCCCCGGACCTCTCCTCCACACAATGCCTTTGCAAACTCCGCTAGCCAACATTTCGCCCGATGTTCCTTGTTATGAATGTCAACACAATTTTATTTAAATTTGGTTGTTGTTTTAAATGGAAAGGGGGGCGGGCCGGGGCTTAGCCGCGACCCGCGGTCCTTTGCACCATGCATACGACCATGTCAAATAGATTTTAACCCCCCGACCATTGGTGCGTGGTTTCATTCCACACCACATAACCGTGTATATAATATATGCGCACGGATGTATATAACAATAAACCAAAGTTTTTACCATATATTTAAATGTGGCGCGGTTGTAACATTTGCACACGGATTTTTGACATGGCCCATGGTTTTTTTATATATATTACATATGACCCTGAGTTGGAGCACAGGAGTTACACAGTTGGAGCGGTTCAACGGATTAACCACCTATTTGCCAAACTTACGGTCATATGCTCTCATACGCCCAGGTGTCGAGGCGGTTAGGGGCTGGCACGCCCTTAACTATCCTATGATTTGCACCGTTGGCGTGGTTGCACCCGGTGCTGGGTTTTTGCGCTTAAATGAGCGTGTGAGCTAGGTTCAATGAGGAGGGGTGCGAATTGTAGAACCAGAGACAGCAAGCTTGAAGGAGGGACTTCCACGAGGCCTATCTTTCTCATTTTTCGACCGATTGAGGTGTCGAAAGAGCCCAGACAGGGGTTTTAGGACGCTGGGAAGCCATTGGAGCAGTTGGTTTGTCAGTTTGAGCATTGTAAGACATGTTTTTGAGCACTTTTTAGCAATTAATAATAATAAACCATTGGAAGTTGGACCAGGAGATGTAGCCCATAAGAGGGGTGAACTCCTTTATCAAATTGTTGTGTTTATGTGCTTATGTTAAATCATTATGTTGTTGTCTATGTGTATTTTTCATAAGTAATCCTTAATTTATGTGTTGCAAACTGATCCATTTTCTTTAAACACATAACATTTCACTTGCAATAAGTTTTCAAGTTTTTCAAGTCTTCTTCAATTTTAGATCAATTTGGTATCAGAGCACTAGTTTTGAAGACTTGATTGTTTGCAAGTTTTGTTTCTGATGCTCACAAGGTTGAAACTCAAAAGAGGAGAAGGTCAAATTGTGGAGCCAAGTTCTTATCCGACAAGGAGAAAGCAGATTCATTCACCGCAAGTTTCAGAGAGACTTTCACCAAGCATGGCTCATGCAGAAGATCATGAACGTGTTCCAGCTGAAGAGGAAGATTTCAGGAAGACTATCATACAGTTGAGAGATATGATGAAGGTCATGATGGAACGGAACATAATGTCACAGGGTGAAGGCTCCAACCCTTCAATGCATAAGGGAGGCGGTGGTGACAAGACTCCAGGAGGAAATGGAGGGAATGGTGCTTCTCCACCACCATATCCTCCTCCATCATCTTCTTCTTCTTCTTCTTCTACCAGTTCGAAACATCTTCCGAATGGGCATGGTAAAACTCCTTCACAAATTCCTTCATTAAAGCTTGATATAAAATTTGAGTTGCCAATTTATAATGGAGAAGTTAACG
>ML787395.1:51805-62857 GCA_009831015.1 Picea engelmannii | reverse complement strand
TTGATGATCAAGGAGAGCATGTTCAGATTCCTTCCATAGATGATTTTTCTCCAGAGTATCTAACAGAACTGCAGGAAGACACCATCCTTGACAGGAGAATGTGAACTTCGAAGCGAGGAAATGTGGAGTATTTGCGAGTTGGTTTTAAAGGGACGAATCCAAGCAAGGCCAAGTGGATTGAGGTTGGAAGGGTGAGGCAATTATACCCTCATCTTCACATAGACTGAGATAGTCTTTTGGAGGTCCAAAATCTTCCCAATGGGGAGGTGTGATCAGGGGATCAAATTTTGCTCAATTTTCAAAGTGCTCGGAATGCGACGAAAACAGTGCCATTGCATCCGTCTCGTCTTCTTGATTCCGGCGGTATATTTACTTTCTCAAACGGAGTCCGTATGGAGAATATATCACGATCTGTTAGTCAAGCCAAACAGACAAAAAGTTTGATGCTGACTGTACCTGTTCGTATAGTCCGTACAGTCTATATGGTCTGACGTGGAAGGATTGTACAAACCGTATGATGATGACGTGGTAGATGTTGGTTGGTTGGTAGATGGTGAATCGGGAGTTGACACGTGTCCTTTGGGTGGCCAATAGTAGGAGGACACGTGGCCCAATCCGAGGGTGCCACATGTCACTCACTGGTTGGCTAAGGAGTTATATGTAAAATATATTGGAGGATGCGAGGTTTGACCCCTGGACCTCTCCTCCACACAATGCCTTTGCAAACTCCGCTAGCCAACATTCCGCCCGATGTTCCTTGTTATGAATGTCAACGCAATTTTATTTAAATTTGGTTGTTGTTTTAAATGGAAAGGGGGGCGGGTCGGGGCTTAGCCCCGACCCGCGGTCCTTTGCACCATGCATACGACCATGTCACATAGAGTTTAACCCCCCGACCATTGGCACGTGGTTTCATTCCACACCACATAACCGTGTATATAATATATGCGCGCGGATGTATATAACAATAAACCAAAGTTCTTACCATATATTTAAATGTGGCGCGGTTGTAACATTTGCGCATGGATTTTTGACATGGCCCACGGTTTTTTTATATATATTACATATGACCCCGAGTTGGAGAGAGGGATTTACACAGTTGGAGCGGTTCAACGGATTAACCACCTATTTGCCAAACTTGCGGTCATATGCTCTCATACGCCCAGGTGCCGAGGTGGTTAGGGGCTGGCGCGCCCTTAACCATCCTACGGTTTGCACCATTGGTGCGGTTGCGCCCAGTGCTGGGTTTTTGTGCTTAAATGAGCGTGTGATCCAGGTTCAATGAGGAGGGGTGTGAATTGTAGAACCAGAGACAACAAGCTTGAAGGAGGGACTTCCAGGAGGCCTATCTTTCTCATTTTTCGACCGATTGAGGTGTCGAAAGAGCCCAGACAGGGGTTTTGGGACGTTGGGAAGCCATTGGAGCAGTCGGTTTTTCATTTTGAGCATTGTAAGACATGTTTTTGAGCACTTTTTAGAAATTAATAATAATAAACCATTGGAAGTTGGACCAGGAGATGTAGCCCATAAGAGGGGTGAACTCCTTTATCAAATTGTTGTGTTTATGTGCTTATGTTCAATCATTATGCTGTTGTCTATGTGTATTTTGCATAAGTAATCCTTAATTTATGTGTTGCAAACTAATCCATTTGCTTTAAACACATAACATTTCACTTGCAATAAGTTTTCAAGTTTTTCAAGTCTTCTTCAATTTTAGATCAGAAGATGTAGTGCTCAAGAAATTGAGAAGATGTCAGCTTGAATAAGTATATGAAGAGGAACCTGTAATCCCCAGAATTGCAGATTCAGTGAGGGAGGTTCCCGGAGCTACTGAACCAGTGAGGGAAGTCGTAACTTCCCCTGATGAGTAAATTCTAGAAGATCATGATGTAGTAGAGTTTCAAGAACCTCCTTAGATGACAATCCTCCTTAAGAGAAATCCTTCTTGGGAAAGAGAGCTTATTCAATATGGAGATAAGTATGGTGTTCCTGAAGGAACCACGAGACAGCTGAAGAAACCAAAGCCATTCTCCAGTTATATGGCTTTGATGTGTGATATCCTAGAGAAGGATCCTACTTGCTTTGAAGAAGCCATTCAGAAGAAAGAATGGGCAGATGCCATGACGGAGGAATACCAATCCATAATAAAGAATGGTTTATTGGAAATGGTTCCCATACCTAAATGTAAGGACGTGGTATCTTCCAAATGGCTCTTCAAAATAAAACATGTTGTTGATGGAAGTATTGAGAAGTATAAAGAAATATTTGTCGCTCATGGATTTTCTCAAAAGGAAGGCATTGACTATGAAGAGACATTCATTCATGTAGCCAGATACACTTCGATCAGAACCATCATAGCCCTTGCAGCTAAGAGGAAGTGGAAGTTACACCAGATGGACATAAAGACAGCTTTCCTAAATGGTGTCATCGAAGAGGAAGTGTATATAGAGAAACCTCAAGGATTTGAAGTTGAAGACGGGAAGTCTAAAGTCTGCAAGTTGAAGAAAGCATTGTATGGATTGAAGCAAGCTCCTAGAGCTTGGTATGGCCGGATAGACAGTTTCCTAACTAGCTTGGGCTTTACCAAGAGTAAAGAAGATTCTAACCTCTACTTTAAGATTATGAATGATGAATTAGTGATATTATTGTTGTATGTGGATGACTTATTCTTAACTGGAGAAGAAAAATTCATCACTGAATGTAAGAAGAGACTCGCCTCATAATTTGAGATGAAAGACCTTGGCCTAATGCATTATTTCTTAGGTCTTGATATATGGCAGAGTCTGGAGAGGATCTTCCTTAACCAAGGGAAGTATGCAGTCGAAATCCTGAATATATTCAACATGTTAGAGTGCAAGTCCATGAATACACCCATGGAAACAAAGCTGAAGTTGTTGGTCGATACTTCGTCAGAATTGATTGATGCCACGCTGTATAGACAGATCATTGGATCATTGATGTACCAGAAGAACACCAGACCAAATATTTTTTTTGTCGTGAACACCTTGAGTCAATTTCTGGTAGAACCCAGACATGTTCACCTAGTGGATGCAAAACATGTGATGAGGTACCTTAAGGGTACATTAAATTTTGGTCTTAGTTATGATGGAGATCATGATTTCAGATTGAGTGGGTATACTGATTCAAATTGGGCAGGAAGTGTTTCTGACAGGAAAATCACTTTAGGATGATGTTTTAGTTTGGAATCATCCATGATCTTGTGGCAGAGTAGGAAGCAATCCAACATTGCTCTCATCACATCGGAAGCATAATACATCGTTGCGTGTTCTGCCAACTGTGAAGCTATATGGCTTCGAAAGTTGTTGACCGGTCTATTTGACCTAGAGATAGAAGCAACCATGATCCTATGTGACAACCAGAGCTGCATAAAGATGACAGAGAATCACATATTCCATGATAGGTCGAAGAACATAGAGATTTGATATCATTACATCCGTGACATGGTGCAGAGGGGAGCCATAAAGCTCCAGTACGTTAGCACGGATGAACAAGTTTTTGATGTGTTGACCAAGCCTCTATCTTGTGTAAAGTTTGAGCACTTTCGAGATAAGCTTGGTATAGTCTGAAAGTATCTTCCTCGAAAGGGGGAGTAGTTGTTGTGATGTGACTAGTATTGTTCTTCCAACTTGAGAGCTGTGACGTAAATCTAGTCTAGTATCTTGCTTCCAACTTGAGTGTTGTGACGTAAAGCAAGACATTGAGATGAGACTAGTATTGTGCTTCCAGCTTGAGAGATGTGATGTAAAGCTAGTCTAGTATCTTGCTTCCAGCTTGAGTGTTGTGATGTAAAGCAAGACACTGAGATGAGACTAGTATTGTGCTTCCATCTTGAGAACTGTGACGTAAAGCCAATCTAGTATCTTGCTTCCAGCTTGAGTGTTGTGACGTAAAGCAAGAAATTGAGATGAGACTAGTATTGTGCTTCCATCTTGAGAACTGTGACGTAAAGCTAGTATAGTATCTTGCTTCAAGCTTGAGTGTTGTGATGTAAAGAAAGACGTTGAGATGAGACTAGTACTGTTCTTCCATCTTGAGAGTTGTGACGTAAAGCCAGTCTAGTATCTTGCTTCCAGCTTGATTGTTGTGATGTAAAGAAAGACGAGTATCTTGCTTTCATCTTGTGTTGTGATGTAAATCAAGATGAGTATCTTGCTTCCATCTTGATTGTTGTGATGTAAATAAAGACGAGTATCTTGCTTCCAGCTTGATTGTTGTGACATAAAGCAAGACAAGTGATGTGCTTCCAGCTTGATAGTTGTGACATAAAGCCAGTCCAGTATTGTGATGATGAGTCAGCCTCGTGATGTGACGATGATGTATTATTTTTATACTAATCCATATTGATGCAGATGATGATTGCATTCCTTTGGGAATGACGATGCTTCCGATGATTTATAGATACGCCAGTCAGTGTTCTAAGATGATATTGATGATGTTGTCCTCCTGATGTTGTTGATGATGAAGTCCTCTCTCTCGTCTGATGTTGTTGAAGAATACCCTTATTGTTAAGGGGGGGTGTTGAAATTATGTAACTGCAAAGTGTATTCTTATTATTATTTGATATATTATTCATTGGATCAATCCCCATTGCAGATTGATCATGTCGACTACTGTAAAATACCAAATCCCCTTTTGTGGATTAATCATAATGTAATTGTAATAGGCTAAAGAAGAAGTCAGCCCCAGAATATAATAAAGGTGGTTATAACCACCCAGATTGAGAAGTCGTCCCTTCCAGTGAAGAGACACTTCCACACGTGCCAGACTTGTATAAATAAGGAGGCTAACGCCTCACTTAGACACACACTCACTTGTTCATTTGAGAGACAAGTTTCAGAGCTGCAGTTGGAGAAGAGAGAGAGAGAGAGCGGCGCATATTTGGGAGAGGAATTTCTTTACTTGTTTGAGTTATCTCTTGGCATTGTATTGGATATCTATAATAAGGAATATTTGTTGGGTTTTCTGCCCCATGAGGGTTTCCCAGGATAAATGATGTGTCTCTTGTGATTGTGTATTTCTCATTGATCCTATCTTATGTTATTGTTATCTATTGAAATGCAAAGAACTCTAATAATATCTTAAACATTAACACCTTGGTCACTTGGTTAAGGGCCCATGCAATAAGGGAGAATCCCAACACGAACCGTCGGTAGAATTTGGCCATTCCCAAGAAGCTCTGAAGATCAGTTAGTGTGGTCGGGGATGGCTAGTCACGGATGACTTGGATCTTAGTTGGATCAATATGTACCCCATGCTCATCAATAATGTATCCCAAGTATTGGACCATGTTCATGCCAAAGGAGAATTTTTCCAATTTGGAATATAGCTTGTGTTGTCACAGAGTGCTCAAAACCTGTTGAATATGTTGCATGTGCTCCTCCCAAGTTTTGTTCAAGATGAGAATGTCATCCAAATATACCACCACAAAATACTTGGTGAAGGGTCTCAATACAACATCCATCAACCTCATGAAAGTGGTTGGTGCATTTTTTAATCCAAAGGGCATGGCCATCCATTCGAAGAGACCTTATTTAGATTTGAAATTTGTCTTCCATACATCAGTTGGTTCGATTGGAACCTGGTGGTAGCCAAACTTTAGGTCAATCTTGTTGAATAAATTTACCCCCTTGAGTTGTTCAAGAAGTTCATCAATTCTAGGAATTGGGTACCGGTTACTGACTATGATTTTATTTAATGCTTTATAATCAATGCAGCCTCCAGGTCCCGTCTTTCTTCTGCGCCAATACAATCGGGCTTCTACAAGGGGAGGAATTGGGTCTGATGTGCCCCTTTTGAAGCAACTCTTTTATCTAACGCTCTATTTCATCATTTTCCATCATCAAGAAACAATAGATTGTCCCATTAGGCAGAGGCGCACCAGGGGTTAGATCAATTGGATGCTTGACTTAGCAGTGCGTCGGTACCCTAGTGGGTGAGGAGAAGATGTCTATGTACTCTTCCACGATCCCATCCAATTTATTATGTTGAAAAGAGAGGCTCTTTGTAGAGGCCAAAGATGTGGCGGCGACCTTATGCTTACTGTGAGCATGGATCACAAAGAATACAAACTTCCCAGTATGTGAAATGACCTTACTTCATTTCTTAGCATAGATTAAATAAATAGCGATAGGAAGTGCTACCTCTGGTATCATGTACAATTGTCTACCCAAAGTAATAATAACACTCTGGGGTCTAGACTCATACACAGAAAATCACAAACTTTAAAGGGAGAAATATCACACAATACCTCGTCTATGAAAGGCTTGATGTCATAGGGAAGACGACATTGTTGGTTGACATGGAGATATCTTCCTTAGCGAAGCCAGCCGATGGTGTAGAGCTATGGGTATGGTTTCATCGATAGGTCCACCAACTTGACGACCTTTATTTCTATCAAATTATTCTAACTTCCACTATCGATAATGAAATGAATCAAATCCCCCTTTACCCACATCTGTGAGTGAAAGAGGTGTTCCCCTTCATCTGGTTATTCTGGTTCGCTTGGCTAGACTTTGGTGGTAGTGACAGTGGCACTAAGTTTATCATCGATAATATACTTGCCTCCTTCCGTATTTGATTCGGATTCATAATCAGCCTTTGTCTCGGAAGATTTCAACTCAGCCACGAGTGACTACTTGGAGTGGCATTCTTCGGTGTTGTGCCAAGGGATTTTATTATATTCACACCATTTTCTCATGTCCTTCTTTGACTTCGGATTACCCTTCTTGTGTTGCGGATTGGACTGGTTGCCATGAGAGTGGCCATATTTTCTCTATCCCTTGTTTTGTGGGTTAGGGCCTCCTTTTCCCTACTTCGGCTGTGAGGAGTTTGCAGATCCAAACTCTTTCCTCTTTTTGCTTAAATTTATGCTTGATCTTGACAACATATCTATAATTCATACCCAGTGATGCGATGTCCAGAAAATCCATTTATGTTTGAATGTATCTATTCAAACACCTGCTATATTTGAGAACCATATGTCACTCAGAGTCTTTGATACCCAATTTGGTACGTAGGGTATGGAAAATATTGGTGAAATCAGGTACTATATGGTCCCTTTCCTGATGCAGGGTGGTCCATCTTGTGTATTGGTCCTCGTATCTTCCAACAGGGTAGTATTGTTATTTAATGGCATCCTTTAAGGAATCCCATGTTGGGGTGACTACAAATATTTCATATTCATCTATAGCCCTTTTCTCAAAGTAAGTATTGTTGTAGGAAAATCTCCCTGCGGACAGGTAGATGACCTCAAAGAGCTTGACCTTAACTCTAAGACAAAAAATGCTTAACGTGGACACTGACTTCCTTTCAAATCTATCTAAACTAACACATGAGAAGGAAAGATAATAGAAGTACCTCTTTATCGACATTTGTCCCTGCACGCTCCAATTTGTGCTCTGATCCTTTGCTCCTCGCTGAGTTCTGTAGACAAACAAGATACGACCACTTCCTACTCTATTGATATTAGCTTGAAAACATATCTATCTATCAATGATAATTTCATGTAACATCAGACACAAACTAGAAAGAAACAGGCCAAGTGTGTCATATTAATGAGAATAACGACAGCAGTACTTACAATCATAGATGTGAATGCGACAGCTTCGTCAAGTCCCCTTTGTCTAACCCTTGCTCGAAAGATCCACGACCTGGGTGACAGCAGCTTCACTGATCACTCTCCTTTGACTGACTGTGTGTTTCCTATGAGATCATAGGTTTCATACTAGCAATTCTTCCCCCTTTTCACCATCATAGAGCTGGTTTATATAGGTTAAGAGGAGCTTAACCTCTTGAGTTATCTTTAGAACAAGTTGAGGAACCTCCTCCTTAGATTAGGGATCTCCTGATGAAACCAAGAATTTGAATGCAACTTCCTTCTAATCTCAAAATATCCTCCCCTTATTCTCCTCAACGGGCCAACTACTACCTCAGATTAGGCAGCGCTCCTTCAAAAGGGGCATCAGAGAGTTGTAGCGCTCCCTAGGAAGCTTGAGGGAAGTGCCAGCACTCCAAAGGTGGATAGCGCTCCTTCAGAGGGGGTAGGGGATATTTATAATGCTCCCTGAAGCCTTCTAGGGGAGCTCCAGCGCTCCCTAGACTGATATAGGGGAGCGCTCACCCCCAGAACCTTTGATTAAAATCTCTTCTCGGGTGTCAAGAGTTCTTTGACTCCAGTTAATCAATTCCTCTTCTCCAGATCAAGTATATGAGGTGTTTTTAAGTGTTTCCTTAGCGTCATCGGCATGGCAGTATGCTTGAACATCATTGGTGACACTTGTGAACAACTTGCGACACTTGCGAAAGTTGTAAGGAAGATGCGACACTTACGACAATTGAGAGGAACATGCGACACTTATCCAGTTGAGTAATTTTGACGTGTAACAGAATGCCCCCTAAAGTATGAAGTTAGAAGATGCGAACTGATGACTGAAATGCCACCCTCGTGCACTCACACAGATGTGCATTATAGCCTAACATTTATACAAAAAGGATCTTCAGCCTCCAAAATCACACACTAAGCCAGTGTGCATTTAATCCTAGAATGTATGCCATCCTAGAAGGATCTTCTTTTAGTGCACCACCCTCGTGCGCTTGCACCGGTGCATTTTTTATTCTTCAAGTTGTCCCTTTTTTAGTGCGCCATTCCTGCACATTTACACAGGTGTGCACTAGACATATTAAATTATGCCCTATAATTATTTTACAAACGACGTGCTATAATCATTTTACAAACTGTGCGCACTCCTTCAGTGTGATATTCACACACACTAACTTAATGCACGCATAACCAAACCAACAATATTGTACCATCATCTCACCATCTTATATGTAAGTACAATTACAATTATATGTACACTTGGGGTTCATCCTAGGGGTATTACTGATCCGTCAAGATCTTTTAATGACTGTGGTTGAGTTTTAAATTGCATGTGTTAATTAACCCTTTTAAGAAGCTTAATGAAAGAATGAGGAAAAGAGAGGAATTATGACAGCCATATACACATATGCATATCTGAAATGAAGTAATAAATATCAAACCATAACAAGAGGATTGATAACGGAGTTCGGCACAATGTTGCCTACGTCTTCGGGCCTTTGTCTCTGTGGGGGAGGCTTCTTTATTTCTGTTCAAAATCTCAAAAGTACATCTCAGTAGTGCCAATTGGCTACAAGACTGATCTGGTCATGTTCTTCCAGATCTCTAGAACCCAGCAAAGAAAACAACACGCAAAACGGATGTCCGGAGCTCCCAGAAATGGCCCGCAAGCGTCTGCTCCTCAATAGATTCCCTACATAAAAATGGCTTTGGCTTGGCTTCCCTTCAGAATAAGTCTGCTCTGACTGTCCTCATGGCCTCAAACAGGCCTAGTTTTTATATATTTGAAGTTGTTTATCCATCCCCAACTACCTCCCAAAATTTGGCCTCCAAAAATGCCCAATATCTCTCAAAAATGGATAAAATCCATTAGTTACAGGCAAAATTAATTTAAAATCCATTATAATAAAGTTTAAAACCACTTTTGTACAAATATGGGCATAGCCCCCAATATTTGTGCGCCCTTGGTCATATGGTGGATGACCATGTGGCCAGGCGCTCCATCCGTTACGCGCTAGCCCCCCTGTCCCTGGCTCCTGGTCTTCGGTGTAGGCATAGGACCGGGGCTAACAACTTACCCGCACGCCTTTTTGATGGATAGCTCCTGGTCCGTGGGATCCACCCAAGATCCAAGGGTTGATCCCTATCATGACCCCCCCGTGCCCTGTTTCTTGGTTCCATGGTAGGGTCGTGTAAATAGACCACGGGATGGGGCTAAGCCCCAGCCCTTTCCGCCCCCAAATAAACATTTAACCAAACTTAAATAAATTCTTTGCCTTATAACTATTAAGTACTAACTATGGAGCAGGTGGTTAGCCCAGTGTAGCATGGAAGAGGTCGGGGGTTTGACTCTGGTGGAGACCCCATAATTTTACACAACCCGAAAGCCAACCACAGGGTGCCACGTGGCAGCCCATGACTGGGCCACGTGGCACCTCTCCAACCAATCAGACACTGCCACTTGTTGAGCACTGAATGGTCCATGTATCTACCACATACCCTTCCACCTGTCACCATACCTGCCCAGTCATCCTACTGACATCATTCATGCCACATCAGCCTATGCCACGTGTCACCCTTACAGTGGTGACATGTGTCACCCTTTGACTGGTCCAACTGTATCTGTCGTATGCTCCATCACCTACCACATGTCATCACCAAAATATTCCATGTCAGTTGTATGCCCGTACAGCCTGTACAGTCAGCCTTCCATGTGGCACTGTATGGACTGTACAGTCACCCACTTTTTTTGCATGTTTGGGTTTTCAAATAGAATGCGATATATTTCGCATACAAAGCCCATTTGACGAAGTAAATATATGTCCGGAATCAGGAAGACGAGACGGACGCAATGGAATTGGTTTCATCGGATTCCGAGCACTTTGATTTTTGAGCCTTTTTTAGCCCTGTCAGGCTCTTGGATCCGATTCTGGATCACACCTCCCCACTAAAAGACCTTTTGGTCCCCAAAAGGTTACTGACCAGTCAACAAGATCGGGATAGGCCACCCAGCTTGTCCTCTATCTCTGAACTATGTCATGTGCACCTGTCTCATCAAGATCAATTGTAACACAATCATGACAACTAACAGTATATTGTTAGCCATTTGAACCCTGTTACATCTTATTGAAGCCACTATTATCCATGTAGACAACATTACTAATGATAGCATAAAAAATATGACTACAAATGAGTTGATATACTTGAAATATTTGCACGACAGGAGCTTATCTTGAAGCAACTTATGATTGATTTTCCATTCAACAATCATTTCTTGTTCTTGCTTAAGAGCGATTACTTCATTTGAAACAATTATTGGTTTGTTGCTTGCTTGCACTGCCTTCTTTAATTGTTCCATTGTTTGAAGTGTTTTATTTTCTTTAACATGATGAGCATGAACCACATAATCTTGACCTGCTTTGGTGAATTGATAT
>ML787395.1:20578-51719 GCA_009831015.1 Picea engelmannii | reverse complement strand
AATTTTACCTGTCATACCAACCAATGAGATCTTTGATTCATCACCTGAATCCGATCCCAAGTCTATGGGTTTTGTTGTCGTTGCCACTGTCTGCATTCCCTTCTTTTCCTTGAACCACTTTGGCCTCTTCTCGGGATGCAACTGCCAACATTTTTCCTCATCATGTCGGGTTGTGTAAAATTATGGGGTCTCCACCGGAGTCGAACCACAGGGTGCCACGTGGCAGCCCATGACTGGGCCACGTGGCACCTCTCCAACCAATCAAACATTGCCACTTGTCAAGCGCTGAATGGTCCTTGTATCTACCATGTACCCTGCCACCTGTCACCGTACCTGCCCAGTCATCCTGCTGACATCATCCATGCCACGTCAGCCTATGCCATGTGTCACCCTTACAGTGGTGATATGTGTCACCCTCTGACTGGTCCAAATTTACCTGTCGTATGCTCCATCACCTGCCACATGTTGTCACCAGAAGCTGCCACATTAGTTGTATGGCCATACGGCCTGTATAGTCAGCCTGCCACGTGGCACTATACGGACTATACAGTCACACACTTTTTTTGCCTGTTTGGGTTTTCGAATAGAATGTGATATCTTTCGCATACGGAGCCTGTTTGACGAAGTAAATATATGGCCAGAATCAGGAAGATGAGACGAATGCAATGGAATTGGTTTCGTCGGATTCTGAGCACTTTCATTTTTTAGCCTTTTTGAGCCCTGTCAAGCTCCTGGATCTGATTCTGGATAATTACATTCCCCTACCCCTTATTAATGCACTTTCCTCAGTGTAGTATATACACCTGTACAACCAAAAAAAAAAAATCTTCAAAAAGATGTGGGTATTCTTCCCCCATAGCAACATCATGCTCCCAAGTTGCATCCTTAGGGTCATACCAGGTCCATTGGACCTTTACTAGTCTTATGGATCGATTATGACGTTGCTTGATATTCTGATCCAATATGCACATCGAATGCACTTGAAAACTGCCTTCTTGCTCCACCTGAATCACATTCTAATCAATGACATGATTAGTATCATGTACATACCTTGTAAGCAATGATACATGAAATACAATATGAATAGACATTGATGTAGGCAACGCAAGCATGTATGTTACAGGCCCAATCCTTTTTAGGATTTCAAATGGACCACAAAAACATGTTGCTAACTTTGAGAAATTTCCCAACTTTAGAGAACTTCTATTGGCCTTTACTTTTAAGAACACATGATCACCCACATTGAATTCCCTATGATTTTTTCCCTTATCGGCATAGCTTTTCTACCTGTCTTAGGAAGATTTTAAATTCTACTTTATTTTCATCATCTTCTCTTCCATTTCCCTTAGTAGTTTTGGCCCAAACACTGTGCGGTCTGCTAGGTTGTCCCATCTCACTGTTGTGTTTCATTTTTTGCCATAGAGTGCCTCAAATGGGCTCATCTTCAGAGATTCTTGGTACCCATTGTTGTAATCAAAATCTACCTAATGTAAATAATCCTCCCACTTGGATGGTTCATCCATTACATACATCCTTATCATATCTTCTATTACCTGATTCACCCTTTCTATCTACCCACCCAACTCTGGTTGATAATTTGTGCTAAAATGCATATTTGTTCCAAATCCCTTAAACAATCCTTTCCAAAAATTTGATGTAAATTTTGGATCTCTGTCAGACGCAAATGTCTTGGTCATTCCATGTAATTGAGTTATTTATTTCAAATAGATATCAATTATGTTAGATGCCTTGTGAGTGAGCTTTACTGTAATAAAATGGGCATCTTTGGTAAGCTTATCAACCACTACCAGGATAGAATCATGTTGCTTGTTGGTTATGGGTAGTTTGGTGATAAAATCCATTTTTACAACTTCCCATTTCCACTTAGGAATGGGAAATGGTTGTATAAAAATAGCTAGGTGTATATGCTCAGCCTTGACCTTTTGACATTCCAAACACCTAGAAATAAAATCAACAACTTCTTTCTTCATGTCTGGCCATTAATAATGACTCTTGATAGAAAAAATAGTTTTTTGGTAACCTGGGTGTCCAACAGAAGGTACATTATGTATTTCTCCCAATATCATCTCCTTCAATTCCCAAGAATTTGGCACATAAATTCTTCCCCTGTACTTGAGAATTTCATCATTTTCCATCTTATAGTCTTCAAATGTTTGGTGTAAATTCCCTTGCTGAAGCTTTTCCTTTACTTCCATGTATTTCTGATCTGATTTTGCAGCCTCTAGAATTTTATCTTTCATATAATATTGGTAAATGCTAATGGTTGTAACATGCATCTCATGCATGATCCGAAAAATATTTTTTAATGACTCTGGTTGAGTTTTTAATTGCATGTGTTAATTAACCATTTAAGAAGCTAATGAAAGAGGATGAAGATGAGAGAATATATCATAGCCATAATAAAAAATACAAATCTGAACTGAAGTAATAAGAACAGAAAACCATAACAAGAGAAGTGATAACGGAGTTCGACACAAAATTGCCTACGTCTCTGGGCTTTTGTCTCAGTGGGGAAGGTTTATTTATTTATGTTCAAAGCTCAAAAATTACATCACAGCAGTGCCATTAGGCTACAAGACTGATATGTTCATGTTCTTCTAGATCTCTAGAACCCAGCAGAAGAAACGGCACGCAAAACAGATGACCAGAGCTCCCAGAAATGGCCCGCAAGCATCTGCTCCTCAACAGCTTCCCTGCATAAAAATGGCTTTGGCTTGGCTTCCCTTCAGCATAACTCTTCTCTGACTCCCTCCATGGCCTCAAACAGGACTGGTTTTTATAGATCTGAAGTTTTTTATCCATCCCCAACTTCCTCCCAAAATATGGCCTCAAAAAGAGCCCAATATCTCCCAAAAATGGGCAAAATCCATTAAATCTGCTTAAAAAATCATTAAAAAATCACTAATATATGGTGAAAAACCCACATTTTTGCAAATATAGGGCTAATCCCCCTAACTAAGCGTGCAACCCTAGTCTTATGGCACTCTTTATGGGATCAGGGGCTAATAAAAGGATGCCTTAGCTGGGCTAGGCCCCTTTTGGAGTGTGCCCCCCTGGTCTCATGGGATACCCCTGGATCCTGGGGCTGGTGCTTATCTTTTGGGTGCGCATGAGAGGGAGCGCCCTCCTTTACTGGGTTTTGTTCACGTGCAGTAGTTTGACCATGGGCTGGGGCTTATCCCCAGCCCCCTTTTTTCCCTTTTTCACTTTAGTACACTTTATTTAAACTAAAGTGATCCTTGTTAAACAAGAAACACAAGGGCACATTGGTGGAGGGACTTTGTCAAGATTTGGGTTGACCCAGGAGGTCATGGGATCAAAACCCATGGACTCCATAACATTTTTCCATATGAACCCATTGACCAATCCCATGATGCCACGTGACATCCCATGATTGGGCCACGTGGCACCCAACCAATTGCCAAACAAATGCCACTTGTCAGTTTTTGGTTGGATCCTTGTCACTGACCAATCACCTTCTGCTAGACTACCACTTGTCACCTCTTGTCTCTTCCATTTCAGCACTGCTGATGTCATGCTGATGTCATCATTTGACTAGACCTGTTGACTTTTTGCCTGTTTAGGAAAACGATCAAAGTACGGTAACTCTCGCATACAGCGTCCGTTTGAGAAAGTAAATATATGGTTGGAATCGAGAGAACGAGATGGACACAATGGTGTTGGTTTCGTCAAATTCTAAGCACTTTCATTTTTGAGCCATGTCAGGCTCCTGGATCCGATTCTAGATCACACCTCCCCACTAAAGGACCTTTTGGTCCCCAAAAGGTTACTGACCAGTCAACAAGCTCAGGATAGGCCACTTGGCTTGTCCTATGTCTCGAAATTCTGTCCTGTGCACCTGTCTCATCAAGATCAACTGTAACACAGTCATGACAACTGACAGTATATTGTTAGCCATTTGAACCCTGTTACATCTTACTGAAGCCACTATCATCCATGTAGACAGCATTACTAATGACAGCATCAAAAAGATGACTGCAAATGAGCTGATATACTTGTAATATTTACATGACATGAGCTTATCTTGAAGCAACTTATGATTGATTTTCCATTCAACAATCATTTCTTGTTCTTGCTTAAGATCAATTACTTCATTTGAAACAATTATTGGTTTGTTTCTTGCTTGCACTGCCTTCTTTAATTGTTCTATTGTTTGAAGTGTTTTATTTTCCTTAACATGATGAGCATGAACCACATAATCTTGACCTGCTTTGGTTAATTGATATTGATTCTTTGTCATGTAGAAGATTGTCTTACGATCATATAAGTATGGACTACCTAAGACCATTCCACATTCTCTTAATGACACTACATCACATGTTACTTCGTCCACATACTTATATGAAATTGCAAATTTGATTGTGCATTACTTTGTTGTGTGCATTTGATGATGATTGCTTATCCATTTAAGTGTGTAAGGCTTATGATGTGCTTGTGTTTTTAACCCCAATTGCTTAACCAATTCTTCTGAGATTAGATTATATTGAGATCCACTGTCGATTAATGTGTCTATCTTAGTGCGTCGCATGATGGTCCTTATATGAAACAAGTTGCTTCTACAATCAATTCCTTCACCAATTTTACCTGTCATACCACCCAATGAGATCTTTGATTCATCACCTGAATCCGATCCCAAGTCTATGGGTCTTTTTTTCGTTGTCACTATTTGCATTCCCTTCTTTTCCTTGAACCACTTTGGCCTCTTCTCAGGATGCAACTGCCAACATATGTCCTCATCATGTCCCTCTTTCTTGCAAGAGGGCTTCCCTTCCTTCCTCGTCACTGCATTTGAATTCTTGCCATGCCATTTCCTCTTGTCCTCTTTCCTTTAAGACGATTCCCCTAATACACCTGCCTTCCCTGCTTCAATGTATGTCACTTGAACATAAACCTCATCAAGGTTAGTGGGTCCAAACATGAATACAATGTTTCTAATAGGTGTAGGTAAACCTCCTATATACTTCATAAGGGTCTCCTATGTATGTAAAGGGATATCTAACATCAATGCCATTTTACGAAAGCTATCTGTATACTCTTGCATTGTTTGTACTTTTCTTAGTTTTAAAGATTTCCATTCAATTAATGATTTTTCTTTATAACCCAAAGGATAGAATTGTTTCCTAAGTGCAGAAATGAAGCGTTTCCATGATGGAAATACATTACCCACTTGTTATGTTCCATTTTGCAACTTTCTTTGCCACCAGATGAGAGTTGTGCCTGCAAGTCTCAAAGATTCCAACTTGATTTGTGTGGCCTCATCCTTGATCCATTGTACACTGCAGTAAACCTCCATCTGTCTAACCCAATTGTCAAGTTTCTCTGCATTTACTTCACCATCATATATGGGCAACTCAAATTTAACATCAAGTTTTAATAATGGCATTTCCTTATTATGTTTATGAACATGTTTCTTTGCATTAGACTTAGAACTTGAATTTGAAGAAGAAGGAGAAGAAGGAGGTGATGGTGGCGGTGAAGGAGGAATCTGAGGAGAATCCTCTTCCTCTTCACTTTTTCCCTTTGAATATTCCCCCAGATTTGGTCTTTTCCGTTCCAAGTAATCCTCATACAAAACTTTCACCATCTCCAACATAGCAAGGAAAGTTTTCCGAAACTCTTTCTCATCCTGAGAAAGTCCTTCTTCTGATGCCATCTTCTCGTTGTGAGAAGATCTCTTTCTCAATCCAATTAATGGATTCTCTTAAACAAGCTCGCCTTCACCATGCTATAGCTTTTCCCTAGTTAACATGAAAAACTTAAATTCCAAATGTCAACTAGCTCTGATACCACTTGATCCGAAAAAGATCTTTTAATGATTGTGGTTGATTTTTTAATTGCATGTGTTAATTAACCATTTAATAAGATAATGAAAGAGGATGACTATGAGAGAATATATCACAGCCATAATACAAAATATAGATATGAACTGAAGTAATAAGAAAAGCAAACCATAACAAGAGAAGTGATAACGGAGTTCGGCACAAAATTACCTACGTCTCCAAGCCTTTGTCTCAGTGGGGAAGGCTTCGTTATTTATGTTCAAAGCTCAAAAAGTAAATCACATAAATTCCATTAGGATACAAGACTGATTTGTTCATGTTCTTCCAGATCTCTAGAACCCAGCAGAAGAAACGACACGCAAAACGGATGACCGGAGCTCCCAGAAATGGCCCGCAAGCGTCTGCTCCTCAACAACTTCCCTGCATAAAAGTGGCTTTGGCTTGGCTTCCCTTTAGCATAACTCTGCTCTGACTCCCTCCATGGCCTCAAACAGGCCTGGTTTTTATAGATCTAAATTTGGTTATCCATCCCCAACTTCCTCCCAAAATCTGGCCTCAAAAAGAGCCCAACATCCCCCAAAAATGGGAAAAATCCATTAAATCTGCTTAAACAATCATTAAAAAATCACTAATATATGGTGAAAACCCCACATTTGTGAAAATATAGGGCTAAGCCCCCTAACTGGGCACACGCCCCTGGTCTTATGGCACTCTGTATGGGATCATGGGCTAATAAAAGGACACCTTAGCTGGGCTAAGCCCCTTTTGGAGTGTGCCCCCCTGGTCTCATGGGATATCCCTGGATCCTGGGGCTGGTGCTTATCTTTTGGGTGTGCATGAGAGGGAGTGCCCTCCTTTACGGGGTTTTGGTCACATGCAGGAGTTTTACCATGGGTTGGGGCTTATCTCCAGCCCCCTTTTTGCCCCTTTTCACTTTAGTACACTTTATTTAAACTAAAGTGATCCTTGTTAAACAAGAAACACAAGGGTGCATTGGTGGAGGGACTTTGTCAAGATTTGGGTTGACCCAGGAGGTCAAGGGATCAAACCCCATGGACCAATCCCATAAAAATTTTCCATGTGAACCCATTGACCAATCCCATGGTGCCACGTGGCAACCCATGACTAGGCCATGTGGCACCCAACCATTTGCCAAACAAATGCCACTAGTCAGTTGTTGGTTGAATCCTTGTCACTGAAAAATCACCTTCTACTAGACTGCCACTTGTTGCCTCTTGTCTCTGCCATGTCAGCACTGTTGATGTCATCATTTGACTGGACCTATTGACTTTTTGCTTGTTTGGGAAAACAGTCAGATTACGATAACTCTCGCATACAGCGTCTGTTTGAGAAAGTAAATATATGGATGGAATAGAGAGAACGAGATGGACGCAATGGCGTTGGTTTCGTCGAATTCTGAGCACTTTCATTTTTTGAGTCTTTTTTAGCCTTGTCAGGCTCCTAGATCTGATTCTGGATCACCTTCCTATTGAGTGCATCAACCACCTTGTTCTCTTTACCTTTGATATGTTTTATATCAAAATCATATTCACTGAGGAAATATAACTACATGTTTTGTCTGGCATTTAGAGTTGGTTTTCCAAACAAGTATTTATACCATTATGCTTTGTCCTCAACTCAAATATTTTTCCCATGAGGTAGTGCCTCCACATATTCAAGGCATGCACTATGGCATCCAACTCCAAATCATGAGTAGTATAGTGCCTTTCATGCTCCTTCAACTTCATTTATTCATAGGACACTACATACCCATTCTAACTAAGGACTCCACCAAGTCCTTATTTACATGCATCAGTGCATACAACAAAATTTTCATTTGGATCAGCAATCCTCAATATTGGAGAACTTGTTAATAAATGCTTCAAGTGTTGAAAACTTATTTCACAATCCTGTGTCCACTCAAACTTCAAACCCTTCTTCTGCAAGGAAGTGATTGGGTGTGAAATATTTGAGAATCTTTCAACAACTATCCTATAGTAACCTACCAGAACCATGAATGATCTCACCTTCGATAAATTCCTTGGTGTTGGCCATCCTTCAATGGCCTTTATCTTTTATAGATTTACTGTTGTCCCTTCCTCTGAAATAATATGGCCCAAACAATGAATTTGCTTCTAGTAAAATGAGCACTTGTTCAATTTGGCATACAATTGATGCTCCCTTAATACCTGTAATACCATTCGCAAGTGTTGCTCATGCTCTTCCTCTGACTTATAAAATATAGGAATGTCATCCAAAAATACAATGACAAACTTGTCCAACTAAATCCAGACTATACTATTCATGAGACACATGAAGATAGTTGGTGCATTCATTAACCCAAATGGAACCATTGTGAACTCATAATAGCCATACCTTGTTCTAAAGGCAGACTTGTTGATGTCTTCTTCTTTAATTATTACTTGATGATATCATGACCTAATATCAATCTTGGAGAATATTTTTGCATCTCTTGGTTGATCAAAGAGGTCATCTATCCTTAGAAAAGGATATTTGTTCTTCATAGTTACCTTTTTCAGCTACCTAAAGTCAATGAAAAGTCTCATAGTCTGGAAGTTACTTCTCTGGGAATACCTTGTACTATCCTTAAGTTTCCTTCATCATCCAAGCAAGTGAGTGCCTTATTATAACAATCTAGGACAACATGATGTTGATCCAAGGAATCCATACCAATTAGGCAGTCATAGGAACCTAAAGGTATGATGTTCAAATATGCATTGTTGTTCAGTCAATTAATGTTTATTGGACATGTCTTAACCATCTCATTAATTTTCCATTTATCTCTCGAAGCTAATTGCAACATCCAAAGCTTCCCAATCTTTCTTCTTGGAAATTAAAATCTCCCCACCAACTTAGGATCTAGATAACTATGACTAGCTCCTAAATCAATTAAAATAGAAATTTGTTGGTTATTGATCTTACCTTCCACTTCAATCATATGTGATTGAAACTCAACTTTGTTGTTGTCCAGTATTACATATATCTTAGGTAAACTTATGCCCATGTCCTCCACTATTTTAGCTTGTTGTACAATGTGAATAGTCCTCACTTTTTCACTTTTGTGAGGGAAATATATGTACATATGATCTCCCTTACAACCCCAACATTGAATAGGTGGTTGCCTTGGTATTTTCCCCAATGTCTCTGTCATTATGGATTCTTTAGAGGTTGGTTGTTCCTGGTAGTTATTTATGAAGAATGGTGGTTTAGTTCCCTTCTTCCTTTGTTCCATATTGCTTTACTTCTTATCTTCCCAATATTTTTGGTAAGTTTCTTTCCCTTTATGTCAATCATAAATACACTTAGCCCTTCTTATAGTTTCCTCCAATGTTTTGGGATCATCATATTGTATCCTATCACGAATAAATGATGGCAAACGACTCAAATATCTATGAATATTAACTTGTTCTTCCTTGATGAAGGAAACATATTTCAGCATCTCTAAAAACCTCCTTCCGTACACATCTATGGTCATACTCCCAAGCTTGAATTCAAAGAAATCATTCATTTTCTTATCATAGTATCTCTTATTCAAGTATTTATTTTGAAAATACTTCTCAAATTCCCTCCAAATCATCTTCTTCTCGTCAATATGTTGTACTTGTACAAATTGGTCCCACCACATTAATGTTTTTCCCTTGAGTTAATAAATAGATATTCTACCTTCTAACTGTTAAGAGTAATTATGCAACTGAAAATACTTTCTCATTAGCAGCCATGTCTTTCCATCCTCGTCCTTCTTGTGTTCACCATAAAAAGTAGGAGGCTTGATTTTGTTCATTTCCCCCTGAAATTCATCCACTCCATACTTCTTCTTTTTCTTCCTAACAAGAGATGGACTTGCATTGTTGTGTGCTCTCCTAGTTGAATGTCTTGGAAAGTAATGGTGATGTTTTCCCACACTTCTTGTTCTTCCCCTCTTATCATGATACTTATGGCTCCTTGATATGCTTAACTAAGTCTCCTTATCCATCTTCTTCTCTATTTTTTCCAAGCTCTGCATTAAATTTATTTTGAAGTATTTTTGTTGCTCCTTGGATTTCATAAGCCTCTCATTGTCAGTTTTCTAACTCAGGACATCCTTTTGCAAAAAATTTATAGTCTCTACCAAGGTCATGCTTTCTTCCTTACCTTCTCCATGTCCATTTGAGTTTGTACCTTCATTACCCATATGGACATACATTCCTCTGATCTCTTCTTCATGGTTGTAAACCCCCTGCACATCTTCCATGATTCTAACTTGTGTTGATCTTGTTTTGATCTAATGTTGTTAATTCTGCAAAATGTGCAGCGAAAAAAAATTGTTAGACTAAAGAATTTAACAAATTCATGGAATTATGTACAATTCTATTTCCATAAAGCATCATAATTATTTCTTCAAATTTCTTGGGAATATTAACTTCCCAATTTACTTCTCACGCACTACTTCTCAATTATAATCCATAATTATCATGCACCAATTTTTCACTTGCAACATTAAAATGTAGTGCATGCACCGTGCACCTGTAACGAGTGTGCATACTTTTTTGTCACGCGTCAATCTCTATTGAGCACAAATTTTGTGTCGTGCATCGATATTCTGCATGTACTGCAAGAACTACACTACACAGCACAAAGGTTTAATGTGATCATATTGCACGCCAATACTCTTTGCACACCAATAACTATACCTTTGTGCGGAGTCAATGTTCGATATGCATGTACTACATACTAATGTTGTGCGCACATCAACAAATTTGAATTGCTCTCTGCCAATACTCCAAGTGCACACCATGTGAATCACACTATTAATCGTGTGCCACAAACTTTGCACCCTGTGATGAAAAACTTCAGCATGCTTTATCATGCACTTATATTTTGTGCATGCCTCCTGTTATACACGGTGCAACACCAAAACTTAGTCTACATACCCTGTGTGCCATTATTTTTTGTGCAACGTCAATTGTTTAGTGCATGCACCTGCACAACACTATTTTTCCACACCGGCTCTGCACAGTGCAGTACCCAACTTTAATGTGCACTCATGCGCCCCTTATCTTTCTGCGCAGCACTACCACTTAGCACACACAAATACTTTCGACGCTTAACTAATTTTTCCATAATTTTGACGCAGAAATTGGGGATTTTTCTCTATTTTCACCCAATTTCCTCCATGAGCATTCTCCAAACATGAATTTTGGTCAATTTCACTCTAATATAGCCAAATTCAACTCATTCTTTTCTGAATTTCCTTAAACGAAGATTAAAAATTAGGAATATCTCTTCACTTAACCAAATTTACCCAATTCTCCATGAATTTCACAAAAGAAATTAGGGCTTTTACTCAATTCCTCTCAATTTCTTCCAATTTCTATCATGGACGCACTGTAACTTGAAAATTTAGCCACTCTTGAATTCAATTCTCTACTAGAGTATGCTTCGACATTATGCTAACTCGGCCCATCCAGGCTCAATGTTGAAAATTTGGTCTCTGATACCATATTGTAATGTACCCAGCCACCCAGGCTGGGTCACATCACTTAAAAAATATCTCTTGCTCTGATACCATTTTGTAACATCCCCAAGCACCTATTGGGATATTCCATTTAAAACTCTCTTGAACTCTGATACCATATTGTAATGTCTCTGTTACCAACAATTCCACCAAAATTGCTCTGATACTAATTAAAACACAAAAACACACTCTACGGTGCATAGTTATATACATAATCATAATAGAAATATACATGCAGCATTAACAGGATAAACCCGTGAAAAAAAATGCATAACAGTTATTGCAACACATGATTTAACACACAAGTCACACTTATCTTTGATTAAAGGTACACCAACTACGTGCAGACCTTCCATGTTCCTCCCAGCCTTAGACCACACTGCTCATAACTCTTAGCAGTGGGTCACCCCCAAGCTGGGGATAAAATCCACTTCGTTAAGGGTTCCTAGCCAAGTGAAGTTATCTCAGTCAAAAAGAAACTCAGTGACAGGTAACTCTGTTACAGGTGACTCAATCACAGGAAACTTCGTCACATGTACCAATTCATACTAACAACCTATATTCCAGCATTCCCCACACACATGTCCCACCCGAGGAAGTGTGCCCCTTCTCTTCTCAATAGTCATTCAGCTACCCCACTTCCCTTCCAAAGCTTCAGCAACAGGATGTACAGGAAGTCTCAAAGCACTGTCACTGCAGTTTGGCACCTTAGGAAATAATTCCCAACAATTCTCTCATCTGGAGAGAACGCAATATGTTATGGGCCTCGTAACCCACCTCTTCAATCCAGCAGAATCTTGATCACAGTAACAATAGGGTTTGATCACAGTAATAGTCGAGTACAGATCACAGCTCCCTGATCACCTCCCCCCCATCGAATGATAGCAAAAAGGTACTAATTCCAAACCATTTGGATGCATGTTCCCAACTTGACACTTGTCATGTTGAGAACTGTCTTCAATCCACATGTCCCCCTCCTTCAAACTTAGGATAAAATAATATCCTTACTTTATAATTTTAAGGAATATTAATATAACAAACCTTTGGGTTTAATCCCCCTTAACCTCAACTAGTGGATTTATATCCCCCCATACTCTTTTACGTGGTTGGTATGCCGCAATGATGTATTTTTGTTATATTTCAATCATTACATTTACATTCTCATTACAAAAGTATTGATCTTTTTGCACCGAGTCTCACCAGCCTCAAAAAAATAAATATTGTGCACCAAACCAGTGCGCACAAAAATTATGGGATGTGTGCACTCTTCTTTCAGTGCGCCACCCTCGTGCACTTACACAGGTGCATGTTATAACCTGACATTTATAAAAAAAAATGCTCTATGGCTTCCAAAATCATGCACTAATTCAGTGTACGTTGAATCCTGGAATGTGCGCCATCCTAGAAGGCTCTTCTTATTGTTCCTCTTTTAATGTGTCATTCCTGCACATTTACAAAGGTTCGCGCTAGACATATTAAACTATGCGCTATAACCATTTTACAAACTATGCGCACTCCTTTGGTGTGAGATTCATGTGCACTAACTTAATGCGTGCATAACCAAACCAACAATATTGTGCCATCAGTGCACTAGCTTACATGTAAAGTACAGTTACAATTATATGTACAATTGGGGTTCAGCCTAGGGTTATTACAACTATCCTTATTTATTTGCTTGTTAATTGTTTTTTTTAAAGGGTGGCTTAAAAAATTTGTACCTTTGATCATTTTTACTTTTCATCTTGTCATTCCAATATTTTTGGAAGACTGACCTTCCTCTACTCTACTCATAAAGATGTTTTTCTCTCCTTATGGCCTCCTTCAAAGTCCTAGGTTTATCATAGTTTATCTCATCCCTATAGAATGAGGGTAACCCAATCAGAAACCTTTGTATTTTTACCTTCTCATCCTTTATGAATCCCACATACTTAAGCAACTCAAAGAACCTATTCTCATATCCATCCATTATCATGCTTCCCAACTTGAGTTCAAATAACTCCTTCATATTCCTTTCATAGTAATGCTTTGAGAAATATTTCTCTTGGAAAAATCATTTGAACTTCCTCCATGAGACCTTCTCATCAAGGTATTTGGCTTGTTTAAGTTGATCCCACCACATGATTGTCTTTCCCTACATGAAGCTTGCCCCTTAGTTTCTTTATCAGATTTTAGGTTGTAATTTTGGTTTCTACCCTTGAGGGGTAATCATGAAGCTGGAAATATTTCTTCATTTCCAATAGCCATGCTTCAACCTCTTCTCCCTTTCTATGCTCACCATTAAAATTTGATGGCTTGATTTTGTTGAGTTCACCTTGCAATATTTCTACCTCAAACCTTCTTCTCTACCTCCTAACAAGAGACACACTTAGGTTTCTCCCTGGCCCTCAACTTGCATGAGCTCTCCTAGTGTATTTATATAGGGAATGATGGCACCTTCTCATACTTCTTGATTGTTTGTCATTCCCATAATCATCCCTTCTGTTATGGGATCTGGATGATGTCACTTGTATAGCACTAGCCTTGCTTTGTGTTAGAGTATCTATTGGGTTTCCTCTGCAACATATTCAGACTCTATAGTATCTCTACTTGATATTTCGTCATCTTCTCATTATCTTCCCTAGATGTCTACACTTCTCTTTGTAGTATTATCATAGTTACAGGATCATTCCTACCTTTTCTCCCATTAGAATTTGTCTCAATGTTCCCATGTTAACATGCAGACCTCTTGTTAGAAAAAAAGGATCATAGAGTACACAACTTAATAGACACACACCCACACACACATGTGTGTGTGTGTGTGTGTGTGGTTCACCCAATATGGGCTACGTCCACCAGAGAAATTGTCAGTCCATCCTTTATTATTATCCAGCAAATGAAGGGATACAACCTACAACACACTCGTTGTAACTTCCTCTTATTTGTCTCACAGTCTCCTCTCTTTGAATACAATAGTCACACTCAGACATAGCTACATTACAATTCCCTCATACATAAAAGAGGGTTTCCTTCTAGGGAGAAAAAAAACCCTAACATAACTTCTACTGTCAGATATGCAACCTAATCATGAACGGTCCAAATTGGCTACGAAATTACAATATTTTACAAGGAAATTTTCCCAAAAACTTCTTTGAGGGGGGGGCTCTAATGAATGTCAATGCCCCCTAGAAACATATCTGGGGGGGAATCCCCCCCATGCTCCCCTGTCAAGAAATGGGATCCAAACACGATTCAAAACAAAACCTTTGAATCAGGAAGATAATCAGGCTCCACAACCAACACCTCTAACCTACTCCTCATGGTTGTAAGATCCCTAGTAGTATTCCATAAATCTAGTCCTTATATAAGAACCAAAATTATTTTCTTGTACCTCTAATTCTGCAAGAAATGTGCATGTAATAATTATTGTTAGAACATGCATAATGTAAAACATTTCATAATTAGTTTACATGTTATTCTTCATTCAATTTATGAAGAACATAATGCACTAAGTCAAAATATAATTCCTTAGATGAATTCCTCTCTGAAACATCTTACCAACAGTTGTACTCATGCCTCATTTTGAGTTTTGAGTGAAAATTTACAACATTCACAAGCTGTAATTTCCACTCATTGCTCTGTTTTCACTGCTACAAACTTGCTTTATTACTTTCTAAGAAAATTTTAGTGCCCAATTAAAAATTATGGGTAGATAGATGGATTCTCCTCCTCAACACTTTTTCAAAAACTATTTGTTTGCTCAAATATGATCTCTGAGCTTAAAGTTATGGTCTGAGGAAGTTTATATTGTTTTCTCTTTTTATCCTTGTATGTTACATGTGTCTTCTTTCTCTTCCTACACATTTTTACGTACCCAGATTCCAAATCTGATTCCATGGCTGACATCCATGGTTCCTAATATTTTCATAGATTTCTCATGTGCCCCAAACAAACTTATGAGCAAGGAATTATGTCCTTTGAAAGTAAATCGGTACCAAAAGTATACCCTTAACTATTTCAATTGTAACTTTCTCATACAAGCTCTATTTTGCGCCTAGAATAGCTCATTGGAAAGATTTATCTGAGTTATTTTATTTAAGCTGCAAATATTGGGTGTACCATTGGTACACCTAGTGCTTATGACTTTTGATTGCCTAAAAATGTCATTTAGGCCCTCAAAATCTCTCTGCAAGTTGAAGACCTTCGAAAATTGGAAAAATTCATAGAAAAATTATTGTTTTACTATTGTAACAGTCTTTTAATTTGCATCGTCGATCTCAAAATTGGGAGTAATATTATTCATTGATCCACTAAACCTTCTCCAGTCCCAGAGATGAATCTTCATTGTTGATATACCAAGTTGAAGCAATATGGATCGTTGATGTGAGCTCCATTGGCGATCGATGATTGTTCTTGGACATATGAAACTCTCCATCGATTTTGTTGACCCAACCATCAATCATCGACAATTCCTCTTGGCCGAACCAAAAAATTCACCAATATTGTTGACCCAACCATCAGTCGTCGGCAATTTCTCTTGGCTACTAAAATTGTCCACAAATTTCCCCAAACCCTCATCATCAACGATCGATCATTTCCTAGACAACATGGCATGACATGTGGACGTTGACATGGAAATTAGGTTAGGTAGAATGACACTTGAATTTTAACGTGGCATGACACTTGAATATTTATGTGGCATGACATGTGGATGTCGACATGGCATGACATGTCATCACCCTCTTTCATTTCATCAACAATCGACAACTTCTCTTGGATGAACCCAAGCACCTCCCCAATCTCGCCAACCTGACCATCAGCCATCAGATATTTCCTTCAATTGAATTTAACACTTATCCAAACTCGTTGATCTAATTGTCGATTGTCAGTGATTTCTCTTGGAAAACCTTCCCATGAATTTCACAGAAATCTAATACTTAGAAAATTTTCAACTTAAATCAAGATGAATATGGGTCATTGATCTCCCAGTTAAAACGAACATGATCATTGATTCACCATACTTCATCCAACTCTATAGATGAATCTCGGTCGTCGATCTGCTCCACTCTCCAAACTACCAAAATTGAATCTTGATCTTCAATTTGTTTCATTTTCCCATCTTCCAAAAATAAATCTTGATTGTCAATTTGTTTCATTTTCCCGACTACCGAAAATGAATCTCAACCATCGATTTTCTCCACTTGCAAAACTCCAAAAATGAATCATGGTCGTCGATTCACTAACTTCATAGTCACCATGAAAACATGGAATTCGACTTCCCAATCTAATTTTTAACCCCGCGACTTTCCGGTTGACACCATTGTTCATCTCTTTGATGAATATGAGGCATTTTAAACTCGAAACTACTCATAAATTTAGGTATTTCACTCTCTTTTTCATCATTTCTCCCCAAATCCATCATAGATCAAAATCTATACTAGAAAAAATTACCAAATTTGTGTTGGTCATTGGATCATGTGGGTCTATTGGTGAACCAGAGGCTCTGATACCAATCTGTAACATCCCCCAGCTTAACTGAGGAACATTACTACACAGAATACACATGAATTTGAAATTTTTTGCTCACTAATTTCATGTAGCTTACCAGCTATGAATTGCACACAGATTTAACTATTGTGTGATAACATTAATTAAAATCCATCTATAGCATGTTAAAATTGACACGAATGTAGTTTAAATAACTCAACACATCAACATATATATCCTTATTAAGCACAAAGTGAATGAACATCCATTAAGCTCATAAATATAACACATAAAACAGACAAAACACTTATGTTTTAAATTAGTTATGCAACCCGCTTGGGACGGACATTCCACCCATCCATAGACTTGTTCCAAATATCACTAGCAAGTCACCCTCGAGTTAGGGCTAGCAATCCAAAGAAGAGAGTGGTCTCCCACTATCCCCTCACGGATCAAAAAATATCACAACCCATTGGTATTCTCCTACAGATATCCCTATTTTTCCACCATATCTCTTCCTCTCGACCTACCCAACATAAATAATGTACCCCTTCACTTCTCTCGTCCCATTGGGCATCCCATTCATTTATCATGGTCTCTCTGGAACGGGTTACGAGGAATCTCACTACTAGGAAACTCAAGGGAGATCACTACTAGGAAACAACAACAATCACTTGATGTTGCAGTGCAACTCACATAGAAGTTCACTCTTCATGCCTAACAATCTAGCTCTTCGGTCTTCTACTCTGAATACGCTCCATAATTCCCCCTCCACGGTTTCTCCAACTCCAATGTTCTTCTATTTTGTTCTGTGTTCATGCCCAACATGATTTTCCAAAAACTTCTTATTATCCCAATATGAATTTCCTCCCTTTGTTTTCTTACTTGACTTACACACTTCCCCAAGTTGATTGTACTCAGCCCCATGCTCTTAATAACTATGGGATGTGAGTCCTCACACCCACCCTCTTACATGTATTCAATGATTGGCTTTGGGGACACCCGATTAGAAAATTAGAAGGTTTGTATACCAATAGTAATTTTAGGAAGTGGTTTGAATTAATATACATGGTTAATTTCTCCTTGGACCCCTCTTAGACACTCCTAGACATTCCCCCCTCTTATGGATTAATTGGCCCCCATATCTGTCCATATCCCCAAGTAGTTGGCATCACATTTTATTTCTTAAAATTCAAAAATACAATTTTCATATACATCACTTGGTCATTGTTGGCACAAGGGTAGACCCAGGGTTCAACTCTTCAACTGCGCACCATGAAAACCCTAACTATCGGCCCTTTCAGAAACACCTGTGAAGCAGATGAAGTCTCACCTGAGGTAGAGGCAAGTGGGGTTGCAGGACTCAAGTGTCTACAACCTAGCTGGGACACAAATCCGTGATTACACACCTCAACAGAGAACTTAGCCAATAGTATGCATTCAGTTATGATTCTTATTCACATCACATATTAACCCTAAGTACAGAACAGCGTTGTAATAAACAGATCAACACCTCTAAGAACTTAGCATCAGTTCATATCTGACATTCATTCACATCATAAAGCACTAAGAAATCAAAGATCTATCTATCATACATCAAGAATAGTGCACTAAGAAAACATAAGCATAAACACCATGAATAACATTGCACAAAGCACATCAACACAGGATATACGTGGTTCACCCCAAAGTGGGGCTACATCCACCAACTCTTCTTCTTCTTTATTAGCTTCTTCCAATATTCTTACATGCACCAAGCCATAGATCCAACTCCACAAAGGAAAGGAGATCTTTGTGCACCTCACTAGATCCTCCTTCCTCGGATTAGGTCAAGGCACAAATCCAACTACAACCACTTGCACTTAGCTCTGTAAGCCTCACATACAGTATGCACAAAGCATTCACAACTATTCGCACTTAGAAACCCTCATAGGTTCTTGCACAAATCCAATCATAGCTAGTAACTCTACTTGCACTTCTTTGCACATAGCCAACACTAGCACTTAGCACACCGACCTTTTCTTACATCGCCTAGCTACTTATTTATACATTAAAAAAAGGGCCTAAAGTAAACCCATGGGCTGACATCCCATACTCATTACATAAACACTAAAACCCAAAAATCATGCAAATAGGGTGAGATATCGCGATCTCCACTTCGCATGGGCGCTCCATCTTCGACTAGCCTGTCGAAGTCCCAAAAGTGGTCAAACATGACCAGCATTTCCTCCAAACCTAGTCAAGGGACAACAGGCCCCCAACACTCACCTGTGACTCGACCCAGGTCACTCTGATCTAGGCAACATTGGCTCGAAGGCCTTGAGCTTATCTCGAGCTGCCTTGACTTGTTGCTTCTCCAGAGCCTCCTGCTTGGCGAACTCCTGAAGTACTTGCTCGATGACAGGCCCTTCTAGGAATTGTTTCAACTGTGATCATTGTCCCTCAAGTTCTTCAAAAATTTTGCAGGATTCCTCCTGCACTGGCTGGAGTCTCTATGTCACCTCCATCACTTTTCTCTGGATGGAAGTGACTTGTTATTGAACTATGTGTTTCTCCTGTGAACTTTTCATCTTTTCCACTGTCATAAGTTTCTTCAGGTGTGCTTGCACAGTCAATGCATGTTGCTTCGCCTCCTGGAGATGTGCCTCCAATTTCCTCATCTTCAGGTCCTCTACAAGGCACTCATAGGTTTGTGCACTTCAGTCACTGAGTTTGTTTCATTCTATGGCCAACGCCCTGATTCTTTCTACTGCTCTTCTAGAATTTTATTCCCTTTGATCTCATACTTCTTGCGGATTGTTAGGCATTTCTTGAAGTTCTAGCTCTGCTACTCTTGCTTGAAGCTATTGAATGGATTTACCAAGCTTCGCCACTTGGCTCTCAGTTGTCTCTTCTTTCATCTGTGCCAAGCTCGGCACAGATCGAAGTTCTCTATTCACTACCTCTCTAATCCCAATCTTCTCTGCGAGCAACTGGTCTTTCTCTTTCTAGATTTTCTCCTTGTCTTCTTCTAACTTCGCCCGAAGGTCATCTGTCTCTTGTTGCACAACCCAAATTTTCTCTAGGGCTTCCTCATTTGCTTGCTTCAAGGCCTCTGTGGCCTGTTCTTTTTTCTCCTGGGCTTGGCGAAGTCAAGTCTCTGTTTCATCTGCTAATCTGTGCAATTGGGTGGGCTCATCCCCTAATTATACACCTTCTAATGACGACGGCGCAGTAGACACTGCGTGGATTGAGTAGATGGCTTGTTGTACCCCCTTCAGCTCCACCATGATTTTTTCATACATCGTCTCCTACTTTGCTTCATGTCATTGCAAGATACCTTCTGAAGCATATTCTACAGCTATGATGATGAGGTCAACATCATCCACTGTGAGCACATTATGTGACTTGGGCTTGTTGGCTCGAGATTTCTTTCATGTTGAGGGTTTCTTCAGAGAAACCTTCCTTTTCTTTGATGTCTCTGCCTCTATTAGGGGATCCTTCAGTGGTGTTACTTCGGCCTTTTCTTTCTTGTATTCTTCTACTTCCTCCTCTCGGTTTACTTAATCGCCTCCTCCTCCTGCAGGTGATTCAGGCGCAGTTTCCTTTGATGCATTGTCCTTATCTTCATTGTCTATATCTTGCACTTCCTCCTTTTTCTTCTTCTTCTTGTCACTACCCTGTCCATCATACTCCATTCAGGTAACCACAGGACTTCCAATGAGGTCAGGGTTGGAGAGTTCTGCATCTCCAACCGGTACAAGAAATTTAGTTGGCCATTCTTTAGTGATCTCTTCCAAGTCTTCTTCGGTTAACTTATAATACGACTGCATCTCCTCTTTACTTTCATCTTTGTGCGTAGTGATGTAGATAAAGTGGCAGTCTATGTGGAAATTCTCTAGTGGTATATAAGTATGAAAGGTGTTTGGAGTCATTCAGGGGAATGACTCAATGGCACATGTGAGCTGTAAGTAGTAGGTGTAGAACACCATGTTTGATTTCCATTACTTCACCATGTCACTCGAATACCACAAGGTGGTGAACCTTGCAGCCAGTAGTTCTGATGGCTCGACTTTAGGGAATGTCTCTCCCTCTTCCATCTCCCAAGCAACAAATTCTATAATAATCAACATCCAACTAAAGTAGAATTCATATCCTTGGTCCTGTACTTCAGGGTAGTCCTTCTCCAACTCATTGATGAAATATCTCACCTAGTTCATCTGTATCCCTTCGACACACTTCCCTACAAGGTCAACTACGAAGCCTGTGACTTGTGGCAAACTGTTCTTTCTGACAAGCTTGCCAACAATCAGTTGTCAAGCTAGGCACACTATGCCATCTTGTATGGAGGCTACCTTGTAGCCTCACTTCCCCTTCTCCACATCGCCATACACCTCCTTGATGTGTTGTGCCAAGGAATGCTCCATGTCTTCCCATGGTAGAACTTTTGAGCGTTTCGTCCCTGCATGCTTAGTCCAGTAATGAGGTGGATCAGTGCTAGATCCACATTGATGCGCCTATCCAACCATAGGTACCCACCATGGAAGCACGACAAGAGGATTTTAACTCACGCGTTGACCTCCTGATGTCTATTGAAGAGTGGGATCTTCATCACATTCAAGATAGTTGACCTCGCAATCTCCTTGATCCATGGTTGGAGAACTATCTTAGGCTTCTTCCCAGTTGTTTTCGTCAGGTAGCGATGCAATGCGAGCATCACATAATTCTTCCTATCGTCGAGGTTAAAATCACTTATATTAAGAGTTGGGATCAGTCCCAACTGCGGTCCTACTGTGTGTATCCATTTTGGAAGGTACGTAGTGATGAGTGTGTACTCAAAATCTCTCGAGATGCTATCATGACTAACCACGCCAGCCAAGGGCGCGATGTAGTCGAAAAATACCGACATGATCTACTTTGCATTCGCCAGATCGTCACGGTGCTTTCTTCTTTTCTTTATCGCAGTTCAGGATGGCCCAGATTGACCTCCATACAAGGGGGATGTTTTCAATATTCCCATCGACGAGGCCTATATACCTGTGGACATAACCTTCTCATCCATAAGGTCGATCAATATTTGTTCTACCGAATTATCGATTGTGCTAAGGTCGCATGACATACACGCTCGTAATCAAATAACTCGGGTAGGAGAACAGATACTCAAGGTAATCGAATCAATGGCAAGGTTTAGATAGCATAGCATGGTAGGCAATCACCTCTCTACTAGCTCGAATATCTCAGTTTGCAAAAGTGGTCCTGGTGCAACATGCGACGGATTGAATAAACAACATCATAATGGATTCCTTCAATGGGTCAAAATGCCTCAATCCATTCATTATGATGCGGTCTCAACGGTCCAATGGTGATCTTTTCCGAAATAAATACATTTCTAACCATTTCGAAGCGTTGTTCTAATGGTTGGGATGCCTCCAATGTTCATATAGCTTCGTCGTGGAAAAGTGCCTTTCTGTGTGGTTCTTCTAATATAGCGAGGTTCAAATTCTACAAGTCGGCCTTCTGCGAAGTCTTCTTTGGAACTTCCTGCAATCTTTCTGTTTTTTCCTTCTTCTTGCTGAGTTTTCTGGCCTTTGTCCCTGTGATCTGAGTCACGAGGTTTCTTTTTCCATTCTTACTCTTATCTTCTCTTAGCATAGTAACTTCGCACTGTTGAGGGTCTTCCAAAGGGTTCGAATGTAATACCTCTTCTCTTACTGCTTCTGGGGTAGGTGTTCTTCTATCTTGTATAGACAGGTTTTTCAAGCCTTCCTACGTTCTTTCAACTTCGACAGCTAAGTCTCTAGCCCTCAATCGCTTCGACTTTTCCTCTTGTTCTTGTATTAAGCATGCTATTCTCCTAGCCATGAAGTCCCTTAATTCTTGTTTTTTTGTTATGTGGCTTCTTCCTCTGCTTTCCTCCAGATTTGATCTTTTTCAATCCAATTCTTTCCTAACAAAACTGCAAAAGGGGCAGTGTTCTCCACAAACTTAATGACTTCAAATTATTCTTCGATTGATGTTCCATGAGCAATCATAGGTACATGAGTAATTCTTCCACATAGGGTTATTATCTTTCCTTTAAACAATCATATCCTTCCCAATGAAGGAATCATAGCAGGCTTTCCCAAAATTTCCCAAGTACTTTCTGGCATGAGATTCACTTGTGTTTCCTCATCTAATACACAGTCTATGTCGAAGTCTCCTATTCTTGTTTCTATACACTTCTTTTCTTTTAATATCTCTAGTAAACTAATGTTTCTGTGATCATTGAATGTTTATTTCATCTGTAATAATATATTCTTTGGTTCTTTCCGATTCTCTAACATATCATTAGTTTCCTAATCTTCCTCATGGTTTTTTGTCGCAGGTTCATCTTTTCAACTTTATCAATCATTCTAGGGAAATCCAAAACCTCATGACCAACATCCTTACAACAAAGAAAAATAGGACCTATTACAGGGAATTCTTTAGCAAGATGTCCCTGTCTTTTGTAGTTATAACATAGTGTCATTCCTCTCTTTCTCTTAAATGATCCCCAACCTTTCCAGTACTATGCACTGGGATCACAGTGATGGACCTGCAATCTGTGAAAATTCTTTCTAGGGTCCTGCATCCACTTATTAGTCCAAAAATTATTTCTATGCATAGGAATAACATATCTTTCACTATCTCTATCAAATCTATTCAGATCAAATCTTCTTTCTTCTAGTTGTGCCCTAGTTTTTAGACTATGACAAGATCTATCAAACATACCTAAATTCATACTTTCGAAGAAAAAATTTCCACTTATCTTACCTTTCTCAGAGCACAAAGCTTCAAGATCTTACCTCTTTCCATCAGATATGGTTCCTTTCTTAGCACTGAGCTTCATAAGTCAAGTAGAATATTGCGCACTACAGCAACATATCTACGCACATAGCTTTCTCTTTTCTTCAGTTCCCAGCAATCACAGATTCAGGTCTCAGCAACAGAACCATTTGTTGGCACAGGGGTAGACCCAGGGTTCAACGCTTCAACAGTGCACCAACAAAACCCTAACTACCGGCCCTTTTGGCAACACCTATGAAGCAAATGAAGTCTCACCCGAGGTAGAGGCAGGGGGGGTTGCAGGACTCAAGTGTATACAACCTAGCTGGGACACAGATATGTGATTACACACCTCAACAGAGCACTTAGCCAATAGTATGCATTCATTTATGATTCTTATTCACATAGAATATTAACCCTAAGTACAGACCATCGTTGTAATAAACAGATCAACACCTCTAAGCACTTAGCATCAGTTCATATCTAACATTCATTCACATCATAAAGGAATAAGCAATCATAGATCTATTTATCATACATCAAGAACATTGCACTAAGCAAACATAAGCCTAAACACCATGAATAACATTGCACAAAGCACATCAACACAAGATATATGTGGTTCACCCCAGTGTGGGGCTATGTCCACCAACTCTTCTTCTTATTTATTAGCTTCTTCCAATCTTCATACATGCACCAAGAAACAGATTCAACTTCGTAAAGGACATAAGATTTGCGCGCACCTCGCCAGATCCTCCTTCCCCGGATTAGGTCAAGGCACAAAGCCAACTACAACCACTTGCACTTATCTCTGCAAGCCTCACATATAGTATGCACAAATCATTCACAACTATTCGCACTTAGCAACCCTCACAGGTTCTTGCACAAATCTGATCAAACCTAGTAACTCTACTTGCACTTCTTTGCACATAACCAACACTAGCACTTAGCACACCGACCTTTTCTTACATCGCCTAGCTACTTATTTATACATTACAAAAAGGGCCTAAACATGGGTAAACCCATGGGCTGACATCCCATACCCATTACATAAACCCTAAAACCCAAAAATCTCACAAAAAGGGCGAGATCCCGCGATATCTACTTCACCTGGGCGCTTCGTCTTCGACCAGCCTGTCGAAGTCCCAAAAGTGGTCAAACATGACCAGTGTTTCCTCCAAACCTGGTCAAGGGCCAACAGTCATGGCCACATTTCATATCTACATCATGCATTGATTAAATTGGATGTTATAGCGGGGACTTCATGGGCACTCTTTTTTGTTGAGTAATCTCAATTTTAATTCCAAGTGATTTCTATGTTATGGGTTGTTAAAAAACATTTCCATTGTAAAGTATTGTTGAGGTGGCACTTAAGGAAAAAAAAAAACATGTTAAGTTTGGGATGTGTTCTTTTATGTCTTTAGGGTTCTTTTGCATTAGCTCTACTTAGTGTATATTCTCCAATTGTGTGAGAAAGTTTTTATATATATCCTTGAAGAAAATAATTATAGATGCATTCCTTGATGATTCTATTGGAACATTCTTGACTTAATAGAATCATGACTTCTTGTATTTTTTTTTGGTTCTTGGATGCAGTGATCAAATTTGAAAGGATATTTCCAATTTCAATTTCAATGGCATATATTCATCCAATTCTTACATGATGAAAAGCTGCATAAATAATTATACTTCAATTGAAAAGATAAACTAAGTACAAACTTCATAAAAGAAATTGTGAACTAAAATATTGCCCTTCAATTTTTTACACTCTTAAAAATTAACCATTAAGTGAAAAAGAAAACGCAATTTCAATATAACTCTAATAAATGAACACATTTTATTTCAAATTAGATATATTGACAAAAATATCATTTTACATAAATGAACACATTTCAATAACATTAATACAACTTTATTTTGTTTCAATTTTTGTTATACACTTATAAATAATTGGATCTTACGCCATTCGAGAGATGATTTGATTCGTGAAAGAGGATTTCAAGATTTCATTTGTTTCCATACATCATAAATAACATTGAAATCTATCTGATTTAGAGTATGAGGTGCACTCAGAGAGATAAACCTTAACATATCTAATTTTTCCAAACAAATTCTCAATTCTTCATCATTTTTTATCTTGTTTTATTTTGAGAAGCATATTTCTCATAGTATTGTGTTAGCTATAATAACAAGGATAACTTTCCACAATCACCTCAAACATGGAAATACTACAAATGATTTAAGTTTACCTCCTCATAGATCACGTGCTCCAAATATATGTTTTTTTGGGTATAGTTTATAAATAGTACAAATAAATTCATGCATATGACCTAAACATCTAGTAGTATCCATAATAGGTGAGTCCCCAACACTAAAATTTTCACATAAACATGTTAGCCATCTTCTTGTTGATATTCATTATCATCTATCTCCTTGTAATAATGAAGAGGATTGAAAAGGATCACAACATTAAATATAAGTTGTGAGTTGTAACAAACCCAACCCCTTAAATGGATTTTAAGGAATGGGCTATCAGAATTTTGTTTTCCTTATCCATCTCAAATATTAGTTCCGCTATCTCCATCAAATTTTTCTCTCCGCTATATTTCTAACGGCTATCACCATGCTCGAATATGAGCTCAGGATTGGAAGATCTGCCCTTCCAAAGTTTTTTGGGGGTTAATAGTCATGGGCCACGTGGAACCTACATGGATCTAACTCATTCATATCACTGTGAATTATCTGATATCCTGAAGCTCCCTGTGGTCCTAGGTCCATGGAGGAGATCCATCCACCATTAATCGACGGTGGATCCTTATCCTTGGGAATGCACGTGTCTAAGATAAAATTCGGTGTTCGGTGATTTTGGGTGCACATAGTTTAACGACCCAAATCTCTCGAAGTACTTTTCTTCCAAAGTCCTGTGGGATTGCCACATGGCTCCGACCCTTAGGCCTTTCTGCACCACACTACTCCAAATTCTTTGGAGTAGCGAAGCCTCAGACTTTCGAAGACCCAGTACTTCACCATTCACATGGCCGGGAAGACACATACCAGGGACTGACATGCGGTGAGGGCCAAGGGTGACACGTTCCCTCGTTAGGGGTGACACATGTCATGCTATAATGGGACCAGGGGTCCACCAAACATATGTATCCAAGTGACACATGGCACCTATGTCGTGGGTCCACGTCACCCTGGGTGATGTCAGCGAGCCACGTCGACCCCTCAATCTACGGCTTCCGTTACTTCAGATATTCGGCATTCGGGAGTTTTGCCATGTAAACTCCCCATGGCTCTCGGAGTTGGTCAGCATCAGGCTGACCATAGTCTAGATCTTATGGTCAAGGAGTATCCTGAAGGGTCCTCAGATCCACGGCTCACATCACTTCATCAATTCGGTGTTTGGGAGCTTTGGAAGTGTCACACCCCCAAATCCTTCGTAGTTTCTAGTCTTCGGATTATCATATCTAGTGACACGTGTCCTTAACGATGAATGGCTAAGATGGAATCCACTTTTCATGATTTCAGGAGCCTTCACACCTTAATTTCCCTCGTCCAAATTCCTCTAAAGTGCCAAGTCTCTGGACTACGATATATCCTACCACGTGGATGAAACAAGTAATTTCCATATATGACACATGGCAAGGCAGAGAGGACATGTGGCCCCTTCATTGGGTGACATGTGTCACATGTTAATGGACATATAGGGTCAGTGAAACGCCCAAATCCAAGTGGCATGTGGAATATTGATCGTGGGTCCACATCACCCCCCATTTTTCCTTAATGCATGCATACTCCCTGAAGTCATGAAATCTCTCCATGTGGCCTCGGCCATTCGGCGATCAACGTTCGAAATTTGATTTTATTCATTCTACGTTGAACATCGGCATTCAGGGTTCGATTTTCTATGTTGAACGTCCCTCTATTATACTACACCCTAAATCCTTCGAACTCCCGAAATGGTCAACGTTGGACTGACTATATCTTAGATCCGACGGTTGGAAAAGTTCTCAGGCATCCTCAAATATACGACCCATATTAACTTCAGGCTCCGGGACTTCGGGGGATCGATCTCCCATACGAAGAATACCAAAAACTTTTGAACTCACAAATATTGGAGGATTCGAGGTGTTAACACATGCACTCCTTCTCCAAATGCAATAGTCGTGACAGACCTTGGATCCTCCCGAGCGGATATCATCCACACGTCTTCCAAACGAAAGGATATCCCCTTTCGAGACTTAAATCTCGATATTCTTCCTGAGATTCGTCAATTTTGAAAGACTTAGGCGTCAGCGCACATTTTGCGCTTTTTATCCTAATCTTAATAGACTCCTTCTTCGAGGAGACTCAAAACACTTGGGAATGTTGACATACATACGGGAAACTAAGCCCAAGGTCGACGAACTCACAATTCATTTTCTTACACTTGAGCCACTACAGGGCTCAATCATTTACACGTAAAAAATATATAGTTCCTTACTTTCGTAAATACACAATCAAGAAAAAGATAAGGGAACACAGTCTAACCATCAAGAAACATGCACATCCCTGAAACATTCACAGGATATCCAACTTTATTTTACAGTTACAGCTCAAAATACAGGGTATGGGAATACTTATCTATTTTCGATTGTAGCCAACTAAATGACTGTGGGTGTTCTCCTTTCCACCCAACCATAGGCTCAGAGGAATTCATTCTTATCACTTTTCCCACCCCCGTGTCGAGCCATGATATCACTAGGGAACTATGCCATTTCTCAAAGACCATCTCTCTATCACAGCACCCCTGTGAGGTTTATTAGATTCTTCCCCAGCATCAAGCTTGCAACCTTCCTCCTTTCTTTTGTAGGTCCAGATCATGCGTTCCCCTCTGTGCATGTGTTCTTGTCTGGTGTCTCTCCTGCTTTTTGCAGAGCCTCCCATGCGTGCCTCTTCCTCTTCCTCCTTCTTCTTGTCTTATCTTTTCTCTAATTTTTTTTATATATTTTCCCAGGATGGTTCTCAACCTATCTTTTTCCTTCTGTTAGAAGAAAACTTAGGTCATCCTGGTCTGCCATACCCTGTGGTACTTCGCGCTGACATTATTCAGTCAGACCATGCTTCCATTCATGGGGGTGGTTGACTATTCAACAACCAGTCCTTCCTTCATTAACTGATTCCTCTCCTTGGGATCTGGAGGGGGTTTATCATTCCCAAAAAGGGTAAATTCGGGGTCATTGGACATAATGAACCCTCTCTTATAGTTTTCACATTCTTTCCTCTAGTGATATCATGGCCAGTACTTCAAGGCTTCACCCCCACAGTCAGTCATTGGTAATCTAAACAATAATAAACTTACATCATTCACATGCCTTAGCATGGTAATCATAATTAATGATTAATTACAAGCTGGGGGAAAATAGGGGTGTTAAAATCCCCTCCCCCTTAAAAATGAACACCATCCTCAGTGTTTTTTCTCAGTAACACATGTAATTCCTTTGTCATTCAGTTGCTTTACAAATATTGATCCTCTTTTTGGGTCAAGTCTGTTCAGACTCTTGGCCTTCATGACTTGTCTTCAATCATCTTGTATAACAAGCATATTAATCATAGCTTTCATGTGCAAACATTTTACTATTGCATAAAATTTAAGAAATTTTCATAACTTAGCACAATACTCATCTGTGTAGTTCGTGGATTCGTATCCACATGGCTATCTTTTTTTCTTGGCTCACTATTTTTCCTGGACATACCCATTGTGTGCATGATCCCAATCAATAGTTTATAAGAATTATCAAAGTCTCCTCTTCCTTTCGGTCACTCACCTTCCAGGCCCAAGCTCAGGAATCCCCTTCTCTGATATACAGTTCCTCAAGCAATCCATCTTTCCTTGCCAAGACTTTATCACTCAAGAATAATTTCAAAGACTTCATTGAGCCTTACAGTCGATTCATCCCTCGGACTTTCTCTGTCAAGGCATCCCTCCAGCTTGTGTTACCACAACACAATATATTCTAGGTGATCATGGATTACCACGGGGTTCTCATGTCTCAATAGTAGCATATTTCACTCTTTTGGCTTGACAACCTTCATCTTTCCTCCCTAGACAGATATTTTTCATCTCACCTGCATCATAGGTATACAAACTTATGAGAAATTATCATCAATTTTCAAATTCATAATTTTCTTGCAAATCCGTTACCCACATATTTCAACATTCCCCATTTATTTTCATATATGTTCCGCACATGAACCAGATTCACAAGTATGGTACTTTCCTTCCCATAGCAATTTGTCTTAGCATGAAATTAGTCTTCCTTATGGGCTTACAACATTTCCATATCCAAGACCCCTTTTCCTCTTACAACTTCAACATTCCTCAGCTAAACAAATTGTTAGTTTTTTTATGCACATTGTATTTTCAAACAATGCATACTAATAGTCCAAGTCATTTTTATCTATTCAAAGGTACAAAGAAAAACAGAAGTATTATTATTTATGTAACCATCCCTTCAACATACTAAATTTTCCAAATGCAATTCAAATATTAAATTACTTTAATCAATGTGCCAATATTCATGGCCACATTCGTACCCAATGCACCCTTGCATTGATTTTCAAGCTACCACACTTGGTGGCAAGCACTCTGCTATGGTGTGTTGGAGTTTAACCAACCTCTTCACCATATGGATTATTCCGTCTTGTTCATTCTTACAATAGGACTATGCTTCCTACTACATGTTGATCATGATCCCAAATAAGTGCACATGAAACTAAATGTTTCTCTTGAATTGAACCAAGCATTCTTCCTTCATTAGTAACCAGGGTGAGGAAAAGATATGAATTTATCTTACTCAAGCATTTTCGAATATTGCTTGGCTAAGGAAATATAGTCTGGAATATTACCCTATGTTTATAGCCTCAAAATGTGTTTCCCAATCCACAAGTATTAATTACAAGGTCTTAGGATGATTTTTTTAAATAAAATATTATTGCAAAATGTTAAGGTTTGAGATAGTATTAGGTTTCTTTTCAATTTACTATATAAAAATAGCATAGGTAGGATCATTGAGAGAAACACAATCACAAGATACACAGTATCTATCCTGGGAAACCCTCATGGGGGAGAAAACCTAGCAAAACTTCCTTAATATAGATATCCAATACAATGCCAATACAATAAACCAAAAACACTAGATAATATCCAACACTGAAAAAAGCACCTCTCTCTTCCTTCTTCTCCCAACTGCAGCTACCAAAATTGCACACTTGATGAGTGAATGAGAGTGAGATAATGAGGTGTTGGATTCCTTTATTTATACAAGCTAGCAGGTGCTGGAAAGGTGTCTCTTCATTGGGCAGGGTCGACTTCTCTTCTTAATGGTTAAAACCACTTTAATTAGGCATGGGGGGGACTTCTTAATTTGCATAATATAATTAGGGTTTGACCAATCCACAAAAGGGGATTTGGTAATTTACAATGCCCAACATGATCAATCCACAAAAGGGGATTGATCTATAAGTAAATGACTCAATAATAAATAGAATACTCTTTGCAGTTACAATATTAAAA
>ML787395.1:0-11141 GCA_009831015.1 Picea engelmannii | reverse complement strand
TTTTATATCCGGCAAGTCATTGTTATTAGTGATAGTATCATGAGATTGTTTGGCATTATATTTGGAAATCTCGTTCCGCAATGATATGTAGAGTTGTTTATATTTTGATCATGTGTCACCTTAGTGCTTTAGGTGATGTTGTTAATATCTTATTTTTAAAATGAAAAGAAAAAGTAAAATTTTCCTATTGTACTTCGTTATTCGTAGACGTAACGAAGGGGACGTTACAGTCTCATAACCTTGAAGTAAAGGTTAGAATCATCTTTACTCTTGGTAAAGCCTAAGCTCATCAGGAAACTGTCAATTCTACCATACCAAGCTATAGGAGCTTGCTTCATATTGCAGACATGAGTCTTTCTATATTCAACTTCAATTCAAATTTTCACCTCACTGTGTACCAACCTGGTACACTTGCTCAGTTGCAACTCAATCTGCATAATCATGTTCTAGCTCTTTGTGCTTTCTGCAAAGCACTATCTGTCTCACTACATGAGACTATGTCCTCTCCTCTTTTTTCAATTGTTCCTTCTGGAACTGGGACTATGCACTTGCAATTGCTCTGAAGCTAAGAATGGTTGCTCCATTCTCACTGTGACTGTTGAAATATAAGAGTAACTCCTCTACTCCATCATGGCAACAACTTCATCTAAAACTGAGAGTGGATCAATAATTGATATTGAATGTAGATCTTATTCTTTCATGGAGGTAACTCTATCTGCTATTCTAGTCATGTTTCCATGGCCCGACTAATGTACTACACCAACTGCCACTCAATTTTAAATATGGGGATTTCTACCCCTACATCTCATATTGTATGTGAATCATGGTTGTTCTGGTTGTCTTCATGAATAATGGAACTACTTCTTCAATTACTAGAGTAAGTGTCTCGTCATAGTCTTCTCCCTCTTGTTGGGAGAATCCTCTGCACACAATTTAGTCTTTGTACATCTGCAACATGCTTCATATGTTAGATCAATCTTGGAATTCAACACTAGCTTCCCTTCTAGTCTCATGAAAAATCTATATCCCATTCTTTCTAACTAGCTTCCTTCTTTGTCACTAAAACAAGGGAATCTTCCTAGGATATTTCACTTCTCCTAGAAGTCTTTGAAGCTACATTCTAGTCTTCTTATGGCATCTGTCTCCCAGTCCTGGAAGATGTCTCTTCATCTGATCCTTTCTGAGATTAGGATAACTCTGAATCTTGATTTATTTTGAGCCTACAAGGACTTCATCATCTCTTACAGGATATACTTGGTGTTGAATACCAAGTCTTAATATGAAAAGTTGAGTCAGACTTCAAATGAGTTTAGCTTCCCATCAAGGTGGCTTCATTATCCTTTGACCAAGTCTTCTGTGAGTTCTAATGTTTGGTGATCTTTGGAGTCTTCTGCTCCTTACAGTCAACCTCCATATGAGATAGTTTGGATCTCACAAATAGCTTATTCTTCATCTTCTTTGGTACATGAATGTATATGGTTGTGTACATAGTATTTTTCATGTCTCGTCTCATTTTTTTCCTTCTGTAACCTTCACTATAGCTTCCTCGGGGTTATCACCAGTGACCTGAAACATGGTCAACAAAACAACAAGCAAGAATAATACTTCTTTGATAATAATCAAGCAATAGCAGGAATAATCGTCACATTAGCTCCTTTAGAGCTATCACTTGTGACCTGCTTGAAACAAAGATCAAAAGTAAGAAATACAATACAAAATGATATCAACACTCTTCTAGTGTTGTGATCAAGCATTCCTCCATGGTAACCTGGAACCAACATGAGAAGTTTTTCCTAGAGGAGATGTTAGTTGTATCTGGTAAATGATTACATTAAGCATTTATCTCAATATTTTCACATGCTACCAAGTATAATATTTTTCAAAGATTGCTACCTCAACTATAGTGTTTACTTGTAAAGGGGTAGTTATCAATTTGTAATGTCCAACTTTGAATCTTATCAACTTAATTAATCAAACCTACAAAATGGAGTTTTGTCCTCAAGAATGAGTGTGTTGCTTTTATTCCAAGTCTCCTTTACTCAAGATGACAAGTGCTTTCTTCAACCTGTCTTTTGTACTAAGACAATATGTTATCTTGACAGAAATTTAGGTTAGAGAATAAACTCTATTATCTCAACTTTAATCAATCTAATACCTTGACTTTAATTTTGACCAAAGGTTAGTATGATGGTCATAGCTTCAACATGCAACCTAGATCAAAATAATAACAAATATATGCATATTGGAATAATCAAACTTGGGTTGCATTATTCCTATGAATGTGTTGGATCTGAGATCCTTCTGGATCTATTGCAAGAGATCCCTTCTCCTGCAAATACCCTTTAAATCTTAATAGTTTAAAAATATGTGAGTACATACCACTGATAGCATTTGCAGGTAGTGGCACCATCTGGTAGCAGTGGTAATAATTACCAACCCTTTTAAAACTTCAAGGGTGATTGAAACTGGTACTGTAGCCGATACTTCAACTTATACTACAACCCCAATTGATACTGCAACTAATTCTGAAACTGCAACTGCAACTTAGGCTTTTATGAGGAAACCCTAATTTTTCAAACTTCAAATTTTGAAATTTTGATCCAGGGAATAGATGCACTGGGTTGAGGTAAGTTTGTTGGAGCAGTCGGATTTTTGAAAATCCAAATTTTACCCCCTGAAACTGAGATTGCGTAAAACTGGACTGGTACTTCTAGTACTAGTTCTAATTTCCTGTTTTTTCTGGTTTTCTGGTTTTCTAGTACTTCTAGTTTTCTGGTTTTCTAGTACTTCAATTTTGTTTTTTTTGTACCAGTCAAAAACTAGGGTTTGACTTTTCAGAGGCTCTATCCACTGAAAAGGTGCGCTCAACCTTAGTATGTTTTATGACGCAGAACCATTACCTCAGCAGGCTCTGCGTGACCTCTCGGTCTTGGATCTTTCTATTCCCTTGAGCTGGAATGGCTCTTTAGTTCCCACAGGATCCTTCGCACATATAACCATAGGTCCTTCTTAGAAGTTACATCTGTTCGAACAAGCACTAGGCATGAACCTCCACTCCACATGACCAACCAATGTGACCACGACCTTTACCCGAAAATGTATTTCAGGTTCCGTGACTTCACAATTCCTGTTGTTGAGTCCCTATGACTCCTTTGACTCCTGAAACCCCGAAAAGGGGCTAATGAATATTTAAATCCTCCATTATGTCTCAACCATGTGACCTCAGTCATGTCCTAGGGTCCACCTTTGAGCGCGTTGGGATTTCGCAACTCGTGAGTTCCCGATGCGACTCCTGCCCTTTCTCCCGAAGTCCGAACTCATGACTTCTTCTCCTCAGATCTACGGCCCTGATCTTCCCATGATATGACGGTCCAAATTGTATCGGTAGTTCTTTCTCTGATAATTTCAACCATTCGTTCAAATTCTTGATACTCCTGGCCAAATAACTCAACGCCTCCTTTTGAGCTTGAATTTTGTGAGGTGAATTTAGCCCTCACCTTCCCTTTGAGCTCTTTGAATTCTCTATCCCTCATGTGCTTGGTTCTTCCTACAAATTCAAGGATTCTATGGAATCCTTCCCGCACTCCTTATGGCTTCATGATAATCATCGATTATCTGAACTCCCCAGTTCTGCGTGCTCGTTGCGACAATATCTCTTCAACCACTCACTGGGTTGGGAAAATCTAAGCCTTCAACTCACCTGTACACACCTTGCATGGCTCGGTGCTATGATTGCACTTCTACTGGTATGAGAACAACGGTATCTCTCCTGAGATTTTCTAAGGTAAGACCCAGAACTTGTTGATGCACTCCTTGCATACTTTCACTGCACTCCTTGCAGGAATTCTTAGAAAGAGAAACAATTGAAACTCATACTCTCCCCCTTACAGACTTCATACATTCAACATGAAATCATACATACTAAGCATTGAAACAAATTCATAACAAAGCATATAATCAAACTGTAAACATACCATTTAATAGATACAAATAGTATTCATCACAACACCATGAAATTGAGTCAAAGCATTCTTATATTAACTCAAGTGTTTAAGTACATGGGTTCTATAGCATCAACTATCTGCTTATACAACTTTTACAATATTGTTTCTTCTCTATTCTCCTATTCTCTTGCTCTACAGCTCTTGCTCCTACAATGAGAATAATGAATACGTTACAATACATACGAGGGATATTTCTAGAGTTTTCCCTCCTACAACTCTAAGCTATCTAATCAAATTAAAGCCTATATCTACTTTACATTTATTACATTAATATCCTCCAACAAACAAATGAGAGAAACTGCTCAAGATCTGTGTTACAATCTCCAAACCATAAAAGAAAACATATCTTCTCCAGATATTACATCACTGTTTCATCCTTCCAAATTCAAAAAATCCTCAAAACGTGCACTGGTGCATATCCAGCTGTCCTTCCATTTTTGTGCTTGCTTTGATGGCTTGATTACAATGCTCCTACATCATACTCCTCTAGCTGAAAAATTAATGGGCTCATATCCATGAGCTCCTGCACCATCTATCCATGTTTCTAGATATCTGCTTCACCTTCCCAACTGGAATCTTCAATCGGGTGTCCCTTCCACTTTACCAAATATTCAAAATATGTCTTTCTCTAGATCTTCTTGCTAACTCTCTGATCAATGATCTTTTCCATCTACGGCTTTTCAGCTACAAGCATCTGTTTGACCCACTAAACTTCCTTCTGAGTCTCTATTCCTTTCGCTTCATCTTCTCTGTAAGGATACAGATCTACTACGTTGAATATGGGTGATATTCCCACATCATCTGGCAATTCTATCTCATAAGAATTTGCCTCAAATTTCCTCAGAATCTTACACGGTCCTATCTTTTTCATTTTCATTTTATTATTTGTTCCCCTTGGGAATATTTCCTTTATTAGGTGTGCTAAAACTAAATCTCCCATTTCGAACTGAAACTCTCTCCTGCATTGATCTTCTATGCGCTTATATTCCTGGTTGGAGATCTGCAACTACTCTCTAATCTTGTTGTGAAGCTCTTGCATCTCTGCTGCAAAATATTTTGGTCAAGCACTCCTAAACTCATTCTTCTCTAAGTCCCTCAACTCAGATATGCCTCTTGGATGAATTCCATACATTATCTGGAATGGGCTCTGTCTTGTGCTCCTATTAGGTGAGTCATTATATGAAAATTACACTTTCGACAGAATCTGATCCCATTGAATGTGATGTTCAGCTACTAAACTCCTCAACAAGTCCCCTAAACTTCGATTTACTACCTCAGTCTGTCCATACGTCTAAGGGTGATATGTTGAGCTAAAAGATAAATGTGTCCCCAGCTTCTTCCATAGTGTCCTCCAGAAATGACCAACAAATTTGGTATCTCGATTTGAAACAATACTCTTGAGCAAACCATGAAATCGAACAACTTCTTTGAAAAACAAATTTGCAATGTGTGTTACATCACTGGTTTTTTGACATGGAACGAAATGTGCCATTTTTTAAAATCTGTCGACTACCACGAATACAGAATCACACCCTCTTTGTGTCCTTGGAATTCCTAACACAAAATCCATGCTTATCGCATCCCACGGCCTCTCTAGTACCGGAAATGGTTGATACAACCCTGTATTATGTCTTTTCCCCTTTGTGTGATGGAAAATTATACATTTGTTGAAAAATGTCTTGATATCCATCCTCATCCCTGGCCAATAATACAAACTTTTTAATTGCATGAATGTCTTATCATGGACTAAATGTCCAGCCAATCCCCCACTATGTTTTTCTTTTAGAATATTCTCTCTCATAAAACTCTTTGGGATACACAATTGATTTCCTTTGAATAATAATCCATCCTAGATTAAGTATTTAATCCATTGGTTTTTGTCTCTCAGAACAGGATTCCCACATGCTTCATAAGCGTCTTTGAAATCTGAATCATCTCTATACATATCCTTAAGGCTATCAAACCTAAGGCCTTCACACGAAACTCCTGTAGAATCAAATATTTCCTGCTCAATGCATCAGCAACCTTATTAGTAGTTCCAAAAATGTGCTTTATAACAAAAGTAAAGTTCTGCATAAATTCAACCCATCTTCTGTGCTTCTGGTTCATTTTTTCCTGTCTTGTTACGAATTGTAAATCATGGTTGTCGCTATACAAAACGAACTCTTTCGAAACCAAGTAGTGCCTCCATTTCTTCATCGTATGTATCATACATGGAACATTTCATCTTGGCATCATTCAGCTTCTCACCGAAGTATAAAATTGGTCTATTGTCTTGAATTAAGACTGCTCCAACCGCAAATCCACTCGCGTCACATCTCACTTGAAATGTTTTACTGAAGTCTAGCAGAACCAGATCTGGTTTTCTAGTTATCTTCTCCTTTAACAACTTGAAACTTTTTTCTGTTTCTTCTGTCCAATGAAAAGATTTATGCCTTTTCTTGACTGTGTCCATCATTGGTCCAGAAATTCCACTAAAATTTCCGATGAACTTCCTGTAAAAACTGGCTAATCCATGCAAGCTTCTGACTTCAAATATATTCCTTGGCGACGACCATTCTTTGATTGATTTTACCTTCTAAGGATCCATCTTCAACTCATTCGAAGAGATCACAAAACCTAAATAAATGAGCTCTTTCTTCAGGAAAGATGAATTCTTCAGCTTTATCAGCAACTTCTCTTGCTACAACCTCTTCATCACTAGAGTTAGGTGTCTCAAATGTTCTTCCTCAGTCTTACTAAAGATCGGTATATCATCCAGATACACAATTACAATTTTCCAATCAAATATTTCAAGACTTCGTTCATAAATCTCATGAAAGTACTTGGCGCATTTGTCAAACCAAACGGCATGACAAGCCATTCATACAGCCCCTCATTCATATTGAATTTTTTCTTCCATTCATCACCTTCCCTCATTCTAATATGATTATATCCACTCTTCAAATTAATTTTTGAAAAAAATCTGCTCCACTCAATCAATCCATCAAGTCATCCATCCTTAGCAAAGGAAATATGTACCTGATGGTGATTTTGTTTATATCCCTCGAGTTTGTACACATTCTCCATCCACCATACTTCTTTGGACTTAACATTGTTGGCACAGCGCATGGACTTAAGATTTCTCTAATTAATCCTTTGTTCATCAAATCTTGGACTTTCTTTTTGACTTATTCATTCTTTTGCAGCATCAATCTGTATGCTTCTTTGTTTGGTAAACTTGCCCCTGGTATAAGGTCAATGTGATGGCTTATACTCCTTATGGGTGGCAACTAACAAGGTAAATCGTCCACCACTATATCATCAAATTTCTTCATCATTTCCTGAACTTCCTTCAGTAGATCATCTATCGAAGTACTAGTCAATATGACTCTAGGTTTTCTTACCATAGCAAACTGCATTTGTTCATCTTTCTTGACTTCATCAAGAAGTTCCTTCCCACTCATGAGAAGCATAGTGTTTTGTGTTTCTTATTTCTCCTTCTTGTCTTCAATTGGCAGCAACATATGCGTCCTACCATTATTTTCCAAGGTATAGGTATTCTTTCTCCCATCATGAACAACATTCATGTCATACTTCCATGGTATCCCCAACAAAAGATGACAGACATCCATGGGAATAACATCACATAAGATCTCATCTCTATATCCCCCTATCTTAAATTCAAGTAAACATTGTCTAGTGATTGTTACATGATGTCCCTTCTGCAGCCATGAAACTTTGTATGCGCTTGGATGTGCAATTGTCTCCAATTCCATATTCTCCACCATTTATGTGTATACTAGATTATCCATGCTTCCACTGTCCACAATTACCTTCCATACCCTATCCTTGGTCTTGCAAGTAGTTATGAACAAATTTTTCCTCTGGACTGGATTCTCTATATCCCTCTCTGGCTTCAAGAGAATTTTCCTCATCATTAAGGATCTTCCGCCTTCTGCATCTTCTGCCTCAACATTTCTCCTTTGTGCTTTTGAAATGTGAGCTTCACCTCCTCCATCCTTTTTTCTATCGGTACATTCAAAAGATTTGCGTCCGATATTTCCACAGACAAAACACTTTATTTCACCACCTCTTCCTCTTCCTCTTCCTCTTCCTCTTCCTCTAGCTCGAGGAAAAGTGTTCCTATCGGCATATTGTCCTCCTTGTGATCTTCCTCCCCTTTCTGGGTAGTTATGAGGTTTCTTTTCTTCATCCTTGGGCTTCTATACTCTATCCTGGGAAATCGCTTTGCCTCTACTCTAACTTCTACCTCTACCCCTTTAACCTTGCTTTTTGGTTGTTTTTACTTCTGCCTTTGAAGCAATTTGATAAGAATGTTCCACATTTATGATTTTCACCATGCTCATCTCATCTTGAATTTCATATCTCAAGCCATTCATGTATCTGGTGACTTTTTCATCATCACTCTCATGACAACTATCTCTGATGTTGAGTTTGTAAATATCCTCAGTGTATTCCTTCACTATCATCCCCTTCTGTCTCAAATTGTGCATTCTTCAAAACAGATTAATTTGATAATCTTTGGGTATAAACTTGGCTTTCATATTTACAACCATCCTATCCCAGCATTTGATTCTTTGTTTTCCCTTGCAACGATTTTCAGCCTGCAGTTCATCCCATCATAGTGCTCCATGCCCTTTCAATCTAGTAACAACATGTTTTACTTTCTTATCCTCTTCGATGTCTTCATAATCAAAGTATTTATCTATATCTCTAAACCAATCTAGCAGCTCCTCAACATCTAAGTTTCCTTCATACATCGGGATGTCCATTTTTTCTCTGGACCCTATTCTTGCAACAGCTTTGAATAGACGTTCCTCTGCAGCATCTTCGACTACAATTTCTTCTTCGGCTCCAGCCTCATTTTCTTTTTCAGCCTCACTGATATCTCCAATATCAATTGTTTGTCTTTGTTTTGTCTCCATAGCATCCAATCGAGCACGAAGTTCTCTCATTTTCCTTTCCAGGGTTGGATCGGGCATGGGTCTATCTTGACGTCTTCTTGGCAACATTGTTTAAATCTATCCACGCAGAATTTGATTTTAACTTTCCTTATGTCTCCTTTTCTTATAGAAAACAATTATTGTAAGCTCTGATACCACCTGACGCAGCACCCCTGCCTCAACAGGCTCTGCGTGACCTCCCGGTCTTAGATATTTCTATTCCCTTGAGCTGGAATGGCTCTTTAGTTCCCACAGGAACCTTCGCACATATAACCATTGGTCCTTCTTAGAATTTACGCATGTGTGAACAAGTACTAAACGCGAACCTCCACTCCATGTGACCAACCGATGTGACCATGACCTTTACCTGAAAAGGTGTTTCAGGTTTAATGACTTCGCGATTCATGTTGTTGAGTCCCTCTGACTCTTTTGAGTCCCGAAACCCTGAAAGGGGCTAATGTATATTTAACTCCTCCCTTATGTCTCAACCATGTGACCTCATTCACGTCCTGGGGTCCACCTCCAAGCACGTCAGGATTTCGCAACTCGTGAGTTCGCGATGCGACTCCTGCCCTTTCTCCTTAAGTCTGAACTCACAAATTCTTCTTCTCACATATACGGCCCTAAGCTTCCCATGATCTGACGGTCCATATTGTATCGGTAGTTCTTCCTCTAAGAATTTCAATCATCCGTTCGAGTTCTCGATAGTCCTGGCCAAATAACTCAACACCTCCTTCTGAGGTTGACTTCTGCAAGGTGACTGTAGCCCTCGTCTTCCCTTAGATATCTTAGAATTCTCTATCCCTCTTGTTCTTGTTTCTTACTGCAAATTCAAGGATTCTATGGAATCCTTCCCTCACAACTTGCGGCTTCATGATAATCATTGATATCTAAACTCCCCAGTTCTGTGTGCTCCTTGTGACAGTATCTCTTCAACCACTCACTGGGTTGGGAAAATCTAAACCGTTAACTTGCCTGTGCACACCTTGCATGGCTCGGTGCTATGCTTACACTTATGCTGGTATGAGAACAATGGTATCTCTCCTAATCTTTTCTGAGGTAATACTAAGAACTTTTCAATGCACTCCTTGTGGACTTTCACTGCACTCCTTGTAGGAATTCTCAGGAAGAGAAACAATTGAAACTCATACTCTCCCCCTTACAAACTTCATACATTCAACATGAAATCATATATACTAAGCATTGAAACAAATGCATAACAAAGCATATAAGAAAACTATAAACATACCATTTAATAGATACAAACAGTATTCATCACAACACCATGAAATTGAGTCAAAGAATTCTTATATTAACTCAAGTGTTTATGTACATGGGTTCTATAGCATCAACTATCTGCTTATACAACTTCTACAATCTTTGTTCTTCTCTTCTCTCCTATTCTCTTTCTCTACATCTCTTTCTCCTACAATTATAATAATGAATACATTACAATACATACGAGGGAGATTTCTGGAGTTTTCCCTCCTACAGCTCTAAGCTATCTAATTGAATTAAAGCCTATATCTACTTTGCATTTATTACATTAATTTCCTCCAACAAACAGATGAGAGAAACTACTCAAGATATGTGTTACAATATCCAAACCATAAAAGTAAACATATCTTCTCTAGATATTACATTAATGTTTCATCCTTCCAAATTCAAAACATCCTCAAAACGTGCGTTGGTGCATATCCAGTTGTCCTTCTGATTTTGTGCTTTCTTTGTTGGCTTGCTTATGCTCCTGCATCATTTTATCCTTATATTCTCCTCTTGTTCTTCCTTCTCATTTGGCTTTTATGCATTCCAAATTAGTTGAAGTAATTCAACTAGATCATTTAGTTAAGTTAACTAAAACTTAACTAATCTTTCGTTTAGGGGAAGAAATAATAATAATAATAATAATTAAGGGTCTTTTTATTAAATAATAACTAGTATTTGGGACCCCTTGTGACTCCCTTTTATTTCTTAACAAAAATAAACATAATTAGACAATCAATCAAACACATGCCTCCTTGTGGCTCCCATAATTATTTTCACAATTTAAATTTTAAATATCAGAGATATTTCAAATTATATACAAACATGTAAACATCCACAATATCAAAAAATAGTTTGTTGTCCAAAACTTTCAGCAGTCCATTGTTCTCAACAAATCAACTATAACACATAATCAAAACCCATATTT
>ML787394.1:436408-452809 GCA_009831015.1 Picea engelmannii | reverse complement strand
TATAAGAAAAAACCTTAATTTAAAAAAAATAATAACTAAATCAATGAGTAACTATATTCCATTAAAGCTCCAAAACTTTTCTATTTGAAGTTTGATGAATAACTATACTCCATTAGAGATCCAAAACTTTTATATTTGAAGTTTGATGGATGATATCCATGAAGCTTTGTCTAGAATAATCCAGAAGGTTGGTCCTTCTGGATTCTTCTCTTCTTCGATTAATAAATATCACAACTTTCGCTTTTTTCACCGCGGTCTGAAACATTATAATTTCAAGGGTTCGTTCCGTTGAATTCCAGGGTCCGCTCAAATTTATTCTTCTTCAGGGTGTGTCTTTTAACCTCTGTCTTCCTTTTGTCCGCTCAAATCTATTCTTCAGGGTATGTATTTTGATTTCTGTCTTCCTTTTATTACACACTTCTCTGGAAATCTACATTCAATGGAGAATTGTGGTCGCCATCACCATCTTGAGCGAAGCTTCTGTTAAACCCTTTGTTTTTATATTTTATTTTTCATGCAGCGGTTTAGGGTTTTAAATTTTTTAATACCTTAGCAATTGATTTCTTGCGTATTAGAGGTTAAGCCCCTCAACGGAATTTATAACGCTGTTTTCCCTGTTGTTCTACCGCAGGTTTCGCCGTATTAGCAGAGGAAAATAATGGCCAGCCGAGTGATTTTTAAACACTGGGGCGGTCTGAAGGCAATTTCACCGTTCTGGAAGAAAACGGCTAACGGAATCGAAAGCACTGGGCGGCTCCGTCAAATGTCTACCGCTGCAGCCAGAAATTACACGGCAGAAGAGAGTAACGTGCCGGAAACTGATGAGAGGCGGCGCCGGGAGCCACCGTCTCGCCAAACGGATCTCAACTCCCTGTTAAACGGTGACCGTCTTAAGGCCATATTTGCATCGGTCTGGTATTTTCATATGTGCGGATTTTTAAAATTAAAGTCTGACTAGCGGTGAACTGCTGACAGATGCATGGAGTCCCTTTTTACCGGCGACTGCGAGTTCCTTAAGCCAAGCGATGGACGGGATGAATTTTCTCTTCGATAGCCCCCGGTTTCTGGGGTTGGCGAGCGGGCCGAGTGCAGGGCCACGTGAAAGCGTGAGAGTGCCCTGGGACGCCATAGAAGACGACGAAGCATTCCGGCTGCGGCTGGATATGCCGGGATTGGGTAAAGAAGATGTTAAAATACACATTGAGGACAGTGTGTTGGTGATCAGTGGCGAAAGAGAATCGGAGGAGTTGAAATGCAATAGCAGGGTTCGACTTCCCGGGGATGTGTTCGATGTGAATGCGATCAAAGCTGAAATGAAAAATGGAGTACTGAAGGTTACTGTTCCAAAAATCCAAAAACAGGATACGAAAAATGTAATTAGCGTTAATGTGGACTAAGACTGAGGTTAGGGTTTTTGCAGGTAGACGAGGGTTTAGGTCAGTTTCTTTAAATATGTAGCAAATTTCCAATTTTAATTTGTAGATATCACTTGAATTAAATATAAAGTAGCCAATGTTTTTCCTTTATTAAAGAGGATTTTTTTTCTTTTGTCATTCAGGATGCTTGCAAAGAATAATTACAATGTACTTACGTGTTTTTATCTAAATTTAATTTCTTATATTTTGAAGTTCAAAATTTGGACGTTTTCATCTTCTTAACTTCATATTTTGCGAGTGTCTTTGCTCAAAGCAGCAGCCAATTCTATTTTTCTCCGAGAAATTGTCTAGTGTCAAGTTTAATTTAGCTTTTTAATCTGTCTTCTCCCAAAAAAATTATCAATTTATCTTCCCTCGAAAATTAATTATGGTTCATATATTCTTTAATAAACTTTATATTAAAGAAGAGACTTTACTTCATATTAAAACAGTACAGGTGAAAGCTATACAGAGCAGAAATAACAATTGGTGGCAATGGACATTTCAAAATGTTCCAAACTTTAAGATGATTCCTAGAAAACTCCTATGCCTACTACCAATAACAGAGCATGTATATGAACTGATCTTAGTCAAAAAAAATACACTACCAGTGGCAAGATAAGCAACCAATAACACAGAATGTATAATGTATAATGCCAAAGATCCAGTGTATAATCCTAGATAAACTGATCTAGCAAGTAAAAGGGTTCTATAGAACATAGAAATCATTGAACTTATACATAAGGTAGGTAGGTAGGCTCATATGGTCTTCTCTCTTGACATTGATATGTTAGTTTGGTTCTATAGTTGTTAATTGTTGACAGTTTTTTAATCAAGATTTAATTGGGGAAGATGGGGGCACTCAACAGTGCGGTTACGGGGGGAGCAACTTTTTAATGAAGATTTCCATGGGAAAGATAGGGTAACTCAACAAGGGTCTGGAGAATAACCTTGTGGGTTAGCTTTGAAATTCCTTGTTGAGCTTGCACTGGATTTACCTTTCTATTACCTTTCTACAAGAATATCAAATGACTACAAAGCTAGTTCTGCACATACAATGCCTACACTTCACAAGTTTATTTACCCAGATTGATAAATAAATTCACTTACTCAGGATTTACCTACCCCTGATTGATAAATAAATTTACTTACCCTGCATTGATAAATAAATGCTTTAAAATTTAGACAATTAAATAACTTTACAATTGCTATTCAGTTGGAAGTTGTTGTTCTTCACAATGTGGAGAATTGGGCTCTATTTGGTGACAATTTGAGCAATTTCCTTCTCAATGGAACAAGGTCAAAGAACTCTAGTCCAAAAGCATAGACCCAAATTATGCCTCGGGCAAGATTCCCCTATTCAAAACCCTAACTTGGTTTCAGTTCCTAAGCACTCGGTCTCTTATTTGCATGTTCATGGTGAAGGTTTGGGGCCTTGTGTCTCTTCTAGGATGGCTTTAATAAACTATTCTCTCGAGAGATGGAAGATGTTTCATATTTTTTTAATTGTTGATCTATCAAGGGATTTATCATTCACCTCATAAACCTGTTGGCATCCATAGGGATTTTTCCTTGGATTTCCTTTCTATTTTTTCTGGTAGAAATCCCTACCTTCTTCCTCAAAACTCTGTTCATGGTCTGGTTTCCTTGGGAGGGTCTGGGTTATGATATTCTCAAGGAGCCAAACCACTTGAAAGCAGCGCATAAATCTGGCCTTAAGCATGTGCAGGAGAAATCCTCTCAAGAAGTTTCACAGGGAAGACAATGCCTAATCTCCGGGGTCCTTAGAGAGGGAATTGCTCCGAAGGCCAGCTCCCCATGAAATTAATGTCTATAAACACGAGGGGACTGGAGTAGAAGGGAAAAAAACTCTCTCCAAAGAGGCTTGTAGAGATGGATAAGCAAGACATTGTCTTAATTCAAGAAACTATGGGTAGTTGGGAACCCATTATTATCTTACATGTACAATTATTTCAGGGTGGGAGTTTCTTAGTTTGGATTATAATGGATCTTCGAGAGGGATCATAACCAGGTTTTCGTCAAATTTCTCTCTCACAAATTGCTTTTCTATTTATTAGGTCTTTGCATAGATATTTTATGCAAGGAGATGGATTGTTCCATTACTCTTCTCAAGATCTATGGGACCCATGAGGGTAGGGAGGCTTATTGGGATCGATTGTTTGGTCTAAATGTTATTCACTCATAGAACAAGATACAAGCAAATGAACAAACATAGATCTAACACAATGTTTTTACATGGTAAAACCCTATATAGGGAAACATCCATGGGACAATGATATTTGGTTAATATTATGCAAGGGAGATAATACATCAGTCAGACCACTCACGCTCATGCGTGTCAAACACTCTCACATTTCACACTTTGCCTTAACAAGACTTATATAGATATATAACAATCTTCACTCAGTTACAAGACACTGATTACATTTAATGTGCCTTTATCCCTATTCTAAATCTCGCTGATTTGATCCAATTAATTACAGAATAATAGGGGTCAGAAAATTTGCCCAATATCTAAAAAAGCGAGTGTAAATTGGTTGGCATTATGCAATAATCTCCACCTTGACAACAATTTACCTAAATATCATTGTCCAATTTATTCATCACCTATGCTGCAAGCCAAGAGAAGTCAAGCAACATTGCAACTTTTCTAATAAAACTAGTTTCGTGATCTCTCCACGAGTTTGGATTTCCCGAGGGGTCACTCCACCTCCAACATGTCTTCCACAATAGTGTTTTGAAACATATGTAGTGATAGATCTCCTTCTATCCAAGACACCTGTAAAATCTACATTACAATTATCACAAACTATTCCACTTAACCATTATAAGTGACATTTGTGCTTCTCAAACGTTGAAGAACCCATTTCACTGCAACACCTGAATCTATCACGTATCTGACAACATTATTAGCATGTGAAACAGCTGGTCTAAATCATTTCATCACATACAACATACCTCCTATTGAACTTACACGAGACTTAACCTTTTCTTCTTTATAAACATGACCTATGCTTGAAGAAAACTTATAATGAAAAACAACTGAGATACAAACTGGTTTTACAATGTTCATACTGAACTCCAACAACAACTTACCATTACCATTTTTATGTACTTCTATGCCCATAATTTGTTTTGCTACTCCTTGATCCTTCATTTGAATTGTCCTGTCCATATGAGTCATTTTCCTACTGATTTTATCTACGCTCCAGCTTGCATCGAGCATATCATCAACAAATAGCATCAAGACTGTGAATGTACTATAAACTGTATATTCATTTCGACCCTTTGAAAAACTCTGATTCACTATGAAGGATTCAAACCTCTTGTATATTTGCCTGGGTACCAATAGGCCATACAATGAATTATCTAGCATGCAAACAAATTTACCGTTGCGATATTGAATCAACCCTTTTGGTTGTTCCATACATACTATCTCTGTCAATGATGACCTTGTAAGCAGTAGGATCCCACACACAACATTCCTTTATACCACCATCATAATTTGCACAGATATAAAACAAGCAGGAATTTAGAAACAAAGATTTTAAGCCTGAAAATGATTTACCGCTTACCAGTGCTTGCAATTCTTTCTTGCTCTTATGACCTTGATGCTTCTGCCATAAACAAGAAACATCTGTCACTTCAGTACTCCCTTCCAACTTATAAAAGTTATCAACCTTTGTTGCCTTCATCACTACTAAACTACTTTTCGACAATGTGAGTGCTCGACCTTGACCTGTATACTTATATCCACAAGAATCCAACACTCCTAATGAAATCAAATTTGATTTAAGCTCAGGTACATATCTAACATCCGTTAATTTTCTACAATACCATCAAACATCTTGATTCTAATACTGCCAACCCCAACAGTGTTACAGGGAATACCATTTCCCATAAACAGTACACCTTCATCAACAGATTTGTAAGAAATGAACTAATTTCTATGTGAGCACATGTGGTGGGAGGCATCTGAATCTCACTACCATTCTTTTTCATATTGTAAACTACTAGAAATAGATAAAACTTCATCAGTCATTCCTGAATTTGTTACAACTCAATTTGCTTCCTTCGTAGAGTTTTCCTCAGATTCCTTTCTTTTCAAGCAGTGTTTCTTGAGATGTCCCATTTTTCCATAGTACCAACATTTTTCTTTACCCTTTTTGCGTCTTGACTTAGATCGACAAGAACTTATCTGATTTTTCTTTTTAGTTCGACCTTTGACCAATATCGCCTCTGAAGTTGAGGTTTCTTGACTAGATTTTCTTCTCATCTCCTTAGCCAACAAAGCTCCCACAATAGTCATAATCTAAAACACATGTTGAGCTAAAGCTAATAGAGGTGACTAGATTATCCCAAGACTCAGGCAACGAACACAATAGTGTAATAACCTTATCTTCATCTTCGAATTTAACTTCCATACTAGTCAATTGAACTATAAGGGTATTACAGGTATTTAAATGGTCAACAATTGTTGTACCTTCTTTTATTCACAAACTGTACAACTGTCTCTTCAAGTAGATTCTGCTCATCAAAGACTTCGTTATATATAGACTTTCTATCTTGCTCCATAACCCTGATGTTGTATCCTCTCCTACGATATTAAACAAAGCATCATCCGCTAGACATAAACGAATGGTACCAAGAGCTTTTGCATCCAGATCTTCCCATTCCTCATTTTTCATAGTATCCTCTCTTACGATATTAAACAAAACATCATCCGCCAGACATAAACGAATGGTACTAAGAGCTTTTCAATCCAGATCTTTCCATTCCTCATTTTTCATAGTCCCTGGTTTCTTTGTCTAGCCTGCCAATGCTTTTTGCAACCCTTGTTGCACCAGTCAATCTTGTATCTTGAGCTTCCAGAGCTCAAAATTGCTTTTATCGCTGAACTTTTCAACTTCAAACTTCGAACTCTGCGTCTTAGCCATTAGCACAAAACCACCGAATGCCCAAATCAGTGCTTACAAGCTGAAACTTCCTTTAAAAAAAAAAGATAGAGATATAATCTTTTAATTCAAAGTGGGATTATATAAAATAAGATTAATGGCACAAAATAATTAATATATATTGAATGCCCAACCTTTTTCTTCATAAAACAAATGTCCACTTCATATAATGTATAAAGAACAAAACCTTTATAAACTTTATATCTCACGAATAATAAAGGAGAAAGCATTTATAAACATTTCACTTATAAAGTCAACTCTTATAAAATTCCGCGTATTAAGAAATTCATTCGCCTCATTCGTGCAAAGGAAATTGTGAATATGGAGGACGAACCCTCTCAACGAAGTGCCCAACGTCTTAGACGCACCTCCAGCCACATAAGATCAACGACTCAATCCTTGTAGATGCTTCACAATGCATGTACAGGGTGCGTCCAAAGTGGTCGCTCCTCTTACAACACTCAGATCGGTAGAAACTATCCTTCACATGCTCAATATCGCTCAGAGCTTCATGTATTCACAGAGATCTGCCAAACTTGGCTCAACTCACCTACACAACCTGCTTTGATACTACTTGTTGATCTGCAACAAAAACAAATATATAACAAGATACAAGCAGATGAGCAAACACATATTTGACAGAACGTTTTTACGTGGTAAAACCCTATACATGGAAACATCCACGAGACAATGATATTCGGTTAATATTATGCAAGGGAGATAATACATCAGCTAGAGCACTCACTCTCATGCGTGTCAAGCACTCTCACATCTCACACCCTGTCTTAACATGTTTACATAGATATATAACAATCTTCACTTAGTTACAAGAAATTGATTACATTTGTAACTGATTACATTCAATGGGCCTCTATCCCTATTCTAAATCTGGTTGATTTGATCCAACTAATTACAGAATAATAGGGGCCAAAAAATCTGCCCAATATTTAAAAAACGAGTGTAAATTGGTGGACATTATTCAACAGAGGGATTCTGAAGTTTACTCTAATCAAGGAGGAAATATGGGGGACATCGAAGACAAGTTGGCAATTTTTTTCAATGACAAGTTTGAACTGGCAGGTTTGGTTGATGTCAAACCAGTCTAACTTTGTCCGGCATGGAGCAATAACCGAAGTGGCGTTGAAGGGGTCTTAAAGATACTTGATCATTTCATTGTACATCACACCTTTCTCTAGGATATTCTATTCTTGGGTTGGTAAAGTGCGTTGTTCTGATGTTTTTTATAGAATTGGATCATTCGATGGGGAAACTTGGTGCTCCTTTCAAGCACAACCCCTCTAGTTTTGAAGTGGAGGATTTTTGAAATCTTATCTGTGACGATTGGAAACCCTTCCAGGCAGATAGTAATGATTCAAATAGTTCATTTTTGAAATCTTATCTGTGACAATTGGAAACCCTTCCAAGCAGACAATAATGATTCAAATAGTTTCTTGTTTGTCTCTGCCATTCGATTGTTAAAAGAAAAAGTTTCATTATGGACCAAGGAAAGAAGAAAGGTAAATAATAAATAACTTCAGAATCTTGAACTCAAGCTTGAGAATATGTATGGTTTGATTTAGGGAAGTCCGGGGTTCTCAATCGGAGTTAGAAAAATGTCGGATCTTTAGAATCTCTTAGTTAAAAACTATTGTTTGAACATGAACAACCCTGGAGGTTAAAGAGCAGGGCTCTCTAGATAGTTGATGATGACCAAAATACCATTTCTTTTCAAAAAAGTTCCAACTATAGGAAGAATTATAATACTATTTGGGAGTTAAATGTTTCTAATGGAAACAAGGCCCAAGGTTTCTTAGATTTGGCTTATCTGGGAGTTGAACAATTCAAAACTTTGTTCAAGGAACCGAAGTAGGTCAAGACGGGGGAAATACTAAATCTCATCTCATATTTCCCAAGACTCATTGAATATGAGGACAATCGAGACCTATATCACAAAGTTACTAAAGACGATCTTAGGGCAGTAATCTCCTCTTTCATAATAGATGAAATTTCCAGACCGGATGAATGGATAGCCAATTTTTTCAAACATTTCTTTGACATTGTTGGGGTGATTTTCTTCAGGTCGTGGAGGAATTCTTCCTTTTTGGTAAGATGATGAGCAATATTAACTCAACCTTCATTGCAGTCATCCCTAAGATGGACTACCCCTCTAATTTTGATGACTTTAGACCCATTTCTTTATGTAACTGTCTTTATAAAATCATTACAAAGAAGTAATTGTTGTCAGACTTAAAACAATTATTTCCAATATTATTATCCCTGAAAAATTTGGATTCCTCAAAGGTAGGATTATCCGTGAATCCATTGGCTAGACACAAGGACTTCATTCTATCAAAACCCAAAAGAACAGTCTTGGTTATCAAAATAGACTTATACAAAGCCTATGACCGAGTATTGTGTCTCTATTTCATACTATTGCACCTACATATAGGTTTTGATATTCCCTTGGATAAATGGATAATGTCCTATGTGTCATCAATCTCATTTGTTGTTTTAATTAATGGATCGAGTTCACCCTTCTTTAAATCTACTCGGGGTTTATGACAAGGGTGTCCACTATCGATTTACTTTTTATTACTAGTTGTTGATGGTCTTAGTTGAGATCTCACTGAAGCAAAAAGGGTGAATAATTTCCAGGGTATAATATTGGGGAAAAATGAATGCTTAACTCACTTCTTGTTTGTGGATGATGTACTAATATTTTGTTTTTGTGTGGAAACAAAAGGCGGGATATTAAAGGATATTCTGGAGCTCTTTTGTGATGCTACATATATGGTTATAAATGTCAACAAGTCTGCTATCTTTTTCCCAGACATAGAGGAGGACAATGGACATATCATGCCAAATCTTTTCAATTTCCCTTCCCATGATCTAGGGGATTGTATTAAGTATCTTGGTTATAATATCAAATCAAATATCTATGGCATTTCCGATTAGAAGTGGTTGTTTTCTTGGATTTAAAGGAGGATCAAATTCTAGTGCAATAGGTGGATCTCTTGGGGGAAACACTAATTGACATAAAGTTGGTGATCGAATCCATACTTGTGTATTAACATCTATTGGATTTCATTTTGAAAGGAATTCTTAACCATATATGGAAGTTGCGTTTCAACTATTTGTGGAAAGGGAATCACTAAATACTTGGGTTCCCATTTGGCTAATTGGAAAAGTATATCCATACCAAAGAGCCTTGGTGAGTGGGATTTAAAAGATATTTTTCTTTTTGGATGAGCATTGGTTGCAAAATCCTTGTGGGTCTTCTATATTTGTGACAATATGTGGATATGTATTTTGGTTGTAAAATACATATCTTCTGATGCAATATTGGAGTAGATTCAGATGTGGTATAAGCCTACCCATAATGCATTAAACCAGTGGCGGGCCATCACTCTTGCATTTCCTATAATTAGTCATTTTTTTGCGTGGAAGGTTGGCTTGGCATCTAAATTAGTGTAGGTTGGAATGAATGCAATTGTTGGTTGTAGTGACAAATTTTTTCTTCCTAAGAATCTTTGGAATCACCTATGGGAGATTAAATGTTGTACACTCAATCAAATTGGTGATCTACTAGCTTGTCAATATGGGATGCAATTGTTGGTTGCAGTGACAATTTTTTTCTTCCTAAGAATCTTTGGAAAATCTTTGGAATCACCTCTGGGAGATTAGATGTTGTATGATCAATCAAATTGGTGATCTACTAGCTCGTCAATATGGATTTAGGGATGGATTTCAATAGTGGTTTTGGATATTGATGCCAACTGGCACCAACTTTGGACTCAATACATAATAGAACTGAGAAAGGATCATGTCTGCTTATTGGATGCAGAAGATGCGCTGGTGTGCTACTATAATAAATCTAGGGGTCTCTACTCGACAAATATTGGATATCATTCCATGTTGAGTTTGGGAGAAAATGAAACTCAATAGTAGTATAATAAATTATTGAAGCTCAAGGGACTACTAAAAGGTATTCTATTATTTTGGATCTTTCTTAAGGGTCATGTGCTTACCTAGGATTGAATGCAGCTTATGAGTAAGAAGGGGCCAGGATTTTGTTACTCGTGTAAAATTTCTAAGGAATTTAATTCTCATTTATTATTGGAATACTCCTTTACTTTCTAGATCTTGCATGAGATTGAGCATTGGTTGGGGATGGCTCATTTATGGGACAAAAAATCAGTGATTGATAGTTTTCATGGGCATTTTACATTTCCTTATTTGAAGGAGTTTTGTATTCTCCCAATCTTGGTCGCCTGGGTATCTGGCTGGCCCAAAATGTTGGTATCTTTGAAGAAAATAATTTCCCTTCCTTTAAGGTTTCACGAAAAACTTTGGTCTTATTGTCATGCTACACTGATACCTTGATTGTGAAAAAGGCTCGAGAAGTAGGTGAGGTGGAAATCAACCCAACTATGGCTTGGGGGTTTTTCGATAGTGCTTGTCAAGGGACGAGTAGAATCTGTGGTCTAGGATTTATTCTCTGCCTCTCATAATCTCATTATGTCATTGGTAAAGAAAAGTTGGGTCAGGTATGAGCAAACAAAGTGAGTTCAATGCAATGTTTTCACTTCTCAAGTGCACAGTTAGCCAGAATATATATGAGCTCCAAGTATTTGGTGATTCCAAATTGACTATCGAATAGATGGCGGAAATTTAGTTAGAAAATATGGATCTTTAGCATCTTGTTCACTAATTAGAGATAATGGAGATTCTCTTAATTACGTAGGTTTTGATTGCATGGTTATTTAGGATTGAGATTCTATTTTCTAGAGGTTTGTTTCAACTCTCTAAACCGAATGTAACCCTATATATTCATGTACTTCTCATTGATTAGAGGTTTGTTTCAACTCTCTAAACCGAATGTAACCCTATATATTCATGTACTTCTCATTGATTAATGGATGAGTTGAGTGGCGTTGATTTGGATGCTCTCAGGTGCTGCCTCACCTGAGAGAAGTTGGTTTCATTCCATTTAATTGTTGTTCCCATTCTTCAAGTTGGTATCAGAGCGGGAGGAGAAATTCCATAGAGAGGAGCCACCTGCGTTGAAGTGTTGCGGCTGCTGGGAGATATCATTGCGTGGAGGCGTCATTGTTGTTGTGAAAGGGATGTGAGAGAGGGGTCCGAACGGATTAGAGGTGCGCCCAGATCTGCAACTATCAGATCGCTGGTATATTTCCAGTTGCGTAGAGAGGAATCGAGGGGTCTGTACGGATTAGAGGTGCACCCAGATCTGCAGCTGCTTCTCAGTGGGAAACAAGATTGTCCAGTTGCCCTTGGACAAGGCGAGTCCAGTTGATCTCAGGTGTGAAAGGGCTAAGAGAGAGGGGTCTGCACGGATTTCCTCTGCTATTTCTGTCGGTGATGCGTTGGTGGTTTTGTTGCCGACGCCTTCGTTTTGGGTTTGAGAGGCCGCACCATTTCCTCTGCTATTTGTAACTAGTTTGGCAGTTGGGATTGAAGCCCAGGACTCCATGATGATCACTGCTATCGGATCGCTGCATATATTGACACTTTGCAAGATGTGATCGCTGCTATCAGATCACTGGTATATTGCTATCGGATCGTTGGTATATCACTGGTATATTGGGCTCGCTGACAGATCTCCCTGAAGGATTCTAGCTACGTGGAGAAGGAGTTGGTCGGGTTTGCAAATTGGAGAAACCAGAATTGCTCCACTATTGCCTGCGATTTTCCATTTTTTTCAAGTTATGTAACAAATTTGGATTTTCGATTTTCTGTTCTCAATTTCTTTGTCTCTGACGGAAAGCTTGGTTATGTAACAAATTGTTTGAGTGTACTTGGAGGTATCGCTGCGTGGACGAGCAACGCCTTTCCATTGCTGCCACTATAAGTGGGTAGCTGTTTGAGAGAAGACCAGGCAGTGTTGACTTCCTAGAAGGTGAAGGAGTTTGTGGAAATGGCGAATCCACTTGTATAAACCTACCTCAACGAAGCCAACAAGTTAGATGGCTCAAATTTCATCAATTGGAAATTCAAAATGCAGACCTTGATGGAAGGTTATGGTGTGTGGACGATTGCAAAATGAGATGAAGTGCGACCCAATGTGGCTGTAGGTGAAAGATAATATAATTCTTCACATTAGAGATGATAAGACTTCTAATGAAACCTGGAGAGCACTTAAAGATCTGTATGAGACTAATAATACAAACCATATTCTTTTCCTAAAGAGTAAATTGCTAAGCATTAAAATGGATGTAAATGAATCTGTTAGTACTTTTCTTGGGAGAATTAAAGACATGAAAGACAAATTGGGAGATATAGGAGAAAACGTGTCAAGCACTGATCTTGTCACAATTACCTTAAATGGGATGTTAGAGGGTCACTATCAAATGTTTATAACATGCCTTGCAACGAGAGAGAAAGCTCCTACCTTTGAGGAACTGACATGTATATTGTTGCAAGAAGAAGAGAGGCACACGAATTTAAAGCCTCAAAATTCAGACTTAGCACTATGGACAAAGAAGAAATTCCCTAAAGGGAAACTAGGAGAAGGAGTAAGGGGAGGAAGTTCATTTTAGAGAAAGTCATTTCCAAAGAAAAATCAAGGTATGTCATTTTCAAAGCCAAATCAAGCTATGTCATCTAATAGGAATGAGCCTAAGTGTTTCTATTGTGGTAGGACTGGGCATCTTGCCAGAGAATGTTATAAGAATAAAAGTGACGAGGCTAGACATAAATACAAGAAACATTCAGGACACTTTGCAGAAGAAAACCCAAATTTTGATTCAAAAGATCTCAGATTATTTGTGTCTAATGTTGCACTGTCTGTTGAAACTGATGATGTTGACGCATGGTTTGTGGATTCTGGAGCCTCAATTCACATAACATGTAATAAGAATTGGTATATAAACTTTAAATAAACACATAATGGTGCCCATATTTATCTTGGAGATGATCGTTCTTATCAGATCAAGGGATATGGAGATATTCCAATAACACTACCGAATGGTACTTTTAGACACATTCACAATGTTGTGTATGTCCCTGGGATAAAGAAAAAACTTGATTTATGTGTCCACAATTACAGATCAAAATTTGAAAGTCGAATTCTTCAAGACACATTGTATAGTGAAGGACTTGCAGGATCATTACAAAATTGTTGTCTCAAGATTCAGAGTTGGAGATTTGTACAAACTTGATGTCACCAGCAAGAACCATCAAGCATTGACTTCTGCAACTATGCCTACATAAACTCTTTGGCACCAGAGGTATGGTCACATCAATTATCATGATTTGTTTTTATTACAAAAACAAAGTATGGTTGAAGGACTCCCTATGTTGAAGAATGAGTATGTTGCTTGTGAAGGTTGTGTGTTAGGAAAGATGCACAAAGATGAATTTCCCTCTAATTCTGATAGGAGAAAGAAAGATGTATTAGAATTTGTGCATATTGATGTTTGTGGACCAATGCAGACAAGTTCCTTAGGTGGTGCTTATTATTTTTTGTTATTTATTTATGATTGCACAATATACACATGGGTTTATTTCCTTAGGAGAAAGAGTGATGTTTTTGAATACTTTAAGGAATTAAAAAACATGGTGGAGAATCAAACAAGAAAAACCATAAAAATTCTCCGTTCAGATCAAGGGGGAGAGTATAGATTGGGGAACCTCATCAAGTATTGCAAAGATCATGGAATAATACAACAATTCACAGTACCACACACTTCACAACAGAACGAAGTTGCAGAAAGGAAAAACAAAACTCTGGTGGAGTGTCCACGAAGTATGATGAAAGGTAAGAATCTCTCATATGCTTTTTGGGCTGAGGCCATTAACAATGTTGTTTATTTAAAGAATAGAAATCCAACAAGGTGTCTTGATCATAAAACTCCTTTCGAATCCTTGCATGATTCTAAACCAACAATTAATAATCTGAGGATATTTGGGTGTAAGGCTTTTGCACATATTCAAAAGGAGAATAGGAAGAAGCTTGATGCTAAAGCCATCAATTTTTTTTTTTATAGGGTATTGTTCATAATTTAAAGCATATAAATTGTTTGATCCATCTACTCACAAAGTGTTTGCGAGTAGAGATGTAATTTTCCTTGAGCAAACTGAAGGAAGCAGTGAAAGTAACAGTCATGAGGGATGGCATGGTCTACTTGAAGATGAATATGTCAAAGAAGAAGTTGAAGAGCAATAGCAACAACAACAAGAGGAAAAGGCATCCAGTGACATGGATACATCCAACAGTGAAGAAGAATTGCCACAAAACATAGAAGAAGTCACCAACCAATTGAGAAGATCTTCATGACAGGTTCGTCCACCTGAAAAATATAAAGATTATGCCTTGATGAGTAGTATTTCAAATGTCATAGAACCCATGAATTTTAATGAAGCTAATGAACATGAACAGTGGAGAAAAGAAATGGAGGAAGAATATGACTTTATAATGAAAAACAAAACTTGGGAATTCACTGAATTTCCTAAAGATAAAAATCCCATAGGATGTAAATGGATATACAAACCTAAATTCAAAGAAGATGGCAATATAGATAAATATAAATCCATATTGGTCGAAAAAGGGTATTCACAGAAGGAGGGCATTGATTATGCAGAAACATTTGCACCAATAGCTAAATTAAACACTATAAGTTTGTTAATTGCATTAGCTACAAAATACCATTAGAAGCTTCACCAATTAGATGTAAAATCGTTTTTTTGAATGGTGAGTTAAAGGAGGAGTTTTACCTTACTCAACCAGAGGGGTTTGTGAAGAGTGGTTAGGAACATTTAGTGTGTAAATTAAAGAAAGCATTGTATGCACTGAAACAAACACCTAGGTCATGGTATGAGAAGATATATTCCTTCTTTCTTCAGCAGGGTTTTATGAGGAGAAAAAATGATCCAAATATGTATACCAAGTTTGATGAAAAGGGGCATGTTGTACTAATTTAGTTATTTGTTGATGATTTGATTATTACAAGAAATTCAGAAAAAATGATGAAGGGAATTAAGAAGCAGACGTCACAGGTATTTGAAATGAAAGATCTTAGTGAGTTACATTATTGCCTAGGTCTTGAGGTTTGGAGAAATGTTGGTCAAACTTTTGTTTCTGAGGGTAAATATGTCAGAGAAGTACTTAAGAAGTTTAAAATGGATCAGTGTAAAGTTTCTTATGTTCCAATGCAACATAACATAAAACTCTTTCACGATGATGGTTCAAAGGAGGTAAATGGTACAATGTATAGATAGATGGTGGGAAGCTTGAACTATCTCACTACAACCAGACTTGACATAGCATATTCTGTTAATGTGTTAAGTCAGTTTATGGAAAGACCTATAGAAATCCATTGGAATGCAATGAAAGGGGTAGTCAGGTATCTCAAAGGCATAATTGATTATGGTATTAAATATACTCATTCATTTGATGTTGAGCTGACAGGATACTCAGATTCAGATTGTGTTGGCAATCCAGATGATCGAAGATCTACTACAGGTTATGCCTTTAGCATTGGATTCATGATTGTTTCATGAAGCAGTAAGAAACAACCTACTGTATCTTTGTCATCTACTGAGGCAGAATATAAATCTTTGTGTGCAACAACTTGTGAAGTTGTTTGTTTGAGAAGACTACTTCAAGATGTTGGAGAAGAACACAAGAAAGCTACGATAATCAAATGTGATAACCATATCTCAATCAAGTTGGCAAATAATCCATTTTACCATTCAAGGAAAAAACATGTTGATGCTCAATTTCATTTTGTTCGAGAAAAGATGCAGTCTAATGATATTGCTTTAATGTATTGTAGTACTAGTGACAATGTTGCTGATATTTTTACAAAGCCTCTTGGGAAAATTAAATTTGAAGTGTTTAGAGAGATGTTAGGTGTGAAAGTCAACCCTTTCTCCATTAAGGGGGAGAATTAGAGATAATGGAGATTCTCTTAGTTACGTAGGTTTTGATTGCATGCTTATTTAGGATCGAGATCCTATTTTCTAGAGGTTTGTTTCAACTCTCTAAA
>ML787394.1:422155-436186 GCA_009831015.1 Picea engelmannii | reverse complement strand
TTATATATATATATATATATATATATATATATATATATATATATATATATAAAAAATCCAAATACAATTCAAAATCATGCTTGTATATTTAAATGCAATAAGATACAAGGTGTAGCTCATGATTGTGCTTATAAATCATACCTATATATATATCCTATAGATTGAATTTTTTTTATTTAGATGAATGTTTTTATCTCAGAAAAAGTGCATTTACTTATATATTGAATTTTTTTAGTTAGATGAATGTTTTTTTCTCAGAAAGAATACATTTACTTAGTTATTTTATATACTTGTAATAGAAAGTAATAAAAAGTAAGTTGAGAAATTGTTTTGAAATCATATATATGAGTGAGAATAAATAAATGAAATAAAATAAATCCAGGAAATCAAACAAATACTCCATATTAATAAAATACCCACCAAGTATTCTACAACCAGATGTAAAATACAATCTATGTATTGTATTGAGAAAGAATGTGTATTGTAGAAATTTTAGTAATTATAGTAGCTTTCATGCTTATCAAAATATTGGATCGAATTCACTCTTTCATTCGAATTTCTAAATGTGTTTCCATGGTGAAGATTCAAATAACAAATAAAGTATTTTTGATTGAGTAGGCTATATTGATTTATGGTTGATTTCATGGATTAACATTTTTTTTTGTTCTCCTACAGTAATGTGTGATATTAATTTATAAATTAATGTAATATTGTATATTAGTGGCACATTTATGAAAATATATTAAAAGTAATGATAAATAAGAAAATATGTATGATGTTCAAACACATAATGATATTGTAGAATAACCTTATTCTATGGGCCTAATGGTTAAGAACATGTGTTTCTTCTTAAGAGGTTACAAGCTCAAATCCAGAGGTGGGTAGGGTATGTATACCTCCGTAGACTTTACCAGTCAAATCGCTGGGTGGAGGGGGTCCCTTGTCCCATAAACAATGGGGTCTCATACACCAATTAGGTGTCTGGCTTGGTCGTGACCTTAAAAATAGATTGCTATTATTGTTATTATAAAAATAAACAAGCATATTCATTTAATCACAATGTATAATTATTACTACGAAGCTCGGTGATTTTAAATTAGTAAGTGAATATTGAATCAATACATATAAAGGAGTCTAATAATTAATTAACATGGTTGAGAATTAATAAGGTGTATGAGTATAGGCCAGATGAGGCGAATGAGAAACATGTCTCATATGCTCTCAGCGTGGTTCCTCATCAATTGACAATTAATGACATTATCTTAATTGTTAGTTAAGTTGTAGATCATAAATTTATTGCTTGACATTCGACATTCACATAATGTTAACCCGTGCAACGGTCATACCGACATTATCATGTAATTGTTTGTTTCAAAGGCCTAGTTATTATAATGACTCTAAAGCAATTATGATATGATAGTGTTAATACTCTTAAATGATTTAAATGGGTCATTAATGTAGATAACTTCAAGTTTTTTTTTTTTTAATCTAAATATGCTAATTAATGTTATATTATAATAAATACACATATGATTGATGGGACGCCTAATGAATCATTCATATTTATTTGGCATTGTGATTTCTCTCTCTTTGTGGGATAGCGGTGAAGATCGAGTGTAAAGTTGGAGATGGAGTGAGGACTCTGTTAGGGTTTACATAGGTGAATGGAGACCTAGCAAGTTAGATAAGGTTTCCACAGTTTCTCTTGGTAGGATTAAAAAATGTGTATTGGGTCTCATGGCCATGGCTCAACCTCCTCTCCTTAAGAGGCTATTTTAATAGCATAGCTTTCTCCCTCGACCGAGTTCATACTACGAAAGGGTTCAATTCAGAGAGGAACAAATGGGAAAAGTGGATGATCAAAACAAGCCAATAGTTATAGCTCTTTTTTTAGTTGATCAATCATGGATTTATTCAGGGAGTTGAGCTCATAAAATTCTCCTTCATTCTTTTTCATCTCTTAGTATTAAGGTTGGTGGATATCGTATTTGTCCATTTGAAATTGTTATACATCCCACTCAAATTTTGTGTGGCTACAAAATCTCGAGGGTTTCCTATGATGGAAAGAATGAGATTTTGAAAGTAGCTAGGGATTCCATCATCAACCCACAAGTTGTTAGGGTTCCCATAGGTAATTAGGGCTTCACACAGGTAGACAGAGTTGCAAGCACAATTTCTCTCATACCTTCACGATGTTGGATTTCCCTAGAACAATCCATGATCTAAGAAAGATATTCCCATGAATACAACTTGAACTACAATATATGTACCAATCGGTGTTTCTTTAGGTGTTTGAGCTCATGAAAATTTCCTTCATTTTTTGACATCTCTGAAAATTAGGATTGGTAGAGACCATAGTTGTCCATTTGAATTTGTTGTCCATTCCACTCACACTTTGCATTAAGGATGTTCAGTTTTTGGTGTTGCAATAGAACATTTAGTTTAGTAAATACTTGTTAAATAAGTCAAGGGATACTTCATCTTAGTTTGATGCATGACACATGACGAATGTAGTTATTATGCTCTTGGGAGATTTATTTTAAAGAAGTAATGGATTCTATGCTTCAATTGGTTGATTACTCTGACGCCATGGTCTCGAAAGAGGACATTTTTCTCCTATGGGCCTCCTGATATCAAGGTATCTAGAGCCATGGGGTTTCGGGGCTTGTCCTAAAAGTGGAGTCTAACTGGCAAGCAGAGGGCCCTTCAGGCTATTCCCTAGTGGCCACATTAGAAAAGGGTGATGGTGTTCATGTGATTTCAATCAATAAGGATGTGGAAAGGAGTAATGGGGGTGTCAGTGGATTCAAGATGTGGTTTTCATCAAAACTATCCAGTCTTCAGGAGGAGTGGGTTGGATGTGGTGGTTTGTTGGACTAGAATGCTCCATGGTTAGGGTTCATTGGTGTGAATTTGTAGTTACAAGATATGAAATGTGGTGGATTTATTCATGTAGTGGATTAGCAAGGGAAGCAGAAGCATAAGGTTATTAAATCTTGAGAAGGTGGTATTTCTCTGGTTGTTGACAAAGATATTCATGTCGAGCAAATCAAATTTCTAGTAGGGAAGATTTCAATGGGAAAATTCCTTGGTTGTAAAGTTTCCATGGAGAGTTTGAGTGAGTGGCTTCACCTAGAGTGGGATCCTATTCTGGGGTATGACTTGATGTTTCATTTTCTAGTAAAAGGTTGGCTTGGGTTTATTTTTATGTGTGACAAGGATGCAATAAAAATTCTAAAAGGTAAATAGTTTTTGGACAGGGCTTACATGTCCATCAAACCATGTCATCCTTGTTTTGATGCAAAGGATGAATTCTTTGCTAGTACTATGGACTAGGTAAAATTACCAAGTTTTCCTTTGGAGGTGTGGTTCGAGAGTTCTTTGCGAGCTATTGGTGACACCTTGGGAAATTTCATTCTGTTGGATGACAATTAGAAATCCTATAATGGACGACCTATTTCTCGAATTCTAGTAGAAATTGATATTAGTCAAAGCTTGTTTGAATCAATGGAGCTGGTGGTTGGTGATAATCATACACACAAATGCTAGATTATGTGAATTTCCCTTTTCGTTATGTGAGATGTCACCGGTACGGCCATGTTATTCATGACCGTGAAAATTATTTTACGTGAAATTATTGTGTAAAAAAAGAGGACAATTCTAATAGGGGGGAGGATTGGGTTGTTCTTCTGGAAGTAGTTCCTCATTTTTTTGTTTAATCAGTGGGCCATGTTGAGGGTGAAGCTATGGGGGATGAGAGAACACAAGATGGTGACAAGGAAGCGACTTCAAAACATATGGGTTTGATGGTTAGAAACATTTCTATTCCCTTAATTTTTAGATCTAGTCAAATGGAAGACATAAAGGAAGAAGCCCCAATAGGTCCGAGGTTTTTCAACTTCTCTCTTTCTCAACTAAAAAAGATGGATATGCTCTATATTTTGGGCACTTTTCACCCTCTGGGTAAGTCTACTTCAATTCCTTCCTCACTCTCTCATAAAAATTATGTTGATCATTTGGTGTTAGGGGAAGTTTCTATTATTCATTGTCAGGATAAAGTCTAGGGGGTAAGGGACACTTTTTCCAAATCTGTTGAGCCGAAAGTTGGACTGGTTGGAGGGGATGGTTTTTCTATTAACCTATCCTCTGACTCAGACCCTTTGTTGGATAGGGAGATTAAACCTGTTGAGATACTTGTTCCTAGGATCCATTCTCCTTAGAAACAAGGAGGTGGAAATTACCACCTAAGACCTCATACCCCCTCTCATGACTCTCTAGTTTATGGGGGGTTGGGATTATATATTCTAAAGCAACCCACGAAACAAAAGGCTGAAAAAAAATATTATATGAAGCATGCACAAGAGAAAATAGTTAAATAATTTATCCAAGGAAGCCAAATATTTATTATTGGGGTTCTTAGAGTAGGTATAAGCCATGGTGGGGTTAAACCATATTGATCCTTTCCATTAAAATTCATGGCTTGGGGTCTAGGCCAAAAAATTGGCCCTCAAATGGTTGGTGGAAGTAAACAATCCCAAGGTGGTTTTTATTCAGGAAACTATGGGAAAAGGAGATACTTTAGTTAATAATCTAAAGAATTCCTTTGTAGGATGGGAATTCTTAGCTTTATATACAAAAATATTTTCTAGTGGCCTCATTATTGGATGAAGTTAGAACATTTCATTAAAAAACTCCTTTATTGTGTGTTCAAGTCTCCGCATAAAGGTTTTTAGCAAGAGTATTGGATTGGAATTGACCTTGATCAATGTGTATGGACCTTACGAGGGAAAACAAACTTTATGGAAATATTTTTTATGTTCACAATGGATAAAGGTTGAAATTTTGATTGTGGTGGGGGATCTAAATCTCACTCTGAATTGAGGTGAGATTTGAGGTACCTCTACAAGAGAGGATAGGATGGTAGATTTCTTTCTTGAAAAATTTGAGATGGTAGGTTGGTTTGATATTGAACCTATCGATTTGAGGCCTACTTGTTCAAATAACAGATCATATGTGGAAGGGGTTTCCAAGCGATTGTACAGGTTTTTTTTGCAAATCATGCATTTTTGGAAAAGGTTGAAAGGTACAAGACATGGGTTGATTCTTCCCAATGTTTGTATCACTTCCCAATTATGTTGGAATTGGGTCATTACACGTCAAGTCTTGGGGCCCCTTTAAAATATAATCCTAGTTTGTTTGGTGAATGAGAGTTTTAGGATTTGGTGAAATCCTCTTGGAAGCACTATGATGGTAATTTGGATGATTCTGATTGTTCTCAGTTTACTAGCTCATTAAAATTAGTGAAAGAGAAAGTTTCATTTTGGGCAAGGGATAGGTATAGGGCTAGGGATAGGTAGTTGAAGGATTGTGACACACCCATCACCAACAAACCCAAAGATTTTCTTGGATACCAAATTGTCATGTACCCATCGACCTGGGTACCTAAAAATTCGCCTTCTTGGGAAAATTTGAATTTATGTTACCATTATTTAAATAAAGAAGCATGAAACCAATGCATGCAATTAACAAGATCATGTTAAACCATAAAATAAATGAATAACATGCTATGCATAACATTAACAACAAACACACACAATATAAGCACGTATTAGAGATAAATAATGCACAACGGAATATAAATTGCACAAAAAACATATAGAGCACTTATCTTTAAATAACCATTCACCAATTGGCTACAGACGTCAGACGTTCCACCCAACTATGGACACTGTTGTTTTATCTCTCAATAACATGTCACCCCAAGTCAGGGCTATGAATCCACAAGGATGCATCTTAGGTTGACTCTAACACACACAAATAAATATCAAGCTCTAACAGTTTTCCCAACGACACATAAATCCTAGCTTACCATCTATCTTTCCCTTCATCCTGCACAACCCAAATAAATGAACCCCTTTCTCTGCAATGTAGTCCCTCAAGTTGTTCCACTTATTTTACAGAGCTCTAATGTTACTAGTCATGAAATATCAATACTGAAAACTCCATCATTCTTATTCACACATACATCCATTCCTTCCTAGAATAATCAATAATTTCTTACATCCAACCATCAATGGCTCTTTCTTACCATAATTGATTTCCCATGCCTAGATTAAGAGAAAGAATCAATAACAATGATTGAGGAATGGGTATCAATGAAAAATGAGTGATTAACCAAATGAATGAGGAACCCCCAAACATCCCAAAAGTAGAGTTTATATAATTACATGAAATAAAACACCACATGGCCTTCCCAAAGAAGTTCATGTAACCACTTTTCCCCAACTAAAACCAAGATGGGTAAATAAAAAATAATAAAAGACTTAGCCCCTTTAGCTCCATCTCTTGTGGAATCGTAGCCTCCAATATATTTCCTTGTCTGTATTGTAGCCAATGATGTATTTTATTAATATATTCAAAGTATTACATTTCTAGGCACTCCAACCTTTCAAATTTATAGGCACTCTGACCTTTCATGAATAAACAAAACACATTATTAATTTGGGGACTCAAAACCGAGGTATTACAAGGATGTTGAACATAATCTGGATAGAATTTTTAAAGAAATTTTGAATGGTTATTCAATGCCTAAGCAATAAAAGTATCAAAATTGTGGAATCCAAAATATGTAAGCTTTTTCTAGACAGAGAGAATGATTGACGAACAAAAAGTATTGCCATTTGGCTCGACTAAGGGGATTATAATACCAAAATTTTCCATAATTATGCAGGGTTTAGGAAAAGTTTGAATACCATATAGGAACTATTTAATCAAGAAGAATATAAGGTTCAAGGTTTTTAGGAGTTGGTATACCAAGGGGAGAAATACTTCAGCGAAATTTTTAAGGAACATGAGAGGGAAAACAAAGGAGGAATTATTAGAGTGGTTGCTTATTTTCCTAGGATGGTGGATAAGTAGGATAATAAAAATTTGTATAAGGAAATATCTAGGGAGGAATTGCTCGTTGTTTTAAATACTTTTCAAAAGGATAAAATTTATATCCTAGATGGGTGGACCTATGAATTTTATTTGGACTTCTTTGAGTTGATTAGGGAAGATTTATTAAGGGTATTTGAAGAGGTTAGACTTCCCAGTCTAACCTCTTCCAAGTATTAGGATTTTTTCTTTCCCAGTCTAAGTATTCTTGTGACCTTCTTCGTCTATTTCACATGGAATATTCAAAACCAACCCCTTATACCTTCCACTCTAGAGTCAAACTTGCTTCCACCTGTACTTCTCCTGAAGTTGATTCCACTTTCTACCATCAGTTAGTCCGTATCCTCTTATACTTGACTCATACATGTCCTAATATTTCCTTTGTTGTTGGTATTGTTTCCCGATATATGCAAAAACCACATGAAATCCATTGGAAAACAACTAAAAGAGTACATCGATATGTCCATGGTACATTTCAGTTCTAGATACATTAGAGTTTGGAGGGGACTCCTTTATTGGTTGGTTTCACTTATTCAAATTGGATCGGTGACCCTGATGATCAAAATTCTATTGCGGATTATTCTTTTAGTCTTGGTTTAGGACCTATCACTTGGGCCTGTAAGAAGAAACAAGCTATTTCTCTTTCTTCAATAGAAGCATATTACCGAGCAACTATTAATGCAAGTAAGAAAGCCTCGTGGCTTTGCCAGATCCTTTCATAGTTTGGATTCCAACAACAATATTAAACCACCCTCTGGTATGAAAATTAGAGTGCCATCAAGCTTGCCAAAGACACATTTCAACATCATTGCAACAAACACATCGAGCTACACATGAACTTCATCAAAAATCTTATTCATGATCTAGTTATTGAAGTTCTCTTTTTCCCTACAGAAGATCAAGTTACAGACAATTTCACAAAGTCTCCTACATAAGCGAATTTTCCCAAACTTCGATCTATGTTAAGAGTTTAGGATTTTTTCATTAAGAGGGGGTAGGCTCTAATGCCTCCTTCGTTCTCTTATTGTTTCTCCTTTATAAATCATTCAATCCTATCCCAAGTTTCTCTTAAGGGGGGATGTTAGGATATTTATACAATTAGGAATTAGTTAATATCAACTTGGTCTAATGTGTCGTTAGGTAAAAGTGTGTTTCTTTAGTATGCATTAGTATGCATTTGTAGTTAGGTAATTTGATGATCATGATATGTTCCCAACATAGAGTGATCCAACGGTTCATATTCTCATTGATATTAATGGCTACATTGATCCATGGGTTAACATCTGATTGGTCCATGATCTCTATTTAAAGAGCATGGAGGGTCATTTTCCAATGATCGTTTGTGATAAAATCTCTTGTAAATATGTTTGTAATATTTTTCTTTTGCATTAATAAATTTATCCAAGTGGCCACATTGGTTGGGGTCGTGGATGTTTCCCCATAGTTTTTTTACCACATCAAAACATTGGTGTGTTTATCTTTGATCTTGTTGTGTGAGTGGTTATTGAAGGTGTTCATCCTCTATTGGAATACCTATGTTGTCGAACATGAAATGAGGTGAAGATCAAGGGAACACCTAGGGGTGAAAATAGGAAATGTGGGAGTTGGGTGAGGATACTTCATTATTTTATAATTTGAAATAAGTGATCACTTATTCACTTGTGCATATGTGTGACACATGGATGGGTGAATAATCAATAATTAGTAATTTAGAAAATTGCATATTTGCATGAGTTGAACAAGTGGTATGCGCCATGAAACTTATAAAAGGAAAGCTTGAGCTAAGAGGAAAACACTTTTTTACACCACTATTGTTGGATGGTTGTTGTAATGTTTGTGAAATTTGTATTGGTGATTATTGAAAGTCTGGTCCATTGAAGTGTGTTGTGAAATGGGGATTTTCTTCCAAAGCGTAGCGAATTCACGCTTCTCTTATTGCTATATAGGTTCTTTATATACAACCCCATTGTGGCTCGGGGGTCCTTGGGGAAATAAAGTACCCATAGGAGTTGGTAGAGTGGTCAACATATGGATTATCAAAGGATAGACAAGTTGGCACAAGTGAGGAATTGGGCTTACAATTCAAGAATCAATAAGCAAACGACAATTTTTATAATAACCCTTGTGAATTCTATTTGAATAATTATTTTTATTTGTATAATTAATTTTCAACTATTGTTATGTTGATATGAACTATTATAATTGATCTTGTAATGTATTTTGGTAGTGTTAAACCCCCAAATATAGTCTTTAGTTGATAAAAGTAAGGCATATCTCTCACACACACACACACAATTGATATCAAAGATTTGTTGGGTAGATTTTGGAGGGTTTATGCATGGCTTTTGTAGGGTGAGGGCGATAAGTGGCTTCCTTATGGAGTAGGGACATGGAATATGGATGAATCCCTATAGGTGGTTGATTACTCTGTAGATACACTATTAGAGGATATGATATTCTCAAATCTAGTCATAAGCCCTTATCTAGATCTGTATCATGAAATTGATAGTTCGTATGCCCTAGATGGGATTTATAGAGAACCCCTTTCCAAGACATGCCCTAATCCAAACATATTAGGTAGATCAATTGATTCTTTGGGAGCATTTTGTCAGAATTCCGGATGAGTTCTTGAAGGATCTCAATAGGGAATATTTTAGGGGCTATATATCTCCCATGGGATAATTTTCCATGTTTTTTCCAAAAACATATTTGCCAATATCCATTTTTTCTAAAATTGATTCGCCCAAATTCTATAGAATAAATTATTTTACCTTAAAAATAGCCCAAATTTTATGGAAACTATATAAATCCATATAAATTTGAATATTTTTACAAAAATATCGCCAAACATTTTATACTTTGCATATTAAGGACTAGTAATATTCTCCAAGGTTTCTACATTCCGAGATAAATTTCCATCCTTAAAATTATCCTTGGATCTCAGGGGATGGGAGTAGGTGGAGATTTGTGTATGCATGGTGAGCCTACAAAGGAATTTTCTTCAAATTTGTTTAGGCCTTCGACTCATTCTGTGGATTATTATGTAGTGTAGAACCTTGAGGGGGTATCTCTTCTAGGTTTTCTTGGTAGGAAGCATGACCATGCAGAGTTTGAGGGTCGTGGTTTACCTCCTGTGCGTGAGAGTCTAGAAGGAAAGTGTCAAAAAGTTTTAAGTCACACAAAGGTGGGGTTTCTCTAGTAGTGGGGGGAGACTTGAAGGTTATCCAAATTGCAGAGTTGGAGGGTTGGATGATAATTGAGAAGTTATGTGGAAGAAGAATGTCAGTGGTCACTCTTAATTCTTGGATGGAAAAAAAAACAGGTTCGAGTCCTCGGTTATGCCCCAATTTTTCACTTGATTTCAAGAGGTTGGATTGGGTTCATATTATGATCTAAGGATGATACATGTAAAAAATTTAAGGATGTTAGTATTGGGACCGACACTTACTCTATGTTAATCCTTACACTCACTTTTTGATGTTTGGGAGGAATCCCTATACAGTATACCTACTTGGATTGAGCTTCCCAATTTTCCTCTAGAGTTTTGGTCATACTCCGAGTTGAAGGATATTGGTGAGGTATTGGGTAATTTTATCACTTCTGATGTTATCTATAAGTCCATTAGTTTTATATCGGTGGGACAAATTCTTGTGGATCTAGATCCATGACAAGGTATCCATGAGTCTATGGAACTAGTCGTGGGGGACAAGTCCTATACCCAACCTATGCAATTTTTAAATGTTTTGTTTCGTTGTTCTTATTATCACAAGGTGGGACACATATTGATAGATTGTGAGTTGAAATTTCACAAAAGGTTTTAGGGGGAAGCTTGGATGGATGTTGGTACCAGGTATACATACCATAATTCCTCTTTAAAGGCCAAGGTTTTATCATCACCTCCTTCGTCACCAAATATTGGAGAAAGGGATATTTTGGGACCAAAATCATGTACATAGAATAAGGGAATATAGATTGATATTCTGGTAGGTGATATTGCTATTCATTTGGAAGTTGTTGTTCTGCACAATGTGGAGAATTTGGCTTCGTGGGATCTATTTGGTGACAAACTAGAGTTATTGACTTTTCAATGGAGCAAGATAAAAGAAATATGGTCCAAGAGCACATACCCAAATTAGGCCTTGGGTAATATTCCCCCTATCCAAAACCCTTACTTGGTTTCAATTCCTAAGCACTTTGTCTCTTATTTGCATGTTCATGGTGAAGGGTTAGGGCCTTGTGTCTTTTAGGGGATGGCCTTGAAAAATTGTTCTCTTGAGAGATGGAATATGTTTCTTTTATTGTTGATCTATCAAGGGACTCTAACCATTCACCTCATAAACCTTATAATACCCATAGGGTTTTTTCCTTGGGTTCCCTTTCTGTTTCTTCTGGTAGAGATCCCTACCTTCATCTTCTTCAGAAATATGCTTACGGTTTGGTTTCCTCAGGGGGTTTGGGTTATGATATTCTCAAGGATCCAAGCCACTCAAAAGTGGGGTTTAAATCCAAGCTTAAGCATGCACAAGAGAAATTCTCTCAAGAAATTTCACAAGGAAGATAACAACTAATCTTTGGGGTCCTTAGAGAGGGAATTTGCCCGAAGGTGAGATCCCCATGAAATTAATGTTTGTAAACATGAGGGGCCTGGGGGGAGGGACAAAAAAATATCTCTGAAGAGGATTATAGAGATGGATCGACCAAACCTTGTATTAATTTAAGAAACCATGGGTCGTTGTGAACCCATTATTGTCGAACTGGTAAAATTGTTTTTGGGTTGGGAGTTTCTTGGTTTGGATTTTGATGGTTCTTCGGGAGGGATCATAACAGGGTTTTCATCAAATTCCTCTCTCATAAATTTATTTATTTATTTATTCAGGTTTCTAGAAAAAGATTTAATGCAAGGAGATAGATCATTCCATTACTCTTCTCAATATCTATGGGCCCTATGAGGGTAGGTAGGATTATTGGGATCAATTTTTTTCTCTAAATATTATTCACTCTGACAACCTTGTAACTGGAGGGGACCTAAACTTCACTCTAAGAAGGAAGGAAATATGGGGGAGATCAACCCGTGAAGACAAGTTGGCAATTTTTTTTGTTGACAAGTTTGAACTGACGGGTTTGGTTGTTGTCAAACCAGTCCAACTTTATCCAACATGGAGCAATAAATGAAGTGGCGTTGAAGGGGTATTAAATATACTTTATGATTTCATTGTACATCACACTTTTCTTTAGGATATTGGGATACACTATTCTTGGGTCCGCAAAGTGCATTGTTCTAATCATTTCCCAGTTTTTTTAGAATTGGATCATTTGGTGGGGAAACTCTGTGCTCCTTTCAAGTATAACCCTTCTAGTTTTGAAGTGGAGGATTTTCGAAATCTTATTTGTGACAATTGGAAATACTTTCAGGAAAATATTCATGATTCAACTAGTTCCTAGTTTGTCTCTTCACTTCAATTGTTAAAATAAAAAGTTTCATTATGGGCCAAGGTAAGAAGAAAGGAAAATGATAAGGAACTTCAGAATCTTGAGCTCAAGATTGAGAATATTTATGGTTTTATTTAGGGAGGTCAGGGGTCTCAATCGAACTTGGAAAAATATTGATCTTTGGAATCTCTTAGGTACAAACTATTGTTGAAACATGAACAAACCTGGAGGTTAAAGAACATGGCTCTCTGGAGTTTGGATAGTTTTCAATGACCAAAATACCAATGTTTTTCAAAAAAATTTCAACTATAGAAAGAATTATAATACCATTTGTGAGTTAAATGATTCTAATGGCAACAAGGCCCAAGGTTTCTTAGATCTGTCTTCTCTGGGAGTCGAACACTTCACAACTCTATTTAAGGAACCAAAGTAGGTCAAGATGGGGGAAATATTAAAGCTCATCTCATATTTCCCGAGACTCATTGAATACGAGGACAACTGGGACGTGTGTCAAAAAGTTACTAAATATGAGCTTAGGGTGGTAATCTCCTATTTCAAAATAGATGAAAGTCTCAGATTGGATGGATGGTCAACCAAATTTTTTGAAGATTTCTTTCACATTGTTGGGGATGTTTTTCTTCGGGTCATGGAATAATTCCACCTTTATGGTAATATCATGAGCAATATTAACTCAAAATTCATTGCAGTCATCCCTAAGATGGACTGCCCCTCTATTTTTATTTTATTTTAGACCCATTTATTTATGTAACTGTATTTACAAAATCATTACAAAAGTAATTGTTGTCAAACTTAAAATAGTTCTTTCCAATATCATTACCCCTGGAAATTTTTCATTCCTCAAAGGTAGGATTATATTTGAATCCATTGGCTCGGTGCAAGAAGGATTTCATTCTATCAAATCCCAAAAGCACCATGTCTCGATTATTAAAATAGACTTATAAAAATCCTATGGCCAAGTATCATGGCTCTATCTCAAACTGTTGCTCCTGCATATATGTTTTGATATTCCCTTGGTTAAATGGATAATGTCCTATGTGTCATCAATGTCAATTGTTGTTTTAATTAACGGATCAGGTTCACCCTTTTTTAAATATACTCGGGGTTTATGACAAGGGTTTCCACTATAACCTTACCTTTTCTTACTAGTTTTTGATGATCTTAGTTGAGATTTCATTGAAGCAAAAATGGTGAATAACTTCCAAGGGATAAGATTGGGAAGACATGAATGCCTAACTCACTTGTTGTTCGTCGATGATGTACTAATATTTTGTTTTTGTGTGGCAACAAAAGGCAGGATATTAAAGGATATTCTGGAGATCTTTTGTTATGCTACATGTATGCTTATAAATGTCAGCAAGTTTGCTATTTTTTCCCCAGACATAGACTCGGAGGACAACCTACATATCATGCCAATATTTTCAATTTCCCTTCCCACGATCTAGGGGATTGTATTAAGTATATTGGTTATAATATAAAAACAAATATCTATGGCATTTTCAATTGGAAGTGGTTGTTTTCCTAGATTTAAAGGAGGATCAAATTTTGTTGCAATAGATTGATCTCTTGGGGGGAATACTAATTCTCATAAAGTCGGTGATCGAATCCATACTTGTGTATTGGCATCTATTGGATTTCATTCCAAAA
>ML787394.1:351761-411109 GCA_009831015.1 Picea engelmannii | reverse complement strand
CTGGACAGCTGTACTTTCTATTTTTGTCTTGCTTGAGCATATATAGCTCAACCATCTTACATTGTAATGATCTCTTCAGTTCTGTTCTGTATTTCTTCATACATTTGAATATACTATTCTTTTCTCTCTGCATTTCTCTGTCCTTCACAATTTATCAGTAGAGAATAAATCTTAGACCACAGATTCTACTCGTCCCTTGACAAGCACTATCGAAAAAACCCCAAGCCAGAGTTGTGTTGATTTCCACCTCACCTACTTCTCGAGCCTTTTTCACAATCAAGGTATCAGTGTAGCATGACAATAAGACCAAAGTTTTTCGTGAAACCTTAAAGGAAGGAAAATTATTTTCTTCAAAGATACCAACATTTTGGGCCAGCCAAATACCCAAGTGACCAAGATTGGGAGAATACAAAACTCCTTCAAATAAGGAAATGTAAAATGCTCATGAAAACTATCAATCACTTATTTTTTGTCCCATAAATGAACCATCTCCAACCAATGCTCAATCTCATGCAAGATATGGAAAGTAAAGGAGTAGTCCAAGAATAAATGAGAATTAAATTCCTTAGAAATTTTACACGAGTAACAAAACCCTAGCCCCTTCTTACTCATAAGCTACATTCAATCCTAGGTAAGCACATGACCCTTAAGAAAGATCCAAAATAATAGAATACCTTTTAGAGGTCCCTTGAGCTTCAATAATTTATTATACTACTATTGAGTTTCATTTTCTCCCAAACTCAACATGGAATGATATCCAATATTTGTCGAGTAGAGAACCCTATATTTATTATAGTACCACACCAGCACATCTTTTGCATCCAATAAGTGGACATGATCCTTTCTCAGTGCTATTATGTATTGAGTCCAAAATTGGTGCCAGTTGGCATCAATATCCAAAACCACTATTGAAATCCATCCCTAAATCCATATTGACTAGCTAGTAGATTACCAATTTGATTGATCATACAACATCTAATCTCCCAGAGGTGATTCCAAAGATTCTTAGGAAGAAAAAAATTGTCACTGCAACCAACAATTGCATCCCATATTGACAAGCTAGTAGATCACCAATTTGATTGAGCGTACAACATTTAATCTCCCATAAGTGATTCCAAAGATTCTTAGGAAGAAAAAATTTGTCACTACAACCAACAATTGCATTCATTCCAACCTACACTAATTTAGATGCCAAGCCAACCTTCCACGCAAAAAAATGACTAATTATAGGAAATGCAAGAGTGATAGCCCGCCACTGGTTTAATGCATTATGGGTAGGCTTATACCACATCTGAATCTACTCCAATATACTCCAATATTGCATCAGAAGATATGTATTTTCCAACCAAAATACATATCCACATATTGTCACGAATATAGAAGACCCACAAGGATTTTGCAACCAATGCTCATCCAAAAAGAAAAATATCTTTTAAATCCCACTCACCAAGGCTCTTTGGTATGGATATACTTTTCCAATTAGCCAAATGGGAACCTAAGTATTCAGTGATTCCCTTCCACAAATAGTTGAAACGCAACTTCCATATATGGTTAAGAATTCCTTTCAAAATGAAATCCAATAGATGTTAATACACAAGTATGGATTCGATCACCAACTTTATGTCAATTAGTGTTTCCCCCAAGAGATCCACCTATTGCACTAGAATTTGATCCTCCTTTAAATCCAAGAAAACAACCACTTCTAATCGGAAATGCCATAGATATTTGATTTGATATTATAACCAAGATACTTAATACAATCCCCTAGATCATGGGAAGGGAAATTGAAAAGATTTGGCATGATATGTCCATTGTCCTCCTCTATGTCTGGGAAAAAGATAGCAGACTTGTTGACATTTATAACCATATATGTAGCATCACAAAAGAGCTCCAGAATATCCTTTAATATCCCGCCTTTTGTTTCCACACAAAAACAAAATATTAGTACATCATCCACAAACAAGAAGTGAGTTAAGCATTCATTTTTCCCCAATATTATACCCTGGAAATTATTCACCCTTTTTGCTTCAGTGAGATCTCAACTAAGACCATCAACAACTAGTAATAAAAAGTAAATCGATAGTGGACACCCTTGTCATAAACCCCGAGTAGATTTAAAGAAGGGTGAACTCGATCCATTAATTAAAACAACAAATGAGATTGATGACACATAGGACATTATCCATTTATCCAAGGGAATATCAAAACCTATATGTAGGTGCAATAGTATGAAATAGAGACACAATACTCGGTCATAGGCTTTGTATAAGTCTATTTTGATAACCAAGACTGTTCTTTTGGGTTTTGATAGAATGAAGTCCTTGTGTCTAGCCAATGGATTCACGGATAATCCTACCTTTGAGGAATCCAAATTTTTCAGGGATAATAATATTGGAAATAATTGTTTTAAGTCTGACAACAATTACTTCTTTGTAATGATTTTATAAAGACAGTTACATAAAGAAATGGGTCTAAAGTCATCAAAATTAGAGGGGTAGTCCATCTTAGGGATGACTGCAATGAAGGTTGAGTTAATATTGCTCATCATCTTACCAAAAAGGAAGAATTCCTCCACGACCTGAAGAAAATCACCCCAACAATGTCAAAGAAATGTTTGAAAAAATTGGCTATCCATTCATCCGGTCTGGAAATTTCATCTATTATGAAAGAGGAGATTACTGCCCTAAGATCGTCTTTAGTAACTTTGTGATATAGGTCTCGATTGTCCTCATATTCAATGAGTCTTGGGAAATATGAGATGAGATTTAGTATTTCCCCCGTCTTGACCTACTTCGGTTCCTTGAACAAAGTTTTGAATTGTTCAACTCCCAGATAAGCCAAATCTAAGAAACCTTGGGCCTTGTTTCCATTAGAAACATTTAACTCCCAAATAGTATTATAATTCTTCCTATAGTTGGAACTTTTTTGAAAAGAAATGGTATTTTGGTCATCATCAACTATCTAGAGAGCCCTGCTCTTTAACCTCCAGGGTTGTTCATGTTCAAACAATAGTTTTTAACTAAGAGATTCTAAAGATCCGACATTTTTCTAACTCCGATTGAGAACCCCGGACTTCCCTAAATCAAACCATACATATTCTCAAGCTTGAGTTCAAGATTCTGAAGTTATTTATTATTTACCTTTCTTCTTTCCTTGGTCCATAATGAAACTTTTTCTTTTAACAATCGAATGGCAGAGACAAACAAGAAACTATTTGAATCATTATTGTCTGCTTGGAAGGGTTTCCAATTGTCACAGATAAGATTTCAAAAATGAACTATTTGAATCATTACTATCTGCCTGGAAGGGTTTCCAATCGTCACAGATAAGATTTCAAAAATCCTCCACTTCAAAACTAGAGGGGTTGTGCTTGAAAGGAGCACCAAGTTTCCCCATCGAATGATCCAATTCTATAAAAAACATCAGAACAACGCACTTTACCAACCCAAGAATAGAATATCCTAGAGAAAGGTGTGATGTACAATGAAATGATCAAGTATCTTTAAGACCCCTTCAACGCCACTTCGGTTATTGCTCCATGCCGGACAAAGTTAGACTGGTTTGACATCAACCAAACCTGCCAGTTCAAACTTGTCATTGAAAAAAATTGCCAACTTGTCTTCGATGTCCCCCATATTTCCTCCTTGATTAGAGTAAACTTCAGAATCCCTCTGTTGAATAATGTCCACCAATTTACACTCGTTTTTTAAATATTGGGCAGATTTTTTGGCCCCTATTATTCTGTAATTAGTTGGATCAAATCAACCAGATTTAGAATAGGGATAGAGGCCCATTGAATGTAATCAGTTACAAATGTAATCAATTTCTTGTAACTAAGTGAAGATTGTTATATATCTATGTAAACATGTTAAGACAGGGTGTGAGATGTGAGAGTGCTTGACACGCATGAGAGTGAGTGCTCTAGCTGATGTATTATCTCCCTTGCATAATATTAACCGAATATCATTGTCTCGTGGATGTTTCCATGTATAGGGTTTTACCACGTAAAAACGTTCTGTCAAATATGTGTTTGCTCATCTGCTTGTATCTTGTTATATATTTGTTTTTGTTGCAGATCAACAAGTAGTATCAAAGCAGGTTGTGTAGGTGAGTTGAGCCAAGTTTGGCAGATCTCTGTGAATACATGAAGCTCTGAGCGATATTGAGCATGTGAAGGATAGTTTCTACCGATCTGAGTGTTGTAAGAGGAGCGACCACTTTGGACGCACCCTGTACATGCATTGTGAAGCATCTACAAGGATTGAGTCGTTGATCTTATGTGGCTGGAGGTGCGTCTAAGACGTTGGGCACTTCGTTGAGAGGGTTCGTCCTCCATATTCACAATTTCCTTTGCACGAATGAGGCGAATGAATTTCTTAATACGCGGAATTTTATAAGAGTTGACTTTATAAGTGAAATGTTTATAAATGCTTTCTCCTTTATTATTCGTGAGATATAAAGTTTATAAAGGTTTTGTTCTTTATACATTATATGAAGTGGACATTTGTTTTATGAAGAAAAAGGTTGGGCATTCAATATATATTAATTATTTTGTGCCATTAATCTTATTTTATATAATCCCACTTTGAATTAAAAGATTATATCTCTATCTTTTTTTTTTAAAGGAAGTTTCAGCTTGTAAGCACTGATTTGGGCATTCGGTGGTTTTGTGCTAATGGCTAAGACGCAGAGTTCGAAGTTTGAAGTTGAAAAGTTCAGCGATAAAAGCAATTTTGAGCTCTGGAAGCTCAAGATACAAGATTGACTGGTGCAACAAGGGTTGCAAAAAGCATTGGCAGGCTAGACAAAGAAACCAGGGACTATGAAAAATGAGGAATGGAAAGATCTGGATTGAAAAGCTCTTAGTACCATTCGTTTATGTCTGGCGGATGATGTTTTGTTTAATATCGTAAGAGAGGATACTATGAAAAATGAGGAATGGGAAGATCTGGATGCAAAAGCTCTTGGTACCATTCGTTTATGTCTAGCGGATGATGCTTTGTTTAATATCGTAGGAGAGGATACAACATCAGGGTTATGGAGCAAGATAGAAAGTCTATATATAACGAAGTCTTTGATGAGCAGAATCTACTTGAAGAGACAGTTGTACAGTTTGTGAATAAAAGAAGGTACAACAATTGTTGACCATTTAAATACCTGTAATACCCTTATAGTTCAATTGACTAGTATGGAAGTTAAATTCGAAGATGAAGATAAGGTTATTACACTATTGTGTTCGTTGCCTGAGTCTTGGGATAATCTAGTCACCTCTATTAGCTTTAGCTCAACATGTGTTTTAGATTATGACTATTGTGGGAGCTTTGTTGGCTAAGGAGATGAGAAGAAAATCTAGTCAAGAAACCTCAACTTCAGAGGCGATATTGGTCAAAGGTCGAACTAAAAAGAAAAATCAGATAAGTTCTTGTCGATCTAAGTCAAGACGCAAAAAGGGTAAAGAAAAATGTTGGTACTATGGAAAAATGGGACATCTCAAGAAACACTGCTTGAAAAGAAAGGAATCTGAGGAAAACTCTACGAAGGAAGCAAATTGAGTTGTAACAAATTCAGGAATGACTGATGAAGTTTTATCTATTTCTAGTAGTTTACAATATGAAAAAGAATGGTAGTGAGATTCAGATGCCTCCCACCACATGTGCTCACATAGAAATTAGTTCATTTCTTACAAATCTGTTGATGAAGGTGTACTGTTTATGGGAAATGGTATTCCCTGTAACACTGTTGGGGTTGGCAGTATTAGAATCAAGATGTTTGATGGTATTGTAGAAAATTAACGGATGTTAGATATGTACCTGAGCTTAAATCAAATTTGATTTCATTAGGAGTGTTGGATTCTTGTGGATATAAGTATACAGGTCAAGGTCGAGCACTCACATTGTCGAAAAGTAGTTTAGTAGTGATGAAGGCAACAAAGGTTGATAACTTTTATAAGTTGGAAGGGAGTACTGAAGTGACAGATGTATCTTCTTGTTTATGGCAGATGCATCAAGGTCATAAGAGCAAGAAAGAATTGCAAGCACTGGTAAGCGGTAAATCATTTTCAGACTTAAAATCTTTGTTTTTGAATTCCTGCTTGTTTTATATCTGTGCAAGTTATGATGGTGGTATAAAGGGATGTTGTGTGTGGGATCCTACTGCTTACAAGGTCATCATTGACAGAGATAGTATGTATGGAACAACCAAAAGCGTTGATTCAATATCGCAACGGTAAATTTGTTTGCACGCTAGATAATTCATTGTATGGCCTATTGGTACCCAGGCAAATATACAAGAGGTTTGAATCCTTCATAGTGAATCAGAGTTTTTCAAAGGGTAGAAATGAATATACAGTTTATAGTACATTCACAGTCTTGATGCTATTTGTTGATGATATGCTCGATGCAAGCCAAAACGTGGATAAACTCAGTAGGAAAATGACTCATATGGACAGGACAATTCAAATGAAGGATCAAGGAGTAGCAAAACAAATTATGGGCATAGAAGTACATAAAAATGGTAATGGTAAGTTGTGGTTGGAGATCAGTATGAACATTGTAAAACCAGTTTGTATCTCAGTTGTTTTCCATTATAAGTTTTCTTCAAGCATAGGTCATGTTTATAAAGAAGAAAAGGTTAAGCCTCGTGTAAGTTCAATAGGAGGTATGTTGTATGTGATGAAACGATTTAGACAAGATGTTTCACATGCTAATGATGTGGTCAGATACATGATAGATTCAGGTGTTGCAGTGAAATGGGTTCTTCAACGTTTGAGAAGCACAAATGTCACCTATAATGGTTACAGTGGAATAATTTGTGATAATTGTAATGTAGATTTTACAGGTGTCTTGGATAGAAGGAGATCTATCACTACATATGTTTTAAAACACTGTTGTGGAAGACATGTTGGAGGTGGAGTGACCCCTCAAGAAATCCAAACTCATGGAGAGATCATGAAACTAGTTTTATTAGAGAAGTTGCAATGGTGCTTGACTTCTCTTGACTTGCAGCATAGGTAAAAGTGTGAGATGTGAAAGTGTTTGACACGTATGAGTTACACGATTATCAAAGTACATAACATTTAGACCAAACAGTGGATCCCAATAAGCCTCCCTACCCTCCCTACCCTCATGGGTCCCATAGATCTTGAAAAGAGTAATGGAACAATCCATCTCCTTGCATAAAATATCTGTGCAAAGCCCTGAATAAATAGAAAAACAATTTGTGAGAGAGAAATTTGACGAAAACCTTGTTATGATCCCTCTCGAAGATCCATTATAATCCAAACTAAGAAACTCCCACCCTAGAAATAATTTTACATGTTCGATAATAATGGGTTCCCAACGACCCATACTTGTTTTTCCATCTCTACAAGCCTCTTTAGAGAGAGTTTTTTTCCCTCTACTCCAGTCCCCTCGTGTATATAGACATTAATTTCATGGGGAGCTCGCCTTCGGAGCAATTCCCTCTCTACGGACCCCGGAGATTAGGCATTGTCTTCCCTATGAAACTTCTTGAGAGGATTTCTCCAGTACATGCTTAAGGCCAGATTTATGCCCCTGCTTTTGAGTGGTTTGGCTCCTTGAGAATATCATAACCCAGACACTCCCGAGGAAACCAGACCATGAACAGAACAGAGTTTTGAAGAAGAAGAAGGTAGGGATATCTACCCAAAAAAATAAAAAGGGAACCCGAGTAAAAATCCCTATGGGTACCAAAAGGTTTATGAGGTAAAAGATTAAAGTCCCTTGATAGATCAACAATAAAAGAAACATCTTCCATCTCTCGAGAGAATAGTTTTTCAAAGCCATCCTAGAAGAGATACAAGGCCCCGAACCTTCACCATGAACATGCAGAATAAGAGACCGAGTGCTTAGGCACTGAAACCAAGTTAGGGTTTTGGATAGGGGAATCTTGCCCGAGGCATAATTTGGGTCTATGCTTTTGGACTAGAGTTCTTTGACCTTGTTCCATTGAGAAGGAAATTGCTCAAGTTGTCACCAAATAGAGAACAATTCTCCACATTGTGAAGAACAACAACTTCCAACTGAATAGCAATTGTAAAGTTATTTAGTTGTCTAAATTTTAAAGCATTTATTGATCAATGCAGGGTAAGTAAATTTATTTATCAATCAGGGGTAGGTAAATCCTGAAAATGAATTTATTTATCAATCTGGGGTAAATAAACTTGTGAATTTATTTATCAATCTGGGTAAGTAAACTTGTGAGGTGTAGGCATTTGTATGTGCAGAACTAGCTTTGTAGTCACTTAATATTCTTGTAGAAAGGTAAATCCATTGCAAGCTCAACAAGGAATTTCAAAGCTAACCTACAAGGTTATTCTCCAAACCCTTGTTGAGTTACCCTATCTTTCCCATGGAAATCTTCATTAAAAAGTTGTTCCCCCCTTTACCGCATTGTTGAGTGCCCCCATCTTCCCCATGTAAATCTTGATTAAAAAACTGTCAACAATTAACAACTATGGAACCAAACTAACATATCAATGTCAAGAGAGAAGACCATATGAGCCTACCTACCTACCTTTATATATAAGTTCAATGATTTCTATGTTCTATAGAACCCTTTTACTTGCTAGATCAGTTTATCTAGGATTATACACTGGATCTTGGCATTATACATTATACATTCTGTGTTATTGGTTGATTATACATTCTGTGTTATTGGTTGCTTATCTTGCCACTGGTAGTGTATTTTTTTTTTTGGCTAAGATCAGTTCATATACATGCTCTGTTATTGGTAGTAGGCATAGGAGTTTTCTAGGAATCATCTTTAAAGTTTGGAACATTTTGAAATGTCCATTGCCACCAATTGTTATTTTTGCTCTGTATAGCTTTCACCTGTGTACCGTTTTAATATGAAGTTAACTCTCTTTTTTAATATAAAGTTTATATTAAAAAATATATAAACCATAATTAATTTTCGAGGGAAGATAAATTGATAATTTTGGGGGGAGAAGACAGATTAAAAAGCTAAATTACACTTGACACACAATTTCTCGGAGAAAGATAGAATTGTGTGCAGCTTTGAGCAAAGACACTCGCATAATATAAAGTTAAAAAAATGAAAACGTCCAAATTTTGAACTTTAAAATATAAGAAATTAAATTTAGATAAAAACACGTAATTACATTGTAATTATTCTTTGCATCCTGAATGACAAAAGAAAAAAAATCCTCGTTAATAAAGGAAAAACATTGGCTACTTTATATTTAATTTAAGTGATATCTACAAATTAAAATTGGAAATTTGCTACATATTTAAAGAAACTGACCTAAACCCTCGTCTACCTGCAAAAACCCTAACCTCAACCTGCAAAAACCCTAACCTCAGTCTTAGTCCACATTAACGCTAATTACATTTTTCGTATCCTGTTTTTGGATTTTTGGAACAGTAACCTTCAGTACTCCATTTTTCATTTCAGCTTTGATCGCATTAACATCGAACACATCCCCGGGAAGTCGAACCCTGCTATTGCATTTCAACTCCTCCGATTCTCTTTCGCCACTGATCACCAACACACTGTCCTCAATGTGTATTTTAACATCTTCTTTACCCAATCCCGGCATATCCAGCCGCAGCCGGAATGCTTCGTCGTCTTCTATGGCGTCCCAGGGCACTCTCACGCTTTCACGTGGCCCTGCACTCGGCCCGCTCGCCAACCCCAGAAACCGGGGGCTATCGAAGAGAAAATTCATCCCGTCCATCGCTTGGCTTAAGGAACTCGCAGTCGCCGGTAAAAAGGGACTCCATGCATCTGTCAGCAGTTCACCGCTAGTCAGACTTTAATTTTAAAAATCCGCACATATGAAAATACCAGACCGATGCAAATATGGCCTTAAGACGGTCACCGTTTAACAGGGAGTTGAGATCCGTTTGGCGAGACGGTGGCTCCCGGCGCCGCCTCTCATCAGTTTCCGGCACGTTACTCTCTTCTGCCGTGTAATTTCTGGCTGCAGCGGTAGACATTTGACGGAGCCGCCCAGTGCTTTCGATTCCGTTAGCCGTTTTCTTCCAGAACGGTGAAATTGCCTTCAGACCGCCCCAGTGTTTAAAAATCACTCGGCTGGCCATTATTTTCCTCTGCTAATACGGCGAAACCTGCGGTAGAACAACAGGGAAAACAGCGTTATAAATTCCGTTGAGGGGCTTAACCTCTAATACGCAAGAAATCAATTGCTAAGGTATTAAAAAATTTAAAACCCTAAACCGCTGCATGAAAAATAAAATATAAAAACAAAGGGTTTAACAGAAGCTTCGCTCAAGATGGTGATGGCGACCACAATTCTCCATTGAATGTAGATTTCCAGAGAAGTGTGTAATAAAAGGAAGACAGAAATCAAAATACATACCCTGAAGAATAGATTTGAGCGGACAAAAGGAAGACAGAGGTTAAAAGACACACCCTGAAGAAGAATAAATTTGAGCGGACCCTGGAATTCAACGGAACGAACCCTTGAAATTATAATGTTTCAGACCGCGGTGAAAAAAGCGAAAGTTGTGATATTTATTAATCGAAGAAGAGAAGAATCCAGAAGGACCAACCTTCTGGATTATTCTAGACAAAGCTTCATGGATATCATCCATCAAACTTCAAATATAAAAGTTTTGGATCTCTAATGGAGTATAGTTATTCATCAAACTTCAAATAGAAAAGTTTTGGAGCTTTAATGGAATATAGTTACTCATTGATTTAGTTATTATTTTTTTTAAATTAAGGTTTTTTCTTATAGTTACTCATTGATTTAGTTATTATTTTTTTTAAATTAAGGTTTTTTCTTATAAGTCAGATTCTTATTTAAATATATTAAAAAAAAGAAAAGTATGTGTGGGAAGAGAAAGTTGTAAAAAGAGAAGTGTGTGAGTGATTTTTAATGTTTTAAAAATTAAATATCAAATTAATTTATTATCAAAATATTTCTAAACCAAAAAGAAATTTGAGTTGAAATTTTAAATATTGGGGATACAAGTATTTGGTGTAGAAAGAATGGTTAAAATTCTAAAGGGGTATTCTATTCTTCTATTGAAATGTTGAAATGTTCAAAATGCTATATGCAAAAAATAGAAACAACAAAATTCAAGTAAAAATAAAAGAAAATAATTTTTATGAATATTTTTTTTTATATTAATAATTTGATTAAGGAATTTGGTTGAACCAAAGTATTTTTATTTTTTTTAATTCACAATTTATAAATTGTTGTGAACTTTTTTTTTTCCACGAGAAAAAATGCTCTTTATATTCATAAGGATATAAAAATTTACAACAACCGTCTTCTCGAACAACAGTAAACAAAGGATGAACTGCTCAAATCTTGGATCAATCCATCATTGTCCCGACTAACAAGGCGAAATCCCAGCTATGATCGACTTTCAGAAATGACGGTGCCTAATCAAAGCTTAATCTTGTAGGTTGGTCCTTCGTTGCCATCCTCCCATATTGTAAAACAGATTTGGCTCGATGGAAGGAGCAATGCTCTTTTAGAAAGGGAATCTGCCTCGTTGTTTTCCTCTCTGAAAATGTGCTTGAAGGAGAGCTTTCTAAACAGATGTGTAGCAACTTTGGTTCTCTCTTTCCAGCAATCAAGGACTGCCACCTGGAAGTCAGCAAGTTCGTTCAGTGAATCGATAGTAAGCTTGGAGTCTCCAAGGAGTAACAAAACATTGGTATGCCGGCTAGCCAGAACGAGAGATGCCCAAGCACCTAATAGCTATGCCTTCGTGTTAGATCCCTGACCGCAATTCAAAGTCCAGCAGATGCAAGTGTGGGGGTTTAAAGCAATTTTCCCCCCAGCTCCACAAAGTGCACCTCCTTGTTGAGAGGCCCCGTCGAACCAGGCCATTGCCCTATCGATTGGAATGATAAAAGAGTGCCAAACAGAAGTCATAGCCTTTACTGTCTTGCCAGATTTGATCGCCTCAGCCATAATGTGGTTTGTGAACTTAAAATTGGGAAGCTTTTAATTTAGATTTAGTGCTGATCTAAACTTTTACATTTTGACTCTTTTCCAAAAATATTTTATGTTTAATTTTGAATGAAATTTGACAAATAATTAAGTAATTATTGGATTTACATATAATAGTGAATTTTTTGTTTGGCAAATAAGGATAAACACCAAATTTCATCATTAACTTTAATTTTTTTTTAAATCCACATATAATTAATAATTAATAAAATCAATATTAATAATAAATTATTATTATTAATTAAAATAATTAATTAATCAACAACAATTAAAACATTAATTATAATTACATACATTAATTCAACACTTTTTTTTTTACTTTAATTCAACCCAAAATATATTTATTACAATGTTAAAATATGATTTTTCTTTACACAACAACAACCATAATACATTGCAATTAACCCCAAAATAGAAAAAGAAAAAATAACGCTTTAAGGATAATATCAACTCATTGTGACGTTATTGCAATGCACATTACACGTAAAGGGTTTTTCCAAGGTTTTTTTCACGATTGATCGATGCTAATAGACACAAAAATCACATTTGGTATATTTTATTTTTTATTTTTGTCGCTAAGACAATACTTCAAAAAGTGCACATTAAAGAAGGGGACGCAAACACAACAGAGAAAATGGCGTCCCCGAACATCAATCACGTATCCTTTGTTGTGAAAAGAACGAAGTAATGAACTAGATAGTAAGTTTTATTGGTCAGGAATTTATGGAAGCATCGATCCATAGTGAAAATTTTTGAAAGGTGAAAATGGCGGGCATCGATCCAGACGAACCAGGAGCTTCCTCCACTAAGCTCCGGCCAGCACCCTTGCCATAGCTATCCATCACACCACAAAGAACTCGGCTGCATCTCTCCCTAGTTACTCTTTCATCACTTCCTTGACATCAACACTTAGTTTTTTCTGTTATCGATCGGTTTTTGGAGCCCCTGGAGTCTACGCTATAGTGTCTTTTAGTCTTTGATCCAGCATAGACATTGAGGTATCGGTTTTCCTTCTACTGGGCCCGGCCTCCTGGTGGGATCCATTTTACAGCTACACGATAACTTGTAGTCTTACTAATTGGTCTGCGCTGCCTCCAAGAGCCACTGGGTTTAAGTGGTTTACTTTCCCTGCTACTCGACAACCTAGATTGCGTTTACACCGATTTAGTCTGCCCCACTGATATCCTTCACTTTCATGTGACCCTTCGAGTCCTGCTTTCGAGTTTCCCACCCAGCCTGTGTTTTATCCCTTTACATCTCGTTTTTGTCCCCTTCCGGGCCTACACTCTGATTTCAAAAGCCAATACATTATGGATTCACTGACGGAGCCACTGATGCAGTCCTCCGATGAAATCATTTGGAAACAAGTGGGGTTGTTCGACAAACTTGATTCTCTCGATACAAAGCAAAAGTCAATTCCCTCCATGTCCTCCAGTTCACCTTTCCCCACTACTCCCGCTATGCACCCTGACATTTTAGCCTCTTCCCTTCTGTCGACTAACCTTACACAGAAGCATGTACCTACTGTTCCTGACAGGTCCCCCACAGATTTACTCTTCTCTTCCCTCCGACCCCGTGATGATCTTCATTCTTTTCCAGTCCCCCATAAAGCTACCTTTCAGCGCGGTGCACTCAGTGGCCGGAAAGTGTGGAAATCTACCAAAAGAACTAAGTGCTTGGCCCTGGGTGACGGGGTGGGCTTCGAAGAGCTCTGTAAGATGTCGACCTGCACATTGGTGGGACGTTTCTCCTACAAACGCCTGAGCCCACTACCACTGGAGGAATGGACAAAGAATAACTGGCTTCCTGTCTTGGGTTACTTACCACAGATACAGTTCCTTAAAAAAGGTTGGCTTTCTTTTCACTGTAAATCTCCTGAGGATGCCACTATCCTACTCTCTTCAGCTTGGGTCTATGGAGGAGGCAGCCTCATGCTAAAGCGTTGGAGACTTGCTTTCAATCCGGACACGGAGTATTTCCAACATAGACACCTCTGGGTACTCCTCCCGGGACTTCCGTTACACCTGTGGAATGCAGAAGCTTTGACTGCCATCGAAAACTCTCTGGGATCTTTCATCTCACTTGACTCACAGCTGCTTAGTGGACCTTCGAGAACGATGGGAAGAGTGCTGGTGGAGATTGACATCTCCTCTGGCTTGCCGGAAACCTTGGTGATTGAATGGAGAGGGCGAAAACTCTCACAGAAACTGGACTACCTCGGACTTCCCTTCCGATGTAATCTCTGTCGTGAAACGGGCCATCTTCGTCGTGATTGTCCAGGGAAGTCTCCTATCGATCCCACAGATGATAGCGACCTTTTTCTCAACCCCCCTGACATTATGGAGGCTGACCCGTCCTTGGCCTACCTGGACTCGCCCCTTCGTCCATTTACCCAGCCCCTACCTGGACAGACAGTCGACCCGTTGTTTAAACTAAACGCACTTTGCCCCACCCTCTACAGAACTCTTACTGAAGCCGAAAATGACTTTGTTTCTAGTTACCCTTGGCTCTCGGCCCCTAGCAGGGATGCCATCCCCTTAACCGATGGAGAGGCCCAACTTCCCACGGCCCTAAACTCATCAACAGATCTCGGACTACCTTCCTCTTTGGACCCTTTAGAAAACTTGTCCCTGCCTCACAATACAAACTTACATCACTCTTCTCTCCTGGCCAAGCTGTTACAGCCGTCCACATTAACCTCGACTGGGCATTTACATCCTTTGTCTTCCTCTCACAGCAAAGAAGCCTCCCCGCCTTTGCCTCCGGGATACAGTCAACCCGAGGAAGATGACATTAGCTTGCTAGCACACTTGAACTCCTCAGCCTCCACTGTCATTCTCCCAAACAACCTTTCTCATCTACCTGTATACCGAGGAAAAGAACTCCTTTCCACTGCCACAGAACCAGGTTCTTCCTCCACTCTCCCCTCTGAAAGAGACATTAAATCCTTTACTTGGGGGCGAGGCATCGCTACAGAGCTCTCCCCTCTACAGACGCGAAGTTCCAGGAAGAAAAAAGAGACACTCAGCACACAGATTCCTACTACTGAACTTCCCACTCAGGAAGGTAAGGCCCTTAGAGCATTGAAGGCCTTGGCAAGATCAAAGTAATGATCGTGCTCTCCTTAAACATCCGAGGGATTGGAGGACCCCTCAAGACTGCCTCCTTCCGAAGATTGCTAGAAAATACTAAGTCGGACCTCATTTTTCTCCAAGAGACCCTCTCGACCGATCTTTTATCCAGGGATTTTGTGCATCAATTTCGACCCTCGTGGTTTTTCGCTGCTACAAGCTCCCTTGGTAACTCCGGTGGACTGTTGGTGGCATGGGATCCAGACCTCTTCGAGCTGCGTCCATTTCTATCGAGCGGGGGCATTCTACTGAAAGGTCGATATCTAGCCACTGGTCAAGAGGTAGCGTTCCTAAATGTCTATGGACCTTGTTCGAACAAACCTTATTTCTGGAATCAACTGGCAAACAGCGGATTGCTCTCCTTACCAAATCTCATTCTCGGAGGAGACCTTAACTTTATCATGAAAGTTGATGAACATTGGGGCGGATCTTTCCTGCCTGGCCCTACCGAAACCATCTACAGTGAGCTCTTTGCATCAAACAACTTAATTGACGTTCAGCCTCCCTGTATGGTGCCTACTTGGCGTAATGGGCGTTCTGGCAGTGAGGCCATTGCTAGACGTCTGGACCGCTTTTTTGTTGCTGAGACTTTCCTGACCTCTTCTAATTTACCTTCCTCATGGGTTGAGTACCCTTTTATTTCAGACCACGCTCCTGTCCTCCTCAAGCTGATGCCCCCGACGCTTCACCGATCTACCCCCTACAAGTTTAATCATCACTGGATGTTACGCGCGGATTACACAACCTTGGTCCATGGCGTCTGGTCGGACCAACGCTTCCTGGCCGAAGATAATCCACAGAGGCGTATAGCCTGGAAACTCAAAGTTCTAAAGAAAAAAACTAAAGCGTGGATTATGGTTATTAAGCAGGCTGAAAAGACCCGTTTACTGGAGTTGGAGTCAGAGATTTCGTTTCTCATCACATCATCATCTATTTCGGCCCTTACAGTGGATGAGACAGCCAGGCTTTTGGCGCTTGAATCAAACAGAGCTTACATCTTGCGGCAGGAGGAAGAAGCCTGGCGACTGCGCAGTCGTGCGACATGGCTTTTGAGCGGTGATTCAAATTCGAAGTTCTTTCACAGGTTGGCGAGTTCTAATAGATGTAAAAAATCTATTTGGGCTATTGACAGCAACATAAATGGGACTGGGACTATCCGAGGTCAAGAGGAGTTAAAGTCTGAGGCAGTCCAACATTTTAAACAACTGTTCAAAGCCTCCAGTGACCATTTTCTTCCCGAAAAGGCCTCGACTACTGGCCTTTACCCTCAGTATATTTCCGCAACTGAAGACACGGAGCTTTTTAAACCCGTTTCACTTGCAAAGCTTAAAGACATTCTGATACATTTTAAAAAAGAGCGAAGTCGGGGGCCGGACGGCTGGACTACTGAATTCTTCATTTTCTTTTTTGATCTTGTTGGTGAAGATCTCCTTCAGATGGTGGAAGACTCTCGGATAAGGGGTAAAATTTCTGGGAGATTAAATGCTACGTTCTTGGTCTTGATCCCGAAAATATCAAACTCCCTCTCTTTCAATGACTTTCGCCCGATCTCTCTTTGTAATCTCATTTATAAGTTAATCTCTAAAGCCATTTCAAACAGGATTAAGCCCTTCCTTGGAAGGAGCTTATCGAGGGAACAACTCGGCTTCTTAAAGGGCGGGAGAATTCAGGAAGCGATCGGAGCAGCCCATGAGTGCTTACACAGCATCAAGCAGAAAAATTTAAAAGCGCTGCTAATGAAACTTGACATCAACAAAGCTTTTGACAGCATCGACTGGGATTTTCTTAGGCTTGTGCTTCATGCTGTTGGTTTTGGTGTCAAGCTGACAAATTGGATCTTAGCATGTGTTGCTAGTGCAAATTTCGCCGTTATAATCAATGGAGAGGCCTCCAGTTTTTTTTAAAGTGAGAGGGGCCTCCGACAGGGATGCCCACTCTCCCCATACCTCTTTATATTGATCATGGATGGCCTCAGTCTCCTACTCAAAAAAAGCTTCTCTGAACACAAAATCTCCGGCATCAAAGTCACTAAGCTCATAAGGATCGTCCACCTTATGTTTGTTGACGACCTCCTTCTCATGTCGATTGTTGACTTAGCGGAGTGGACTGTCATTCAGTAGGTGTTTTCTCGCTTCTGCTCTGTCACAGGTCTTTCTATAAATCTTTCAAAATTTTATGTTCACTACTGGGGACTCTCGGAGCCAAAGTTAATAATTCTCAAACGATCCATTCCATACACTTTTATTGATCTAAGCGAAGGCTTGAAGTACCTCGGGTTCCAGCTGAAGACTGGAGCTTCTACCCCCGACGATTGGTTGTGGCTAGTAAAACTTTTTGAAAAGAAAATAGGAGGCTGGTGTAATAAATGGTTATCACTTGGTGGCCGACTCATACTGGTAAAGTCCGTATTAGAAGGACTGGCGGTATACTGGATGACATTGGAGAAGATCCCAAAAAAGATCATCAACACTCTCAGGAGACTTTCTTCAATTTTTTTGTGGAATGGACATGGGAGTAAGTATAGTTTTCACCTCTGTAGCTGGGAGATTTTGGCTAGGCCCAGAAAGGCAGGTGGATGGGGCCTAAAAAATTTACATACATTCAATACATCCCTCCTGGCCAGCGCCTTTTGGAGAGCTCTTACACACGACAACATTTGGCACAAAATTGTCGTGGATAAATACCTCGGCTCAGTGAAACTCTGTGACTAGCTTCGTAAGACAACGCTTCATCAAAAGAGCGCCTCCCCTTTCTGGAAGGGCTTGGTCATTTCTTCTCCCATCATTCTCCATTGGCTCAGATGGAAGTCGGGCTCAGGCACTGAGATAAAAACTGGCAGAGACATGATTGTTGGTCTGGAGGACAGATCGCTTCTTCATCCGGATTTGTGTTCAATGCTCTCTTCTCAAAATTTACAATACCTTGCACAAATCAATCAACCCACTGGATCCTCCACTCTTCCGGATAATTGGCTGGGCTGTAGGGAACTGTCTTTGAGTGGGCGGAGGGCAATTGAATGGGAACAATTTATCATTGATCTTAAGTGCGCTGGTATATCCCTCATCGATGAACCTGATACACTGTTGTGGACAGGTGGAGACGCATCTGGCATCCCATCGGTAAAGAATATTTATGATGCACTACTGAATATACAAAAACTTGCTCCGGATTTGTCTTGGCGTCCACAGGTTTGGAAGTGGAAGGTTCCTTTAAAATACAAACTTTTTGTTTGGCTGGCCGGCATGAATCGGATTTTAACTTGGGATTCCCTTCGCCGGAAAGGATGGGAAGGACCCGGATTTTTCTCCCTCTGTCGAAGAGCACAGGAAGACATTCAACATTTATTGATCCACTGTGAGTTCACAAAGGAGGTATGGAGCAGACTATTAAAACACTTAAATCTCCCTTTTTCCTGGAGCGGAGATACTATCACCGATTGTTTCTCCTCCTGGCTATTAAATAAATCCTTGCCGACTTCCTTGGCTGTTCACACCAGCTGGCATCTGTGGATTGAGCGCAATAGAGCATTGTTTGAAGACAGGTCTCCATCTACACTGGTTGTATACCATAGGGTCTTAGCTTCATTTACCTGGCAGTCGTCTTCTATAAAGCATATTATTCATAAAGAGATTGACCTTAGTCTTCCAGATGGATTCACTTTGGCATGCTTTGATGGAGCTGCCCAAGCCAATGGTTCCTGCTGCGGGGCTGGAGGTTTCTTCAGAGCCCATCCGTCGAGAATCATAAAGTGGACACTCAACTGTGGTCCGGGAACAAACACAAAAGCGGAGCTCATGGGGCTTTGGGTTTCCTTTTTACTTGCTTCCTGTTGGACCATTAATCACTTGCTCATCTGGGGTGACTCAAAGGTTATCATCGACTGGATCTCACAAAAATCCAAGCTCCGAGCGATCCATGTCGAATCTTGGAAACAAAAAACATTGGATCTAGCTAAAGGCTTCACTAACATCAGATTTCAGCATTTTCCCAGAGTTTACAACTGTGAAGCGGATGCTCTCTCAAAGAGAGCGTTAAAGGAGGAGGCTGGAAGATTATCGATCTTTCACAGTGACAGGGGGATCGAGAGTCCGATCTCAATCTACATCATCTTCTGAATCATCTATTGTCGTCTTCATCTTTACTGATAGTTTTGACAGTTATATATGTAGCCTAAGGATGTAGCTATATTTCATTAATGATGTTATATCATTGTTTTCTTCACTGTCTCCCAGGAACTGATCACTGGAACTGGACAGTTTCTGGTGTATTTATTGAACGGATCAGTGTGGAAGTGTATGTTTTTTCTAATCGACTATGGTCCGCCGTTTTGGTTCATTGCTCAATTAGTTGTTTCCTGCTTCAGAACAGCTAATGTAACTCTTGTAATGATCGTTTCGGATAGGGTCGTTGTTTTGACTGTTGCTACTGAACGCTGAAATCTTCTCACTGTGGCTTTGCGTTGTATAAGATTTTATACTATATATAAAATTGTGAAAACTTTTTCATGGAAAAAAAAAAATGGCGTCCCCACGTGCGTTGCATTTTGCATTGTGAAAACTTAGTTTTTTTCCCGAATTAATTGTGTAACGATGCTAAATGCGGCGTCATTATGCTACAATGTTATATTATAATAATGTGCATTCACAGAATGTATTTGTTTTTTGTTTTTTTATCATGGATGTTTTATTTGCACTTAAATATTAAATGATATATGAAAGGTGTTGTCTAATTGTTCTATGTTTTGTTTTTTTTTGTTGGAATCTGACGATATAAATTTGCACAAAATCACAATTTTTTGTTATTTAAATTGTATTTTTTATCGCAAAAACGGATTCAATGTGCTGAAAAACTTCTAAGGTACTCAGAGTATACAGAATTAACCATTGATATCCAACAATTTCTCGCTATATTTTAGACAAAATTAAACAGAAAATATCCCAAAAAACAAAACGTAAAACAATTAGACTACGGTATGAAATGTCAGAAGTGTATGTGTGACCTATGAAATGTCACAAGTGTGTGTAACCTAAACAAGTGTTATAAGATATGTCTATAATGAAAACAAATGTTCCAAAGGTGTCTACATGTTCTATGATGAGTCAGAGGTAATGTAGAGTAGTGTCACAAGTGGTACAAACAAGTGGCACGCGGTGCACATGAAGGTAAGGCAATGTAGTGCAGTGTGTGTAACTTACAAGGTTTTTTTTGCAAATATTATTGGCAGTTTGAAAGATATCTATATAGTTATGAGGTTGTGCATGCACCGACCACACTTACACATTAAATGCACCTAACTCTATGGGTCTCATCAAGCACTTAGCACCTTACTAGCACTAAATGCTCTTGCACACTAAAGTTTACATAAATTCTAGAAGCATTTAATACATTACATAAATAAATTTTATACTAGGTATTAATTCATATGTCATGTTATGTATTAAATGGACTCATTTCAAGGCATTTTATTGATTAATGTTTAATAATTAAGAAGTCTAAAGGTTATATGATTTGGATTTTTTATAGCAGTCATAATCGGAATTCGACGATATAATTTTTGGTCAAATTGCAATTTTTCATTGTTGAAATTGCATTTGTAAGGTCTTCAAAAACCCGTGTTGCATCAAGAGTGTGCAATCTCAACAACGAATATTTGCAATCCAACAATTCTTTTGAATTTTGGGCCAAATTTCGAGCAAAAATGACCAGAAAAATGTGACCAAAAAAGGTCCAAATCATAGCATGTTTAGAGTAAACTCTTAAGAATTCAGGATATAGATGTATTAAATGCATTAAATTTTTATCGATGAATGTGAATCTATACATTTAAACATCAATTTGTGATTAATAGGTGCACATACATGTTAATGTAAGGCCGTAGTCTAAACATTCTACGAAATGGATCTTATTTTCCGAGGACATTTGTTTGAATTCCGATGAGAAATTGTTAGATCCGCATATTTGAGTGATTATTTTTGTATAATCCAAGTGCCCCACGGGTTTTTTAGCATGTTGAATCCATTTCTGCATTTAGAAATGGATTTTAAACAACAAAAAATAGTGATTTCGGGCAAATTTATGTCATCGGATTCCAACAAAAAAAACCATTTCGTAGAACAGTTAGACATGTAGAGCAAGGGGCAAGGGGGCGAGCTCATAAATTTAAAGAGAAAACTAAGGAGGTTGTTGAGTCCCAAGATGGAAATGTACCTCTTAGTTGCTTTCACCTAATATTTTACATGTTTTATTGATATTCTTGTCTAAGAGATCAATTTGAAATATCCGCACATAATAGGGTGACCTTTCATTGCTAAAATTCAAATAATTTGGCATAGGAAAATCACATCAAGTGAGGAGGTGCAACAATGCACTAAGTGTGTTTTGACAAAATATGCTTGATTTAATCATTACTTACTAAAAATACCCAGAGAAGGCAAGCACGCTTCTTGTGAAATTGTTACACTCCAATAAGGAGTGTTTTTCATTTGAGAGCATTCATTAGTTCTTTCATGCTAAATTGGCCGTTGAACTAATGCACTAGTTGAGTTGAAACTACACTACGGAATGTCTTTGGACCAAGGAAAATAGTTTGGCCCTATTTGCTAAATTAAGCCCTATAACCAAAATGCACTAACTAGGGAGTTGGTGCATTGCACCAAGGAGTGATAGTGGCCTAGGGAAACACATTTGTGATGCATTCCATTTCCAAGCTTCTTGTTTTTTTCCCATATCCGCCATTTGTGTTATGAACCTACATAAGTGAATCCAAAGGTCCATGGATGTTGAATTTTGACTTTCAGCAAGAGAGAAAAGTGTTTACTATCTCTAGAAAAAGTTGAGACAATTTTTAGTGAATTTTGGGCAATCAGGTATTTTTGCCCAAATGGTCATACAACAAATTTGAGATTTACAACAATGAAATCACGTTTCTGTCCAAGAGAGAGAAAATTAGGAGGTCCATATATCTTCTCGCCAAAATTCAAAGAATTCCTCAATAAGATCAACTCCCTCTTTCTAGGGGAATCCACCAGGAACTAGAGTATGAGTCTCATCAAGCTTAACTCCCTCTTGCTAAGAGAATATTTCATCAACAACCTGGTCTAGGTACTCTTCAATACCCCTATCAATGGCATGCATGGAATCAATTCCTAGTTTCATAATAGGTTTTGGAAATATCTCCACAACGTTGGGAGAACACTCCTCCATCATGGCTACCTACAATCCCTACTCCATTGAACCAACAAGCACCTTGTAAAGGCCACCATATCAAAGGGCGTCATGCCAAAAATCAACTAGAGTCGGCTCTACATTTTCTAATGATCATTCATCGACCATCAAACTTAGTAATATATTGTAAATCTCTCATGCAAGAGACTAAAAGAAGACTCTTCATTAAACCAAGGATATACAAGACATCATCTAGCCCAATAACATCAAATGAAGGCATGTGGAAGGAGCCATATCCAATTTCAATCACTAGAGAAGTGGCATCATTGTGCAAATCCACTTGTATACCATCCTCTTAATCTTGCAATCCATTGAAATCCTTCTTGTTGAAAGTTGTGTGTCTAAATGCTCCAATGTCCACATACCACTCTACAAAAAAAAATGATGTTTAGTGGAACGACATAATAGCATGGAGAAAGTTGTCTCGAGTCTAGATTCTAACTCCTCCACTCCAATTGAATTTTCTACACTACTTGCAAACTCTTGTCATTAGTGCTTAGATTTCTTCTTGTTGGAACAATGAGATGCATAGTGGCCCATCTTGTAGCACTTGAAACAATTCACATGAATCAAGTCTTTCTTGGCTTCGTCAAAAGAATATGATTCTTCCTCCTTACTCTTCTAACCCCTCCCATGTCCTCCTTTTTATTGCCCTTCTTCATCTTGTTAAAGAGGGCTAGATTTTGCTCTTCCTTCTTTGTACCTACAACTGTCTCCAATCTCATCTCCTCCTAGATGAAATCATCTCATCTCTTCTCAAAGGTGGGAATCTTATCTCAAGCATAAACACCCTAGGTAAAAATATGCCAAGAAGATGAAAACCTATTCAAGGATATGGGCATTAACGCGTCACTCTTGATCTCTTCACCAACAACTACAAGTTGATGATGGAGTTGGTAATCATCATCAAATAATTGGCTATGATATCTGACTTTCACATCTATGTGGCTCTGGGCTTATTCTTGAAAACATATTCTAATTAGTGTTTTCAATTTGATATAGATTGACTAATGCATCAAACATGTCCTTATCAATTGTCTTTCTAGTGATGTGAGGGATCAAGTGATTCTTCATCTATTGAATGTTGACGCATTGTGCCTTGGACATCTTCTTGTTATACTCTGCCAACAAAGCAATATTTAGAGAAGTGTAACCTTCTTCTCCACAAGATGCCAAAGCTCATGCTTCTCCAAAAGCATATGTACCTGACACTTTCACATAATTAAGTTGGAGGGGCCTTCCAAATTGTGTTCATATGTAACATTGAAGATAGTCATATTGTTGCTATCGAAACACACTACTAGACAAAATAGATTAGTGACTTAAAACAACCTACCATAGGTCCAAAAAAATTTCTCAAGAACAAATCCCAAGCATCCCCTCCTTGAAACCTTTTGATAACTCCCTATCCTAGGTAAAAGCTCGACTATCCATACACAAATTCCTATAAGGTTTCAAAAAGCATGCTATGATACCATGTTAAAATTTTCAACTCATAGTAATAATCCAATGCACTCCAATTAAAACCACAATTGTGAGAAACGAAATGCTTTAACCTACTCTCAAAATTGCTTAATCTAAACTATACTAAAAAACTAAAACACATCACACTAAAAAGGTATGAATAACAAACACTAAATAGATTGTCAAACCCACCACTACATTCTCATTAATTATGCAAAAGAGACCCACGACAAGAAACTCAAAAAAACACTTATCACAAGTACAAACACTGAATGAATGAATCACACACACCCCTACCTATCTTTTATAGACAAAGAAGGCCAAGGGAAAAGATAAAAACATCAAATATCTACAAGCACTCAGATTAGAAAAAAAACCATAAAATTGTTTAGGGATCAACACCCAAACTTGCATGAAATAGCTACATAGGCATAATTCACCTCAATTTGTGTAGGACAATGAACAAAGCCAAGTGCCTGTCCTTGAAATATGTGTCCTCCTCCATGGATAGAGTTTCTCATGCAAGAGGCACCTAATATAATATGCCCTCCTCCTAGAATAGAATTCCTTATGCAAGAAGCACCTAATCTAAAACTAGAAAGGCACTTTTCCTAAACCAGAAAAGCACTCTTACTCTATAATTAGAAAAGCACACTCTTTTAACTCAACTCAAACTGTGAGATTTAGGACAACAATTATACTAGGAAAAAACTAAGGCTAGCACATGTACAATGGAGGCATTCATGTGCCCTCTGATTCTATGTTTTATTGTCCTCCTATAACATTGTTATTCCCCCTATAGTGTAACATAATCCACATCGTTGTTGTTATTGACATGCCTCTGCTACTAAAGATAAACACTATCGACAAAACAAGGTAAGAAAACTCTAACAAGTAGAGGGTTGTGTTTGCATCTCTTTGGTGTAATCACAAATCTATTTTAAGAATTGAGATTGTCTTCAAGGGATGGACCAAGTCACCACTCCACCTATTTCCATTCATTGGTGGAGGTAGTCCATACATTTCATCAAGGAGTAGGTGTTGTCCTTGAACACTAACTCTACCATGTCCAAATTCAAGTACAAGGAGAACTACAGAAATAAGAACTCAAAGTTGAAAGAGGGGAAGATTGCAAGATTTTCCAATGATACAGTGGACCAACTAAAGGTTGAAAACACAGTAATGTAGAAAGACGTCAGGGCTAGATTGGAAGTTGTTGAACATCTAAAATGGGAGAACATGAATACCATTGAAGATGGTTTGGAATTGATGAGAAAGAAGATGCAATCAATGATGCTCATCTTATAGAAATTGGACTTCCAATGAAAACTCTTGGTCAAACATGTCAAGGTGAACTCAAAAAATACAATTGAGCAAAATTCATAATTGGAAAGCAACATTAAAAATGAAACCATGCTTATTAAAATACACTTCATATGATTTCAATTGACCAAGGAACTGAAAACTGCAACATTAGACAAATGCATGGTAACATAAGAAATTGAAGGCTATAGTTTCAAATGATGGAGATACAACCCCTAGAGACCTCTCTCAAAGATGCTTCTCTACTCTCTACACAAATAAAAGATCAATCAATTAACTATATCCTCGTCGCCAATCAAGCAGACTGCTTGCTCCCATATGAGCATGCGTTTTAGTTTTTGACAAGGATAAAACCCCTAAAGACATCTCTCAAAGATGCTTCTCCACTCTCCACCCAAAGAAAAGATCGATCAAATAACTATACCCTCGTCACCAATCAAGGAGATCACTTGCTCCCAAATAAGCATGCATTTTAGTTTGTTACAAGGCTATTTAGTTTTCTTCATAAAGGCCAAATTCTTTTTATCATATTGTCATAACCAACCATACTAGTAGTTAAAAATTAAAAGTCATTTTTACATTTTTGGTAGTACCATACTCATATTAAGGGAAAGGTTAAATGAAGATTACAATCTCCTCTATATTTTTCTAAATAGTTGCTCGGATGGAAATATACTTTGAACCTCCAATTTGGATTGTATTGAATATGACCTTTCCAAATATATATATAGTTAGCTCAATTGCTTGTTGTCACTTTACCAACATGTTGTTAGCAATATAATGTGTTGTGTAAATTCCATTTCGATTCCTACAAAATTAGAAGCACTAGATTTACAATAGCCACTTTACACAAGATACCATCCTTGGAATCAAAATAAGTACACAATAAATTTTAAGGAAGTTATTTAAAAATATATAAAAATTACTTAAAATAAAATATTTAAAAAAATCATTTTATAACATACATAATATCTCAAAAATAATATCTTCTATATTCATTATAAATTAAAATATAATTTTATAATAATAAACCATTATATCTCCGCGGTTTTGAACGGGAAGAATATTTTTCTATGGTTTTTACCTTTTTTACCGGAATAATCCCTGTGGTTACTTTTTCTCGGTGAGGAAACTTCTCTGCAATTTTGAGCTCTCAATATACTCTCTACGGTTTTGAATAATTTTTAGTTCTGACTTCTTCCACTTGTTGAGCACTTGAACACGTGTTCATAAATTAGTTTTGGCTTCTTCAACCCAGTGAGCACTTGGACCCCTGAAATCAGGTGAGTCGGTTTTTACTTTCATTTAAATTTAACTAAAAATATTTTTATAATTTAGTAATGTGTGAATATTAAAGAGATTTCAATATAATTAAAATATACTTTTTTTTTGGTAAGTTTAATAAGTAAAAGTTGATTTCATATATAATAATTAATATCATTATTATTAATTAAAAAATGTATTTTACATTTTTAAAGTCAATCCAAAATAAGAATTGTTACTTTTTTTTCTCTTCTTTTCAATATGAACACTCCACCTATTCTAAAGAGTTAGCTTGTCAGGGGGAGACCCTCCAAAGTCACCCTAGAGAGCCTTTATGATTATATGGAATCATTAGAAAAAATGAGAGAAGAAAGAGATGTGAAACATCAAATCGAGTTAGAATCATTAGAAAAAAATAATGAAGAAAGAGACATAAAACTACAAATAGAGCTAGAGGTAATGCTTGATAATAATAAAAAAGCAGAGTCTTCAAAGATACCATTCAAACTCAAATAGAGAATACATTGTTAGGGTTCAAGAGTCAATTGCAAACAATGGAGGATAGGATTCAAGAAATGGAAAAACAAAAACAACGAACCCAAGAAAAAGAGGTTGAAGAAAATCACAACTTGAGAGATAGGATTAAAGAGCTAGAAAAAAAACAAACCAACAATTTGACCCTCGGTAATCTAGAAAACAAATTGGATATGAAACTCATCAAAGAGGAAATGAATAAGCTAATCGAATTGGACCATGAGCGTAATTAAAGAGCCTTGAACCTCATAATTTTTGGTATAAAATAACAACAAGAGGAGGATATGCTAGCAATAGTAAAAGTAGAATTAAAAAATAAATCACAAATTGAAACAACTTACCTCATAGAAGCAAAGAGGCTAAGAAAAACAATTGATCATAAAGATAGGTTGATTCATGTCAAAGTAAGTTGCAATGACCATAAATATAACATACTTAGTAAATCTTCGAGCTTAAAAGGGTCAGGAATATTTATAAATGAAGACCTCATTCTCGAAGACTAAGTTGAACTAAGGAAGGAAGTTCAAAAGATAAAAGAGGTCAGGAAAGAAGGAAAATGTGCAATAATTAGAAATCGAAAAGCTATTGTTAGAGATAGAGACTAGAAGAATAATAATAAATAGGAATTTGGGACACTTGATATCATTTTTTGGAACTGTCGTGGTTTTCCATGGCGCAAAGGTCCTATGATAAGTTAGATCCCGAGTGATATTGATATTATTTGTCCCAATAGAGGGATAGGAGGCATAGCGTCTTATATTAGAAAGAGAATTTCTCATCACATTCAACTTCATAAGATCGACCCTCGCAATCAGTGCATTTGGATAGAAAGTTTAGACACCAATGTTAAAAAAATGTATATAACGATTTGTTATTTTGCACCTATTAATTCTACTTTTTATTTAAAAAACCAATCTAGATAGCAATTGTCCCTATAATAATTTAGAACACAATGTTTATAGTTTGAAAAATGAAGGTAATATCCACCTGGTAGGAAACTTTAATGTTAGGACCGCAACTAACCAAGCTACTCTTTTAAGAAATGATTCCAATCATAATATTTTCTAGCTAGATGAGGACCTTGTTTTATCTAATAGCTACAAAAGAAGCTATGAAGACCTAATTGAGAATTTGTTTGGTACTGATTTGGTCAAGCTCTGTGGCTCTCAAGACCTAATAATTTGCAATGGAGTAATGAAGTGGCCAAACTCCAGCGAGATGACTTGTATTCATGGGTTAGGTAGCAATGTCATAGATTATGTAATATTTGATACCCTTGTTTCCAACCAAATAGTAACTTTTGACCTTTTAAATTACCATGAACCCAACTTTGATCATAGGCCTTTAACCCTAACTCTAAACTTTGTCATGCATAGGAGCACCAATGAAGAGAATTATGTTAATCAAAGGAAACCGCGCTTTGACAAAAGTAAAATTAACATTTTCTTAAAGGATTTAAATAATGAATTACATCTCCTAACTTATAAAGACAACATTTAAGAACTCTATCATAATTTTACAACTACCATTTCCACTTCTATTAACAAGTTCTCTTTCGAGGTGCCCTGTAAAAAGAATAATAGAACGACCAACCCTTGGTTTGATAAAGAATGTAAAATTGTTAGGAAAACCATTAGGGATGCTTCTAATGAGTCCTTAAAACTCGATAAGATCAGTATGTACAAATCCCTAATTAAAAGATAAAAAAAAAATGAACTATATCAATAAAAGGCAAGAGCGGGTTTCACAACTATCTAAGTTGGATCTTAAAAAGTTCTGAAGGCAAATTCTAAACCGCAATACTAAAGAAAATAATATAATTCCCTTAAGAGACTGAAATTTGTACCTTAAATTTCTTTACGAGTTCCTTAATGCCATGGACACCATTCCTATTGCCCCTACAAAGAATGAAGTTTTTTCTTTGGATGACATAGAGTTCAGGGTTAAGCGGCGTGCAAATGGGAAAGCTAAGAACATTGAAGGCTATCAAGATGAATTTTTTAAAATAGGAGGGTCTATCATCATCCCTCACATACACAAGCTCTTCAATTTAACAGTCAAGAAGGGCTTCCCTAAACCCTGGACGCAAAGCCTCATTGTTCTTATTTTTAAAAATGGGGATAGGAACATTTCCTCTAATTATAGAACCATTATTATTATCATGATTTTAGTCAAGCTTTATAGAACTATTTTGGAAAAGAAGATTAGCCTTTGACTGGGTTTAGGAGATATCATTCAACTGTGGACCATCTTGTTATCTTTAGGATCATTGTAGAGGAGTTCCATAATATTAAAACCAATTTTTTTTGTTGTTTTGTTGACTTTAGAAAAACTTTTGACATGGTTCCTAGGAAAAACTTTTGGAATAGGTTGGAAGAGATAAAAGTGCCTTTCAAGTTGAGGGTTGTTGCAATAAGATCGTATGAGAATGTTATTTCCAAGTTCAAAAATACGGAGGGCTGATCGAAAGAGATTAACTACAATATTGGAGTCAAGCAAGGTTGTCATTTGTCCCCTACCCTTTTTGGCATATACATTGACAAGTTAGAAGATTGCTTGGAAGAAGCAGGTTGTGTCGGCCCTACTCTCACTAGTATAGTCATCAATATTCTTCTTTATGCGTATGATATCATTCTTATAGCGAGGGGTCCCCACGATCTTGAAAACCAACTAAGAATCCTCAAGAATTTTTTCTCCAATATGGGTATAACTGTTAATACTAACAAGACTAAGGTCATTATCATTAAATCCAATAAGATCACTTACGATACCTTCGTATATGATAACAACAACTTAAAGGAAGTGACTTCATACAAATATCTTGGAATCGATATTCATCACAAGCTCAACTGGAATTATAGCATTGAGAAAATAATTATTGGGGGATGGAAAGTCTATTATGGACTTGAAAACAATTGTAAATCAATCGATCTTTGGATTTTGGATAAGAAGAAACTCCTCTTTGAGACTCTTGTTACGCTTGTCATTCTTTATGGATGTGAAGTCCAGGGATGTAGTATCTCTCTTGAATCTTGGAGAAAGATAAAGCAAATACAAAAGAATTTTATAACCTATAATCTCAAAATTAAAGGAAATATGCCCTATCACATGCTCCTCTTAGAGGCAAGCCTCCCCCATTGAGAGCATGACTATTGCTAGATACCTAATGTATAAGAACAAGTTAAACATGGAAGACAAGAGACTTCCTAAAATTGATTCAAAATCTTGTCGTAACCATCATCAACTAAATCAAGAATGGCATAAAGATGCTCAGTCTTGGCTAAACTATTGGGGAATCATAGAAAACACCATTTTGCAAAATAAGGATACTATGAAAAATATTATCAAATCAAAATTTAAGGAAAAAATGTGGTGTGATGAAGAATTAGAGGAAAAAAAAATTAAAGTATTATAAGAATGTAATCAACCATAATCCAAAGGATCAAAATTATCTCTTTGTTTTGACAAGTGTAAAGAAAATAATAAACATTGTGAAGATAAAAACAAATTTTCACGAGCTCCATAGTGAAATTGGACGTTGGTCAATTCCTTAAATGTCATGGGATGAAAGAGTGTATTACATTTGTGACACTTAGAAGGTTGAAGATGAAAAGCACTTTCTTTTATATTATCCAACCTATACCCAAATTAGATCTCAATTTCAAAATATTTGTCACTACCAACCTTCCTAACCTTTTAACTCAACAAAACTATGGTGATATTGAAAAACTTCTCTTAATGTTTTTCGAGCAAGTCCAATAAACCGATTCAGTGTCATCATCAATAATTTATCAACACGTAAAATTATAATAGTTATATTTATTATAAATTAAAATATAATTTTATAATAATAATTTATCAACCTTTTGAGATTATAGTGGTTATATTCATTATAAATTAAAATATAATTTTATAATAAGAATTTATACATCTAAATTTATAATAATAATTGGTCATAGCATGATAGTGATAAAAGAATTATTTAATATAATAAAACTAAACATAATAATAAAATAAAACAACCATCATGAACGATGAAACAAAAGAAAATTGCATAGCTTTATATTAATACATAAATTTATAATAATAATTGATCATAGCATGATAGTGATTAAAAATTTATTTAATGTTATAAAATTAAACATAATAATAAAATAAAACAATCATTATGAACGATGAAACAAAAGAAAATTGCATAGCTTTATATTAATAAAGATATAAATTGTGAGTCAAGTGGGTATAGCTTAATTTTTATTTTACAAAAATTGTAAAATATTTTACAAAAATTGTAAAATAAGATTTGAAGATAATTTTTATATTTATGAATCTTTGAAGTTACCGGGTCATAAAATTTCAAAATGAGTAAAGTTCTTTTGAAATTATGGTTTGTCTACCTAAAATTTCAAAACCAGTACGAATTAGTTATGTTTAACTAAAATTTCAAAAACAGTGCAAATTGGTTATTTAGATTTTGAAATTGTAAAATACATAAATTAATTATAAAATAAAATAAAAAAATTATAACATCTCAAATGTCATGCATAAAAAAGTATTGATTAAATGTTTTGTTTTTTGTTTTTTTTATCCAATGCATAAATGAATTTGAAAAACTTAGAGCATTCCAATTATACAAACTTAATCACTCAAAGATTCAAAGTCATGCACAATAAAAAGTATTGATTAAATTTTCTATTTTTTGTTTTTTTTATCCAATGCATAAATGAATTTGAAAAACTCTTGGAGCATTCCAATTATACAAACTTAGCTACTCAAATATGCAGATCCAACTATTCCTCACTAGATTTTGGGCAAAATCAAACAAAAAAAAAAAAATCACCAGAAAAATTTCAATAGGTAAAACGTTTAAGCGAAGCTACAATAAAATGGCAATTTGCATAAAATTCTTTTAAAATTTCAATAGGTAAAACGTTTAAGCGAAGCTACAATAAAATGGCAATTTGCATAAAATTCTTTTAAAACAACATAGTTCAATTTTAAACATTGAATTTTCATTTTAATAAAAAAATTTAAATAATTTAAATTTTCATAAATTCTTCTAAAACAACGGAGTTTAATTCTATTAAATTGTTTTAAACGTTGAATTTTCATTTTAATAAAAATTATAAAATAATATTTAAATTTAAGAATTTTGAAGTTGTTGGAAATGTCACATCCACACGTGTCTTATGATCTTGCACTTCTTGAAAGCATACAACACCGTGACATTTTTCACTTACTTGCTTGGCAACACCAAGAATACTTCGTCCGAGTTACGCCTCTTCACCTAGAGCATATCTATATACTCAGTTCTATGCTACCCGCCAATCACACTCCTACTCTAGTGCAACTCTTGTATATTTAGACATTTGTTAATTGCTTTAACACTTAGTCATACTTAAGCATATATCCATGAACATGAGAAGCCAAGAGAACAACAAGGGAACAAACGAAAAACAAACGAGCGACACGATCCGTTTATCGACTACCGGTTCGGTTTACAGCTCTGACTGAGTCAAACAACTCGTCTCACCTCACCAAGCCACTCATGAACAGATCCATCACCACAAGACTCTTTGTCACAATCGTCTTCGCAACTACCTGTGGTGCACCAAAGACGTGCCCTCAACCACAGACTTGTTGTCTCTTCATTTCCACAAACTCTGCCTCTTCATTTCCACAGACTTCACAAATTTCAGCTCTACCTCTCACAAGCGTCCACAAATCTGCGTTTCCAAACCTAGCCAAAATCTTCCCAAGAGAAATTCACCTAGCTCTGTCCATCGAACCCTCCTCCTCAAAGTAGCACAAGCCCTCCCAGAGTGGAGCGACTTGGCTCCTTGAGAGAGCTCCTCCTCTTTGTCTGCCTCAGAATCACAGAGCTCTCATTGTCTCTAAGTTCTGCTAAAACTTTTGCCTTCCTTAGTTGTGCGCCCTTGTTCTCTTATAGGCTCTTCAAAGGTCACCATCACAAGCCGTTGTGTCCTTTGGGGGTGTCACACCCCTTCATGAACCCATGTCCAAATGAATCGTCTCGCCCCTTTGCAGACCTAGTCACCCCCCTTCACACCCCTTCGTGAATCGTCACACCCATGTCCAAATGAATCGTCACACCCCTTCGTGAACCCATGGGACCGACGCACCCAACCTTGGTGCGCCCCTCATGTCGATGCACCCCATTCATCGAACCGACTCGTCCTCTTGGGTGCGTGCGCCCCTTAGGTGAGTCAAGCCAACTTGCCTAAGTTGGCCCACCATGCCTTAGCCGATTCTCCTCGGTCGATGGAGCACTCAGGTCTTGCCTTCAACTCTTCATCAAAACATCCATTATATGACTTACGTCGCAAGGCACCTTGGGCAGAGTCATTCCTTGACACATCATGCATCCAAGAAACCCCAACTCCCCACTATATGAAAATGTTTCTTTCTCTCTTCATTGATCATCTTGCCTTCCCAATTCAGATTGTGGTGGAAGTGTGCACACCCAAGCTAAGCTCCCAAAGCCTTACAAGAAGGCAATAAAAATTCAAAATGAGTGAAGTCATTTTGAAATAGTGATTCTTCTACCTAAAATTAAATATTGAAAACAAAGAGAGACTTTTTGTCTATAAAATCTGATGTCATCTGATGTCCCAGACAAGACAGAATAGCAATTTGCATGGAATTCTTCTAAAATAATAGGGTTCAAATTCTAAACATGTTCAAATACTAAAATAATAGGGTTCAAATTCTAAACATGTTCTTGATTATAATAATAATTTAACGAGATAATACTGAGTTGTCCAAGCAGCTCACAAAATGCCCTTATTTTTGCAGTTCTCGCCAGAATCTGACAAAACAGACAGCTGACGAAAATGACCTTACTTTGGGCAGTTCTCGCCAGAATCCAGCGAAACTAAAGTGCATGGTTGCAATTTCAATTTGATGCGATTTAGATTTTTTTGGTCAATTCGGAGACTTCCGAAAGCTTTTAAGAGCGATGGAAACATGAACAGAACCATCATTTTTTTTATTACAGAAGGGAATCGACAATGCCCCTTCGCCGTATCCACTGAGTAGTGGATTCAACTCCGAGGTATCTCCCCTATAACCCTCCCTGCCTCAGGGAAATTGGACAACACACACATATCGGGGAGGATATGTGTGGGGTGTCTAACACAAGGCAAGAAATGACAGTTGATTTAATGCATGCCCTGGGTTATCGAGACAATGCCATGTTGGTGTGCACCTCACGGTCCAGAGAGAGAATGTGGGCCTTAATAAGGGCGTTGTCTGAACTTTCTGTTTTCACTTTTGAACTTTTTCAAAGGAATTAAGTGATACAAATTTCACCGAAATTTTGGTTAAATCGTCATTTTCTGATGTTTAAATTGAATTTTTGATGTATAAATGGATTCAAAACCTCCAAGGCGCTTGGATTACACAGACTCAACCACTCAAATCTGTCATAGAAAACCTTCAAGGCGCTTGGATTATACAGACTCAACCACTCAAATCTGCCATGGAAAACTCCCAAGGTGCTTGGATTATTGGATTATACAGACTCAACCACTCAAATCTGCTGTTCCAACAATTTCAATACAATTTCTGAACTTTACACTACGCTCTTAATAAGGGGTTGTAATTAAGACCCGAGGATCACCCACTCAAAATCGAAAATGAAGAAAGAGGAGACACAGTCAGAAAGACAAATAGCTTTATGGCCAACGCTTGGTGTTTCAATATAAATAAAATCTAAATCTCAACATCTCCTGTCATGGGAGGTATAATCGAGCATCTACTTAATGATTGCCATCTTATGCATAATAAATTATAATAGATATTTCATGTAGGCTGTAAGCGTGAGTGAGGATAAAACAACCTGAAAATTTTCGCTTGATGGTTGAGCATTTCACACATATGACCTGTAGATCTTTACATCATGAACTTACAAACACCACCTCTAACTCCCACACTCGGTGTTTTCACTAGTGAGCATCAAATTTAGAATTCAGACTGGTGCATCTCCTAATAAGCACAAAACAACTAATTAGTTAACCACATCAGTAAATGCTCCCTGAATTTGCCAATGCCTGTGCCAGAAGTGAAGGGACAGATAAAAACTCAATAACTCGGCACAATTGAATCCTGCAAGGCCAAATATAAACACTCTGGTCAATAATGTGTGATGATCCAAGTCTTGTCATAGCCTCAGGGCTGGAGAAACCATTGAACGTTGTCAACAATAGGCAAGACGATCGGAAACATGAGCAACATAACGATCGACATAAAAAATCTCTCTCATGCTTCAGATTATGTCCTCTCTTAAAAAACCAGTTTTGCACACAATTGAATAAACAAATGTGTAGAGCTGTCACCTGAGTAATCTTCTGGCTAAAATAATTGTTGGTGTCACCGTTACCAACTTTAAAACTATCTGAACCTCACTGCATGTATTTCCTTTGTCCGAAACTTCCCCATTAGGCCAAACGTAAGCTGACTTCATCAAATTAAATCAATATATTCAATAAACCTGGAGCAACCATTTCATTTGTGAGCTGTCTATAATCCAGATGTTATCTAACCAGATAAATTCCAATTAGACAACGAAATTTTGTTGGAGTTTAGGTATATCTCTCATATTTAGACTTCAGCGAATGGTGAAAAAGGCCGCCCATGGACATGAACAGAATCATATCCAAGTACCATCGAATGGGCTTGCTGCCTCACGGCTGACAAACTTTTTGATCCAACTATGAATGTTTCAACAATCTCAGACCTCCCATAGGAAGAGTTTGTGAGGTATTTGATTACTAGAAAACAGTGAATAACAATCAAAGCAAATTCGGACATATAAGTTTATAACCTTGCTGCTCGATTGCTATCAGCTCCTCTGATCATCTGCCCTACGATTTTCTCAACTAAATTTGTCTCTCCATGGTTGATATTTTAATTAATTTTTTCAAGAACTCGTTTAGGCATTTCATCTGCACATGGGTTGGTGGAAAGAACAGTTAGCAAATTTATTTCCATTAGAATTTCCATTAAGTCAAAAGTCATAGAGTTCTATAGTGACAAGACCACATTTGTTCCCAGTTAGAGTAATTTCCCAACATCGGCCACATTCTTGGAAAACTTCATATCATTGTTTTTGTTCTACGTAATCAATGCCTGCATTCGTCAACATAACAAATACTTGAAAAAACAGTGAAGATAAGAACTAGCAAGTTAGCAACCATCAATAGCTCACCAGAGAGGCAAGTTATTTACTTCTACTGAAAATGTAGACGTCTCTACTGCTGATGCTAGAGAATGTACAGAATAACAATTTGGAGGAACCATGCAACGTATTACCGGGCTCGTGTAGAAGAGAAATGAGGTATATTCAAAGCAATCGCTGGATTAAACATCATAGAAGGAAATGGTGGATGCAATTAATGACTTCAGAGTGCATTCCAAACTAATGAAAAACAACATGCAAAGAAAGGAACTACAAGCTTGTAATTTGAAGCAACATCATGTATATTCACAGAAATCATGGGATGAATACAAAAAAGCATCATCAAGAGAAATTATAGATGCAAAATCTAAGTTATATGACTTAAGAATGCATCCAAACAAAATAACACATGTAAAGAAAGGAACTAAAGACTTGTATGATGAAGATTTTCGTTGTTCAAGCATATTCCACAATCCAGTCCACAGGAGTTATAACGTTAATGTTTCAATTTGTATCCTGACTAGCCCAAAGCTGAAAGTGATCATAGTTAAGCCAGACAAAATTGCTGAAGATTGCAAATATATAGGGTTTCACAGAATACATGCTTATCTATTCACTACTGGATATTATAAAATGCAAGTATAATCACTGAACATCAATACTTTCAAACGATGCATTTGACTTGTTTTAATTAAACCTGTGTAGTCATCTGAGCATGACAGACCAATAGAATGTAGAGTACCTGTGATAAATAAGAGCTTATTCACATGTGGAGAAGAGACTCCACTTTTCTCTAAGCCTTTCTCCAAGAGAGCTTGAACTATTATTCTGGAGTCATAAGCTATCATTACGGACATTTAAAGTGGTCGAATTGCTTTAACCTCTATGAAGAGAACATCCATGTCTGAATGTGGCTGGAKAAGGAATCATCAGTCTAGCATCCCCCTCCTCTGTATGAGGCTGTTTTGACCTCTAGAAGCACAAGATCCAGATGTAGAGAACAATACATCCTGTTAAGTTTCAATCTTCTGGTCCGTAAAGATTCAAAARCCATCTCCCAACTATTTGGATCTCAGAACTCCTCAAGCTCCCCTCCTCTGAGTCTATGCCATAAGACTCAGATCAAAAACGTAGAGCATTTCCCGGTACTGAAAAACCATACAGCCACTTTCTGACTTGCCCTTCACTCTGGCAAACAATCTATCCTCTACTCCTCTCAGTGTAACAATAAAAGTTAAAACACTAATTTACATGGAACTGTTTTCCTACAGTAGCATTAGAGTATCAATGATCACACCATTCAAAAATTGCCCAAGTTCCTCCCTGAGAATAATGTCGCAGATCCAACTCCAGAATCCAGCTCTCTAGGGGTAATCGGCATGTTGCTGCAATCTAAGCCAAGGATATTACTTGCCCTTGATTCAAGTCCATGATAGTTATGTGAACTTAGCATCACCCTTCAAGAAACAACCCTGAAGGATGTTGAAACATTACCACAAATTTCTCACACGGTAGCTGATTTGTTTTCTGCACTCGAAGCACCACAGGCTGACAATATATGTTGATGAAACCTATCTGAACAAGGAATCTTTTTTGGCAAATATATTGCAATGGAAAGTAAGATTCTGGATCCAACTGTCATTACCTAAATGAACTGTACTCTGCAAAATGCAAGAAAATACTTATAGATCTCTTTTCCTGTTCAGACCAACCCATCTGCAACGGGATTTGACCACGAAAATCAAACTTTTGACATCAGACTACTATTGGAGAGAGTTTCAGTCTCCAATTCTCAATAGTCAAGCTGTTTTCTGCAAATGCCAATCACAGCATCCATCGGAAGAGGAAATACGTTTGAAGAATCAACTCTTCAACTCTTACTACTATTGAGAGGAAGCTTCCGGAGGCAGCCTTTCCACAGGAAAATTAAACCATTTTCTTGTCATCCCTGTATACTATGGAACTTGTCATGACAATATCTAAACAGATTCATGTGATGTCAGAGTCAAAATAAGCATCCAATTCTCTAGTTACTTAAATTTTGGATCTGATAATTTCTTCAACAGGATGGCATTGAGTTGTTCTTCAGTATATAAACTACTTGGTAACTTGACAATCACATTTTGAAGCATTAACTCGTCGACTGTTGAGACACTGGCATGATGAACTTCAAGCTCTAGGTCTTGCAGTGATGTCATCAATCTGGCTGCAGGATGATTCTTCTTAGCTGACTGAATTCTGATCATGGCATCTGGACCAAGGATTCGAACTTCCAGATCTAGTGCAGAGCATTCCTTTGTGCCAAATCGTTTGACATCAGGTTTTTGAGATGAACCGGACTGGTCCTTGATGAATCCCAAATTGGTACCAGAGAAAGCAGAGTGAGAAGACGAGGATTCCTTCTTGGTAGCTTCTATTTGGGCTTGAAGCTCCTTTTTCTCAGATTCAATGTCTTGAACTCTGCTTTGAAGTTCATTAATATAGGACACAGCATCCCCAAGCAATGAAGCTTTATCCATCTTTGACACATTTGGTACTACAGCGCGAAGTGCATAGAATCTCTGATTCAGTTTCTCGCGCCGTTGACGCTCAGCTTCAACATGATTCAGAGGCTCTTCTCTACCATTTGCAGGCTTTCTTCCTCTTTTCCGGGGCTTTTTCTCAATGACAGCTTGGCTTGCTTCCTTAAAGGACGCAGCTTCTACATCAGAATGGTCAGATTCAATACTAGATCGAACTCCACCAAAGACAGCACCAGAGGAAATTGTAGGCAAGGACTTGGGCTTTTCATCATCAATACTGAGAGGTTTCACCATCTTCTCCTCCACCATATTCCGCGAGTATCCATTTGCAAAGCTCAGAGTGTGTCTCTGGAAATTGTTACTCTGGAAATCCAACAAGGGCTTGGGCTTGTCGTCCTCTATCAGGAGATCTTTGATGAATCCCTTGCTTTGATCAATGGTACAAGTTTTCTGAACAGAAAAAAGCAGCGGATTTGGGTTTGAATTCGGATTACCAATTTGGTCCGCTATGTTAGGTTTCTGAACAGCAGCGGATTGTAGTAAATTCTGATTACTGTTTTCAATGCCAGTTTTCTGAAGAGCTGGAACTGGATAAGAATTACAAGTTTCGCTGAAATCAACAGATTTTGGACCGGTCACATATGGATAAGAATTAAGAATCTCACTGCAGATGCTGGATTTCTGAGAAAGCAAAGAATTGCAGTTCTCATCAATGATAGCAGGCCTTTGAACAGCAGAATATGGCAAAGTATTAGACTTCTCATCAAAGCCGCCTCCAGGAGGTGGCTTTGAAAGGAACGGCAGGGGATTATGAGCTCCTTCGGAGATGCCAGTTTTCTGAACAAGAGGTAAGGAGGTTCTCTCGTCAAGGACGGCAGATTTCTGAGCAGGAAAAGAGGGCGGAATCCGGTTTTCCTCCAGGGCTACTTGTTTTTGAACAGTAAAAGGGGGTAAAGGGTTTCGGTTTTCTTCCAAGATGGACAAGGATTTTTGAGCAGACGAATTCCGGTTTTGGCTTTCCTCGTTATTGAGAAAACTCAAGTCACCCAAGATCGATTCCTGGGTCAAGAATGGAGACCCTGGATTCCATAACGACTGGTTATTAGTACCATAATTATTATTATGGTTATTGTTATGATTAATATTACCATTCCCGTTATCTTCCCAGAAACTAGAGGAAAAAGTAAATGAGCTCTTGGCCTGCTGCAGCAGACCCCAGTTCTCACAGACCAGATCCATAGAACCCAATTCCACAACGCCATTAGGAGTTGGAATACATACCATGGTCTGAATCCCGAACTGAGAAGCCTGCCTGGCCCTCTGGCATCCGAACGACTCCAATTTCAGCGACCCAGACAGCCACACGGGCGCGCTGGACATGAACGCGTGCCCCGGAACCCCCTCCACCCCTGTGAACGAATGCGTCATGGAGACCAGATAAAACCACTCCACGTCCGTCACCTCCTCGTCGGCCGCGGGATCGGAGGCCCCGTCGATAAGCTCGTGCAGCTCGCGGAGCACCTTCTTCCTGAGCTCCTGGTGCGCCGCGCTCTCCTTCGTTGTCCGCTTGGCGACAGCCACGGTGTTCGTCCTCTCGTCCTCGAGGGCGCCCTTGAAGTAGCCGTCGCCCCAGAAGAAGACCACGGCACCGCCGGCCTCATACGACCACTGCCAGAAAATCCCGTATGTCCACCTCTCGCGCGCTCCGTCGATCAAGAGCTGCAGCCTCTGCTGCAGTGTCTCCTGATTGAATGAACCGTTCGGGTCCCCGCCTACGTTGCTCCATGGCGGATACTCCGCCAAAAACGACGACGACGAAGACGACGCCATGAATGCCTCCACCATGTCTACTCCGCCTCCTCCTGCTTCGTTGCCCATGCTCCCATGCGCGGTTTCCAATTCCGAAAACCTCGTCTCTGGTTCAAATTTCTTCGCCCTTCCGATCTCGTCAACGAAAAACCGAGGATTTGTCGACCCAAATCGAGTGAATTCTCCTCGTCCCACCTGTTGAAAACCCAGATTATCCACCTGTTAAAATTCCAGATTTCTTCGGACTCAAGCTGTGTCTAGAACTTGTGTCCTCCCGGCTCCCGTTTCGGTGCTTTTTTTATCTCGATTTCCCCTCGCATTTCATTTTTGTCTGCCACTTATTAGAATTCCGCGTGCGGATCACATGTCGTGTGATCCGTACCCGCGTGCATAATTGCTCCCAAATTTCATTTCACCCTCCCTTTCGGCCGAATTTGGATTTCATTTCATTTGCATTTTATGGTTTTCAGGTCCCTTATACTCCATGTCCCCGTTGTTAAATGAAAAATAAAGCTTAAAGCAGAAAGTTAAAAAAACATTTGGCCCACGTGCTGTTAAAAAGTCGCTACAGATACTAAATTGCTTTCATCCATTAAAATATTTGTAATTAATTAATCGAAAATAGTAGTTGATGAATGTAGATTTGTAAGTAGGTAAAAAGGGTAATAAGTTACTGATTTCTTTCTATTAAAAATGTGAAATGTGAAATGCTAAATGAATTTTACAAAAATTCAAGCATCATTCGAGTTTACTGTGATTTAAGTTTAATGTGCAATGAATACGATAAAAAATCCAAGCATCATTAGAGTTTTGAGTATAGTTTATGGTGGAAATGATGCTTCTAGAATTTTATTTAATTTTAATTTAATTAATTTAAATAATATGTTCAAAATTTTATTAAAGTTTTTTGATAGATTGTAATTTTAATTTTTTATATGATTAGATTTCAACCACTAAAATAAATTTATTGCAAAATTAAATTATATGATTTTAAGGTTTCTATTAAAGTTCAAGCATTATTTATGACAGTTGTATTTGTGCTCATGTTTGTTAATGAAAGAGAAAATAAATTTATTGCAAAATTAAATTATATGATTTTAAGGTTTCTATTAAAGTTTAAGCATTATGTATGATAGTTGTATTTGTGCTCATGTTTTTATGACAGTTGTATTTGTGCTCATGTTTGTTAATGAAAGAGAGACCTTGTTAATGTTTCTATTACAATTTTAAATCTCACTTATAAAATGTTTATGTTTTTGTATCAATGTTTGTTGTACATTAAATAAGCTATTTTTCCAAGTATGATCAACATTTCACGTTGATTTAAGTTCATTGTAGGGGTAAGTTAATCTTATAGTAAAATGAAAATTTTTCCAACCACAAATTTGATAAGAATTTGACAAAAATTTTAAGCATGATCATTATTCCATCATAATACAAGTTTCGATGCATGATGAATGACTCCTTAAGAGTTTTGTCTAATTCTAAATCGATCTAGAATGTTAAAAATTTGATTATAGTTCCAACTCAATGGAAACTCTAACTTCTTATATCATCAAATTCTTCCAACCTCAAGGAAATTTACTACAAGATTAGACAATGTCATTCCATGCGTGGTGGAACATTGCCCCCAAGGATTTTGGTCCATTTTGAAACGAATAAGATCGTCAAAAAATCAATCTAGAATTATAGATCAATGGGAACATTGACCTTCAATTTTCCCAAATTCTAGAAACGAGAGGGAAGTTTCTTACAATATTATACAACTTTGTTGCATGTTAATACTTATTAGAGAGATTGGGACTAGGTGCAAACCTAGGTAAATTTGGCAAAACAGATGCCCCCAATCACAACAACATGACCAAATACTCACTTTATCTATATTCGTGTTCATTAGAAACATCCATTAAAAAATGTAGACCTTCGATGTTTCATGTGACGATAGTTGCTATGAACTATAAAATCAATGTAGGAGGCGATGTTTGGCATTAACATTTTAATTGCAAGTACAACATAGTAGGGTGGAGATGTATAATAATAATAATAATAATAATAATAATAATAATAATAATAATAATAATCTAATTTTAAAGTCATGACAAAGTGAGACACCAAATTGGTGTATGAGACCCCTTTGTTTGTGGGACAAGAGACCCCCTTCGCGTAGTGATTTGACTACTAAAGTCTACAAAAATATATATACCCTACCCCCTCTGAATTTAACTTATGACCTTTTAAGAGGAAACACACATTCTTAACCATTAAACCCACTCAAACTATGACCATATAACATAGATTAACAAAATATATTAGTTAAACAACATATGAATCATTAAACTCACTCAAACTATAATTATATAACATAGGTGAACAAAATATATTATCAAAAAAAATATGAAATCCCTTAATATATTAATATTAATATAAAAATTATGGTAAATCGATTAAATATTTCAATATATCAAATGTCATTAGACATCATATCTATGGAAGTATAAGTTTTTGCACTTTAAAACACATTTATACTTTTAAATTCTCTCTACATTTTTTAATTTAAATATTAAATATTAAAAAATTCCAACATTTCCAAAATATTCATGGTAAAAAGCAAGCCTTAAAACCATTAAAAAAAATAAAAATATTTAAAAAGTTTTACTGTTTTTATTATGACAAATTTATAGGAACATAAATAGTTAAAAATCAAAATATTTGACCCAGATTTTTATAATTCATATGGAAGATAAATATTTAATTTTTCGTTCCGTACTTTAGTGTTGTCCATGAGTCCAATATGGACACGTTAACTTTAAAAATGGGTACTTCTCAAACTATTCACATACATTGCGTGTTGAGAGTGCACTTTACCAAAAGTAGCATTTCAGGGACAAAAAACTGACTTTCCCTGCCATGGTGTTCTTCATTCATGTTGTTGGTGTCATATGAAAGAGAAATCTATGAGTTTTTCTGGTTTTGTTGACATAGATTTAATGTTTATTTTTAAATAAAAAGAAAGTATTAATATTAGTTGTTATTTATTTTATTATTGTTAGTTAAATTTATTGTAATCTCATTTTATTTAAATGATATAGTTTTTTTTATTAATTGGATGTATATTGAGTAATTAAAAAAAAATTGTTATTCTATTTATATTTAGTTTTATAAGATATTTTTTAATAATCAAATAATAATAATAATAATCTATTTTTAAAATTGGTGTATGAGACTTTTTTGTTTATGAAACAAGAGACTCCTTCTTTGACTACTAAAGTTTATAGAGGTATAAATATTCTACAGGTCTCTATTTGAATATGTAACTTCCAAAAAGGAAATACATAATCTCAACCATTAGATCCACTCGAATTATATATAATCTATTTATAATTATGAGTTATTTATATTCAATTTGTGTCTAGAACTTCTTTGTTTGTGACAAAAGCCCCCCTCCACACAACTATTTGACTACATACTTTATTTCTTCTAGACTTGAACATGTTACCTTTTCAGAAAAAACACCCTTTTCGAAAAAAACACTTATACATACAAATATTGCTACATCTTTAATAATAGTAATAACATTTACCACGTGATATGATTGAATATGTTGATTGAAAAGATGAGCATGGGTGTGAATCTTCCTTATACAATGAATATTTTATATTCATTGTATGTTTTTCACCCTCACGTTTCTTTTATGTACATACAACAATGTGGCTCACATCACCAATTTGGAATCATCCATTTTTGGTGAGTGGATGGTAGAAAAAAAATCCTTTGATTCTCTCCTAATCTTTCTCTCTCATACGAGCTGTTGTCAAGTCATTGTTGGATTATCTCATTCTCTTATGTTTTATTGTTAAAACCAAAAATAAGTTTGAGGACCTTGACCCTCCTACCTAATCTTTTGGCTTATTCACTTTCCTCTTTATGGTTTGCTATAAAAAAAAAATATTTATATTAAAATTTTATAATTATTTATATATTAATTAAAATAAATTATACATATAAAATAAAAATATTTATATATGTGTTTTTATTATAAATTGTAATTAAAAATAGTATTTGATTTTGTGTATAAGATTAAGATTAAATATTATTATAAAATATAAAGTTTCATCAATAATCACAAGGAATATTAATTTTTTTTGTCAATCTTATTTTTTTAACTTAAAACATTTTTTGATTAATTAAAAACTAATCTTCCTTAAATTTAATGAAACATGTTAACGACTTAATTATTAACTATCAACAAATTATTTTAAATAACATGATTTCCCTAATTAATCTTCATAAATAATCATTAATAATAATTCTCTTCACTGTCAATTAACAACTAAAATTACCACTTAATAAAACATATAATTATTATATAACTATGACAATGGATTCACTTCACTCTATTTAATATTTTTTTTTATGTGTTAGACTAGTATTTATTATATAACTATGACAATGGATTCACTTCACTATATTTAATATTTTTTTTTGGTGTTAGACTAGTATTTATTATATGATAATCAAATCACGTTAATTTACTATATTGAAATGCCATGTGCATAGTGTTACTTATATGACAATCAATTCATGATATTTAATATTATTTGTGTTACAGTGGTATTTATTGTATGATAATCAATTCATTTTAATTTACTATATTGAAATGTCATGTGTATGATATTATTATTCTCTCCATAACTATGGTATTAGATTTATTGGTGATTATCTATTAGTTTGTCTTTGATTACAAATATTTTTCTTGCCTTCTAATGTTATACATATATTTAATAAAATAATTATTTTTTATAATATTTAAATTATTTTTATCATACATATGATTGGTTGACCAATTCAATGTCTTTTGAGTGAGCTTTAATGGAATGCAATTTTTCCAATCTTAGATTATATTTAAGTTTTGAGTTTTAATCACTGAACACACACAATGCAATTTTTTTTTCCAAACTTAGATAATCTAAGTTTGGATTTTTAATATTAGATAACTATGGCATTAAATTCATGTCACTCTAATAAATATATGTGATGATTGTAGATTTTGAGGAACTACGAGGGTTGCCCAAGTTTTTCTTTGACCTCTTGTTGGGCTCTAAGTTTCATCAATCAAATATGTCCTTTGTTGCGTTTTAGGACAACAAACATGTTTGTTCAAATTTGCCAAGAATTATGCCCTCAACTAATGGATATATGCTCTTTTAAGGTGCCCTTGCAAGTAGTTTTAGTAACCCAATGTTATTACATGCAAACCTCAAAACATATAGCACTCCTCTAGGATCTTAACAAGCTCCTAACGCTGATTTAAACACTAAGCATACATGAAAAATGGACACAAGTATTTTGGGTCAACACGACCCTAGATAAAAACTCCCCAGGGAAAACCAGTATGGAATGAAAGTGTGTGTGTGTGTGTGATCTCAAGCATGGAATACAACAAGGGAATCAATACAATAGAACTTGTACAAGTAGCTAGCTCCTCTCGAGTTTTGCTAGAAGGTTCCAAGAAGAATGCGCCCAAGCTAGTGCGCCCTTCCTTCCTTGATGCTCAATCCACTGAAACCATGCGCCCTTGATCCTCCTTTTCTCAACTGAGAATCCCTTGCACACAAACTATTGAGTTTTCAATGAGCTATGGCTCATGTATTCTCTTTAAATTTTTTGTTTAGTTTTTTTTTAACCATAACTATTGCAGCAAACCAAGATCACAAGAAGAATAACCATGCACGAGAACACAAGAAGTATCCTGGGAAACCCTTCTCAACAAGGGAAGAAAACCCAGCCAATCATTTGCTATATTCTTCAAGAGAAAGACCTCCCACACCATCACCAAACCTAGCACACAAGAGGGTGTTGTAATTCTCATAACCTCATACCACAACTTCTGAAATCATGAGATGACACAATGATAAGTGTGGTTCCTCAATGGGGATTCACCTTTATTTATATAAGACTTGTCACATCAAATGATGTGTCTATTGGCACAACATGGTCAACCTCAATAACTCAAAATATAATTAATAATTACCATATTAATTATCTTTTATATTAAGGTGGGGCCGACCTGTACCCTTTACATTACAAATAGGGTTACAAGCAAGTCTGACTCTTGAACAATATAGCAAGGGATCTCATACACCCACTAGTGCTCAGCCACTAGGGGCACATCCACAGGGATGTCCACATCTCTATCTCACTGCATCTCATAGGAGAACCACACTCACTAGTGCTCAACCACTAGGATCATGTTCAGTTGTGCTCATCCACAGACACGTCCAACTCAACAAATCTTCTTTCCCACTACATTACATAGGAGAGTCATCTGGATCAGTTCATCATCTCAACTCTTTGCTCATAGGAGGTTAATACATCGTTTCATCTCTGTCTCAGAACGATGCACCCAGCTCATGGGAATTCACACGTTCACCTGTGCTCAACCACATGCACGTCCAACTCAGCAGATCTTCTTTCTCACTGCGTTACACAAGAGAATCAATTGGAATTCTTCTCAACTCTCTGTAAGGAGGAGGTCAACACAACGTTCTAGTTCTTTCTCATATAGGAACCACACACCCAACTCAGGGGCTCTCTCTCAGGTCTATGTTCTGGAGGATGTCTCACACAAATGTGATCATCAATACTCCCTCTCAGTTAGGGAGGCATTCTCCATTAGGCCAAGTCTCGCACGAAAGTATTTGAACTTCGTCCTGGTTGTAATCATCAACACTCCCTCTCGGCTAGGGAGGTAATCTCCAACAAGCTAGTTTCTCACAGAAGTACTCGAACTTCGTATTGGCAAGCGGTTTGGTGAAGGTATCTACAATCTGCTCATGTGTAGGAAGATATTGCACATGTATTGCTTTCATTTGCAACATGTCTATGATATAATGATATTTTATCTCAGTGTATTTCGATCTATCATGAAACACATGGTTCTTAGAGAGCTTCACACAACTCTCGTTATCACAAGTAATAATAGGATCCATCTCATGATCAAATGAATCTGTCAAATCCACACTGCTTCACAGACTACCACACTCGATGCTATATACTCTGCTTCTGTGGTACTCAAGGCCACAAAGCTTTGTTTCATGTTGCACCAGGAAACCATGGTAAACTCCAAGGTAAAACAACAACCAAATGTCTTCTTTGGTCCACTTTACTCTTTGCTCAATCTATATCGGTATATCCCTGCAAACTCAAGTTCAAACTGGAGGCATATCTCAGGCCATATCCAAATGTGCCTCGTATATGTATCTCAATACATGCTTTATTGTTATCCAGTGAGTCTGTCTCGGCTGACTCGTGGATTGACTAAGCATATTTGATTCATAACATATATTAGGTATGGTGTTAACCAGATACATCAATGATCCAATCAGTTGCCGGTACACATGTGGATCAATCTCGTCTGAATCATCATCATTTATTTTTCGTCAAATCCACCACCATCAGTGTAGACATGGATTTTCATTCTGTCATACTTAACTTCTTTAATATCCCCACTGTATATTTTCCTTGACTTGGGAAAAGTCTCATTGGTCCTCTATCATACTTCTTGTCCCAATAAGTAGTGCATCATACCCAGATCCTTCATCTCGAAATCAGAAGTCAAAGCTTGCTTGTAATAACACGACTTCTTGAATAAGTCATCAAAATCAGGTTTTCGTCACCAATAATGTAATAGTATAGGTTTGAATCAACAATAGTCTTGTTGAAACCCAAAATTCATCAAGAATCCATCTATTTGATGTAGTTTCCAACTCATGGATGGTAGTACAGATGGAAGTGCATCGGGTTACGAGATCAATATGTCTCATCATAGTTCACTCCCTCTGCTTGTGAGAATCCTCTGACTACAAGTCTTGTTTCGTATTTCTCAACACTTCCATCAGCTGCATTTCTTTCTACCTCTTGCAGATTTTTTCAAGCCCAGACAGGCCTTTTATTGCCTATTGTAAAGTCCTCAAGAATATCAACTAGAACAACTAGATCAACTGTATCAATGGTTGTCTCCCTCTGAACTGCTGAGGGGGAGAAGGTATTTGTCTTTTCCTTCGTGTCAAATAGTTTTGACTCCCTCTGAAGTCTTGAAGGAAAAAACATCTTCCTTTGTTGTTAACCTTCTTGGAACAAGGAAACAAATGAAAGGAAACAAGACAAGAATATCTCCTAGCGGAGATTCATGAGTACATCTCTAGAATCAAAACAATTTAAGGATTGTTGTCACAACTACAACACCTACTTGTAATGTAATATGATAATTAAAACAATCAAACATGGAGTCTTCACATCCAGTGTGTTGTTCTTCTGAATGCACTCAGACTTCTTTGGGTCCATGATTGCACCAAGGGTTCCTTCCTCCTACAAGTACCCTTATGACAATGATGCAAATAATATATATATACAAGTGCATACCTGAGAGTGTACACCAATGGAGGTTCTGCTCGTTTGTCAATGTCATGATGATCAGTGACGTTCCTCACTTGTTTGCCTTGTAGCCACCTATACCACACAAGTCTTTGACGAAGTCTGCATCAACCTTTACTGTTGTATCTAATATGAGAGTATCACATATTAGTAATTATGCCCTTATGTTGGTGGTCTAACTCACTATGATTGTTTTAGCTTATCAAGGTCATGTCCATTGTTGAATTTCAACAAAATTCCAAACACGTTGTTGTAGTTATCCTTGTAGCTCTTGTTGCTACTCAACATTGTTACATCTTGACTTTAGATCTATATTTAAGGGTTTTAATATTGTATGTAATCAACATCTTCAATGCACTTAGGCAAGTCATCAACATCCTTCTATGTTTGTTGGGATATACACCAACACCACCATTAAACACTTGCATCAATATATATGACATCAAAGGATGGTGAAATGGAGCAATAGGACAACATAGATATAACTCAGAAATTTGACTTGTCCACAGGTCTTTGTGTTTCAGTAAGTTTCATTGGTCCACTCTTTTCATCAATATCTTCAAGCGATTATAATTTCCTGTGAAGGGAACTTTAGGGGTAGATGGAACATCATAGGCAAGAGCATAAAATTTCGGACAATAGTTGGAGAGAATAATACACAAAAATAAAATACTTGAGTTGTCCATCAATTTAGCATTCATCCATGCTTGAGACAACACTAATAAAATCCAAAAATAATATTCTTCATGCATGAACTTGTCAACCATAAATTTCCTCATAATATCAATCTCCAACAATTTTAAAGGCCTTCCATCTTAAAATTTTTGTAATGCCATTTGAGTATGGCACAAAAGAGCTTGAGATCAGATTTGAGGTCCGCTACAACAAGAACAGGCCTAACGGCCTTCACTTTATTGCTCATAAAGCTTAGTTTTTCTACCAGCCTTGGCCTGATCCTGCTCCTCCTGTAGGTCTGTTGTTTAGGGTACCTGTCATAGGGTTTCTTCTAAATGTGGCAACCTTACATTTCACCTCAAAACATCTAGATGATACCTCAGTTGTTTGTTGCCACATGTCTGCAATTTTAGGTCGATTGTTACCTCTGTTTTTGGGTTGTGGAAACCTTAACTTTCACCTTATAAGGGGTCCGACCCATCTTCCTCTTAGGGTCTTCAATAGAGCTCTCCCTTGCTACAGTCTCCTCTTAGGGTCTCCCCTTAGGGTCTCCTCTTAGGATCCCCTCTTACGGTCTCTTCTTAGGTCCGGCCTCAACGTTTATTACATAATTAAGGAGAGGTTTTCCTTCTCCCTTTATACCACAAGGATCTTTCTTCTGGGTGCGACAACCTTAGAATGTTAGGGTGTTAGGGTGTCACTGCGGTAGCCTTACAGATCTATTGTTTAGGGTGTCACTGCGGCAACCTTGTTACTTGTTACAACAATTCAAATAGTGCTCGATCAGGCCTGCGACCAACCTCACAATGCAATTAAGAGGGGTCCGGCCTCATCATTCTACCACGAAATTTTCAAGGAGAGGACCGACCCTCTTCTCTTCACACCTACATCAAAGTTTAGAACTTACCTTCAACTTTAATGTATAGTGGTCTTCTTCAAGCCTTCTCTGAAACCATGTTGATTTTTCAATGAGATATGGCTCATGTATTCTCTTTAAATTTTTTGTTTAGTTTTTCTTGAACCATAAATACTGCAACAAACCAAGATCACAAGAAGAATAATCATGAACAAGAACACAATAAGTATCCTGGGAAACACTTATCAACAAGGGAAGAAAACTCAGCCAATCCTTTGCTATATTCTTCAAGAGAAAGGCCTCCCACACCATCACCAAACCTAGCACACAAGAGGGTGTTGTAATTCTCATAATTTCAGACCACAACTTCTAAAATCATGAGATGACACAATGATAAGTGTGTTTCCTCAATGGGGATTCACCTTTATTTATATAAGACTTGTCACATCAAATGATGTGTCTATTGCCACAATAGGGCTGACCTCAATAACTCAAAATATAATTAATAATTACCATATTAATTATCTTTTATATTAAGGTGGGGTCGACTTGTACCCTTTACATTACAAATAGGGTTACATGTAAGTTTGACTCTTGAACAATATAGGAATGGATCTCATACACCCGCTAGTGCTCAATCACTAGGGGCACATCCATAGGGATGTCTACATCTCTATCTCACTGCATTTCACAGGAGAACCACACTCACTAGTGCTCAACCACTAGGATCACGTTCACCTGTGCTCATCCACAAACACGTCCAACTCAACATATCTTCTTTCCCACTGCATTACACAGGGGAGTCATCCGGAGTTCATCATCTCAACTCTGTGCTCAGAGGAGGCTAATACATCATTTCATCTCTGTCTCAGAACAATGCACCCAACTCATGGGAATTCACATGTTCACATGTGCTCAGCCACATGCACGTCCAACTCAACAGATCTTCTTTCTAACTGCGTTACACATGAGAATCATCTGGATTTATTCACAACTCTCTGAAAGGAGGAGGCCAACACAACGTTCTAGTTCAGTCTCAGATAGGAACCACACACCCAACTCAGGGGCTCTCTCTCAAGTCTGTGTCCTAGAGAATGTTTCACACAATTGTAATCATCAACACAAACAAGTTGTTATGTGCCTCCTCAATGATGAACCTGTCAGATATGAAGTAGCACAAGAACTGCTAGTGCTTGCTAAGCATGCGCCCTCCAACTAGCAAGTACACTCTCACACAATAGATGATGCTCTAAGCCTCCTAGCACTCTCCATGGATGGAGGCGCCCAAGCTTTCCTCACCTAATGCTCCCATTCTCATATCGTTGCTTCTCTCCCAACTCTCTTGGTGAACAAATGAGTGAATGAGCCTCTCCTTGACCCTTGCACCCCTCTTGAACCATCCATAAGGAAACCTAAAGATGGATGGATAGGATCACCCCAAGCCATCTCTAATCAATGGGTGAGATCTCTCCAAAATAATCTCACCTCAAAACCTACTTCGGGTTAAATTCCATAAGTTCACTTTATGTCTCCCAATTCACCCACAAAGTAAATTAATAGTCATTTTAGGCTAAAAGTGACAAATTTCACTTTTGACTTAAATCTCCTAAGTCATAGTGAAATTAGACATAAAGTACAATGTACAATGAGACACACATTTCCCTCTTGTGGTTAGAAACCCAAAACCACAAGGGGACCACTTTCCAAGGTAACCAAATCTCAACAATGACATATATTGGAGGTGAAGTGCAATGCTACAATGTATTTGTTTTTTAATGATCTTGTAACCAAATTTGTAACATAATTTACAATTATGAGTATTCCAATAAGGAATCTTTGTTATCTCTAACTATTTAGTCTAATTTGATGTCTCTTTTCTTGCCCAACCTTTTTTTTTCCATCTGAACATCTCTTATCTCCTAATATATTTTAAGAGTTTCCTCCTCTATATACACCCGGGCGAGACTATCTATATAACTATCTATATCTCACATAGATGGTTCTACATACAATCAGAACACATATCTACACTTCCTTGTAGACCATCCATGAACAAAGTTCCATCATTGCCTTCTCCCTCTTCGATGGGCTGTGATCTCTTTAACAATAATCTAGACCATCAATGCAATCTCATGTACCATGTGGTGGGGGTGGAGTTGGATGCACACACAGTGAATGCAAATTCATAGCTTAACCACTTCAATGACAATGACATATACGTGTATACCATGTGAAGTGGATTACTCAATTTTTTATTTTTAGATGAGCCGAGTTTTGGCCCTTTTTAAAGCATTAATTGCATTGCAATTATTTTGACTGTAAATACATGGTCATGGTAATTATATGTTTTGATTGCAAATTCTTGGACATGGTAATGATATGTATTAAAGGTTTGGTCCCAACTATTTGTAAATTCAATTATCATTGCGGTTATCATCATGATCTTGATCTATGTCTTTGTTATTAAATTTTTAGTTTATTAGCAATTCCAATAATCCATGGTTTTTATTTTTTCTTCCATGCATAACTTCAGCTTGGAATCAGTGATTACACACACACACACACACAAAAAAAAAAAAATCCATGCATAATATGAAAAAATTAACAATTACAAAATTCAAACGGAGTAGAAAAAAAATTAATAATGGCAACGAGTCAAATACCATCCTATTTTAGAATAGGAGAAAATAATTGTATGGTCATTATTCATATGGTTATGAACAAAGTTACATTATCAAATTTATTGAGTTGTTATGTGATCCTATCAAAAAAGTAAAAAATCAATAACAATCGAGTTTGTGTTTTGATTTAAGCACTGAAACTATTTACTGTATAGTAATATGTTAACCTTTGTAACTATTAAGTTTATTAATTAGGTGTGATGATCTTCACTTCGGTGGCATAAGAAAAACTTGCATGCTTATGAATTTTTAAGTTATTGGCACTTAAAATTCATTAATTTTATATTTCCTCTACATAATTATTATAATTTTCATAACTAATTTAACATACAACATTCTAATTTCACAAGTGAATGCTAATGCAATATTGGTATTGGTATAAGCATCTTCAAGATACTCACATGGAATGTTATAATTCAAATTTATATATGAATTCAAATTTATGCACCAAATTTTTTAACCACTCCAATAACACTTGTTAGTCCCTCCCATGGGACTATAGCAATGAGTTTGCTTTTGATGGGACATTGATGTGACATTAATTTGTCTTTTACCATAAATTTGTGTATGCAATGTAATGTTTAACATAGGAAAACAAATATATGTTTTTGGATATAATAAAAATATTTGTGTTTCTCATTTCTAATTGGTTGATAGAATTGAAGTGTTATTGCTCCCTTCACGTTTTTCAATATGTACAATTAATTACATAATCAATGAATTTCACCAATCACCACATCTAAATATAAAAAGTTGTACTATGTATTTATTATTATATTTATATTATATTTATTATCTAATATATTATTTATTATTATATTTATATTATATTTATGAATATTATAGTTCCATTCAACTTACGATTCATTATGTATTTTGAATAACAAACAACCCTCAATTATTATCTTATAGTTCCATTCAGCTTATGGTTCATTATGCATTTTGAATAACAAACAACCCTCAATTATTATCTTTTGACAAAAAATATTCATTACTTATGCATTTAGTTATATTAAGTTTCATTGTTCAACATGTATTTCCCAACTAACTCGACAGGCACTGAGTTGTCATGCAACCCTTGTTTATATAATAATCAATTCACTATATTTAAATATCAATATCATATAATCAATTCACTATATTTAAATATCAATATAGTATGTGAATAATATTTTAACAAGGTACTTAAAGTAGATATTAGATTTATGACATAGAGAAATCATGACTTTTAGAAATTTAAGTTCATTTTCATATTTATTTATAAAAAAAAAATTAATTATCATAAGAGAGTAGGTGAGATAAAACATCATCATAATAATGTCTTAAATTTAAAATCTAGGAAATATTTACTAAAATCTATTTATTCTTTTTTTCTTAATTAATTATTTTATCTAGTTTCATTTTATAAATATAAATCTATACTTCGTATACAATTTTCTAAGCCAAAGTAAACATAATGGTTCGGATTTTGTTGTTGTCATAAAATAATGAAAAAAAAAAAAACAGTGTTCGCACTTCATTGTTGTCCGTGGGTCTTATATAAATATAATATTTAAAAACAATTAAAAATGGAAACAAAAGACAATATGATAAAATATAACACACAATTGGCCCGACTCTATTTAAGATATAATACACAAATGGCCCGACTCTATTTAAGATATAATACACAAATGGCCCGATTATATTTAAAATGAAAGTCTTTACATTAGATGACTAACCTCTTACATGTCTTTCGAACGAGATTGTGTTTTACTCTAAACCTTACAATTACAATTAATGAGATGGAAAAAAAAAGGATTGTTTGAGTAATAGAGAATACCATATTAGCACATGTGGCTTGTGAACGTCGATAGGTATTCGTTGATTCTCACTCTTTGTTTAAGCATTATAATAGAGAAATTTATGAAATCTAAACTGATGGGTAAGAGGAATAACTTTGAGGTGGAATGAAAGAGTTGTCCAGAAGGAGGCAGTGTGTGCCCATAATATAGCCTATGCATTTCATACGTAGTAAAGAAATACAGTAAAAAAATAAAAAATAGATGTAGTAAAAAATCCTAAACGGGAACTACTTAGAGTAAAAATCGCAGGAGCAGTTATTGAAGTTGGCATTAATGATTTGATCGGCCATTAATATGTTAATCACCCTAATCACCCTTTTTAATGACGAACATACGTGTTTTCCATGCACAAAATTTAATGGTTGAAATCAAAACCCTTCATTTATTGTGACGTCAAAGAATATTCGGAGCATATGAAATCGTGTCCATTAAAAGCCCATTAAATCTGGCCATTTCCAATAGGTGTACGCCTATCAGTGTCATTATTAAAAATAGTATATATATATTTTAATATTATTTAGGTCGAAATTGTTTTTTGGTTTTGGAGTAAGGCCTAATATTGCTTTTGATCAACTAAGAATTTGTCTTCCTTACATGTAAGGAAATAGGTTAATGGTTTAAGAACCAGAGGTATCTAGCAGGAGTGAAAGAGTGCCCTCTTACAGAACACCAACAAGTTATTTTAAGTGACATGGTTTTCCTTGAATAACAAATGATGATTTTCCTCACTACCGATTGACAACTAAATTATGATAAATTTTTCCACTAAAAAAAAATTGTCAGAAGGAAAAAGAAACAAGTACGATAACTAGTTTCATTGAATGACAATAATTTTACTTTAATGGTCATTGATATGTTCTTGTTGAAGCCTCCTTCTCTTCCTCATGTGATGACAATGGTGCTCAATTCTAAAAATTGTAGCTGCTCAAGTTGCCATAAGTAAGAATGTATCCACTGGTGTCAAGATTCATTCAATCTTTAGCATTTTAGGCTCTCCATTATTTCCAGTCTAAAACACCAGACAATCATTCCACACAGAAATCATTATGGGCGTACAAACATGAGCGTGTAAACTTGTGGGGCATGAGTTCGCTCCACCGATAATCGTCTTGTTTGCTTGATTCTCGTAATATTCTAGGAAGACTCCTCGAGAGCACTCTTCCCTGAGAATTACCCCATAAACCTTGGAACCGTACCGAACCTTTACCTAAAGACTCGACTAAGATCATGGACAATTTCCCAAGAACCGTCTGAAGGTTCATGCAATCCGGGTCTGGAAACCTTATGCAAGAAAGAGTAGCTCTCTAAGGTCTCAGAGTCATGGGAGTTTGAAGCTCTGAGAGGTTGAATTTCATGGTTCAAGCTCAGAAAGGATAGCGAGTCCAATTATCGAAAGGGAGTATTCTATCATTTAGTAGACGAACGGTCGGGATCCTTTTGGAAATACCCCAAATCTGTCATGACCAATGGATCTAGAGGAGGAGCACATGCGTTAATGCCTCGACCCCTTCAACCTTCTCAAGTAGCGATGGGGTCTAGGACCGTAGATCCAAGGATCTGTCAGAGTTCTATTGACCGTTGATCTTAACCTTGGTATAGGCAAGAGAATGGACTCGGCAAAGTCCTGAAAGTCCCGAAGAAATCGGAACCGTCCACCAACAGAGGACACGTGGTGGTCGGGTAGAATTTCGCTAACTTGCGACTTGGAGTGGTTAAAGGGTAGGACCGCACAAACTCACAATTCGCGAAATCGCGACGTGATCTTGGTCGTTGATCCAGGAGTGATCTGGGCCGTCGGTTTAAGCATGAACGAGTTTCGGTGTTTCGGCAACCGAGAGACCAAAGGGCAAGACCCCTCAGTTTCGTAAGTCGCGAAATCCCCTTATATGAAACCCTGACACGCTCTGTGGATTGGCCCTAGGTCATAGGACATGGTCATGTGGTAGAAGAAGGAGGTAGGAGCTAGCAATTGGCTAAGGGTCTAACTCAGGGATCGACATTTTGGGACCCGAGAGTTCGAGGAAATGAGAAGTCAAGGGACGCGAAGTCCCGATGAGCTCGAAGACTTAGCCCCTGGTCGTGTTGAGCGATCACATGGGCGGAGGGTTTAGATAGGTGTTACAGGAATCAGGATTTTAGGGAACAGAGAGTCAGAGCTGGCTCGTGTTCATTATCCCAATACTCGAAATTGCAATATGATCACAACCGTTGATCGAGGGGATAACACAGGACCGTAGATCAAATTTCTTGGGAGGGAACCGGAGGTTGGGAGTTCGGGAGTGAGAGTCTGGGTGGCTTCGCATCCTGAAAGTCCCAAAACGCGAAGCATATCTCATAAGAACACAGTCATACCTTGTGGTCGTATGGGGAAATCTTGCGTCTTATGTGGGTTTGCGCAGTCAGGGTTCAATGAGGTCTGCAAATTTGTTAGCAGGACCCTGGTAGGGAGTCAAAGAGATTATTTGGCTCGAAAACGAGAATATAAAAAATTTATTTTTATTCATGCCCATCGTGGGGGTGTTACAAATCGGTATCAGAGCATGGTTACAACACTTGGCCTGCTTGGGCTCATGAACGAATTGCGCAGAAACTCCATTTGAAGTACTCTTAAAAAGAGTAACTCTCTATCTTAACCCCCTTTACCAAAAGTCGAAGTTAAGAATGAAATTCCTATTGTGTGTATGCATTTAGGAAATATGAATTATGTGTTGGTTGTGAATGAATATAGTGTTGACTAACAACAAGTGTTTTTGTCTGCACACAAGCGGACTATCAACCGCGGGAAAATGCAGACGTATAGAATGGTGATGCGCCATGAAGCGAGGGATGGCCCCCACAATAGAGATGAAGAGTCTGATGAAAGGAGGGCAGTAGAGACCCCTCCAGATCTAGCTGAGACTGTGAGGAGCCTCATGGTCAAACTACAGAGCTGCAAGGCTGACAACGAGAGGTTGATAAAAGAGCAAGAGAAGAAAATGAAAATTAATGCAGTCTTGTTGCAGAGTTTATCCGACATACAAAGACAATTGTAGCATGGACCTGACACCAGTCACGCGGATCGACGACAGACAAAGAAGAGTCGAAGTCCACCTGAGATACGAAAAACGTGGACTTTTAAGTGGCCACACTGGGAAGAGAACCTCGAGAAAGGTCCACCCCAGAGATAAGGGACAAGCATTGGGCGATTCCTCTGGAAAGGAAACTAGCGACTCAGATTGATCTTCTAGTAGCAGAACTAGTCCACATTCTCGACGGAAACGGAAGAAACGAAATTATTCCAAAAATTATAACCTCGAAGAATTCAAGAAGGCCAAACCACCCTCTTTCGACGGTGAGATTAAGAGGGGAGAGGAAGCGGAGGCCTGGCTACTTGGACTAAAGAAGTATTTCAAAGTCCATGACTTCTCAGAAAACTTGAAGGCCCGAGTAGCCACTTTCAACCTGGATGGGAGAGATTCCATTTGGTGGGAGGACCTTAAGAATGTGAAAGGGATTCATGAAGAAGACCTGTCTTGGTAATGGTTTGAAAAATACTTCAGGAAGAAGTGTCTGTTGGAAAAGTATTTCGATGAAAAGACTAAAGAGTTTTATGAACTCAAGTTGGGGAAACTCACCATAGAGGAATATGTCAGCAGATTCCTTGATTTTCCGAGGTACATACTCTATATAAAAGAAGAAAAAACAAAGGTGCAACAATTCATCAGTGGACTACCTAAGGACTATCAGAATAGGATTGAGTTTGACGAGCCAAAGACCCTAGAAGACACTATTCGAAAGGCAAGATATTGTTATGAACAACTTGGGCATCGGACATAACCTCTCAAAGGTTGGAAGCAGAAGAATAGTTCAGAATTCCAGAAAAAGGGGTTTAAATCCCCAAGATTTAAAAACTATAAGGACTCAAGGATGAGCTTCCCGACCCAAAGTGTACACCAGCAGAATTTCCCCTCCCAGAGTGGAAATAAACCTTTTGGACCTACCCCAGGAAAGATTGATAACCCAAAGAAAGAACCCTTGAAATGTTGGGGTTGTGGAGAAGAACATCTACTGAGGGACTGCCCACACTGACAACATTATAGTCAGAGAATTTATAACATCCAAGAAGCTACCACCGTCAATGACGTGGCCAAGAGTATGCCGCAAATTTATGCAGCCATGGATAATAAACAAGTTGACCACCAATCTTCAGTGGTGGAGATGGAAGGTATGATCACCAACCATCTAGTGTCTATTCTAATTGACCCTGGTTCATATTTGAGTTATATATCCCCTCAGGCCGTTGATAAGTGTAAATTACAACCACATAAACATGCCAAGCCATGGTTGGTACAGTTAGCCATTGGCACCAAAAGAAAGGTAGCAGAGGTTATACTAGCTTGCCAATTCACTATGGGTGAATTCCCCACCCAAGCAACCCTT